>JAVIAB010000051.1:71543048-72057742 GCA_032433765.1 Megaustenia siamemsis | reverse complement strand
AAGGCGTTCTCAATGACTATAGCATAGGGTAACGATCACAGACCGAAATAAATTGTATATTTGTACTTTCTATTAATGCAAGTATCTCCCAGTAGGGCTGAATACTTGTGTTGTAGACAAACATTTATTGGACGAAACAGCACGAATAGTAGTTCCCAGTGTTTATATACTGGGTACAAATAATAATACATAAATATTATTATATGGGGAACTTCCGGGCGATAATAGGGAATAATAGAACAAAGAAGTATGTGTTAGCACTCGGAAAAATTGACAGACAAACAACAATAGAAAAAAACGAAGAACAATATATGTCCGAGTGGGATCGAACCCGTACTCAGTGGCACCGCGCCTTGCCACGAGAAGCCGACGCTTGGCACACTACCACGCAGCCAACTAAAAAATTGGCTATTGCAGTAGTGTCTTACACGATGACGTTTCTCAATGACTATAGCATAGGGTAACGATCACAGACCGAAATAAATTGTATATTTGTACTTTCCTATTAATGCAAGTATCTCCCAGTAGGGCTGAATACTTGTGTTTTAGACAAACATTTATTGGACGAAACAGCACGAATATAGTTCCCAGTGTTTATATACTGGGTACAAAATAATATTCGTAATCCTGGCGAGGACACCTGGGTTTTACTAATTCCTAAAAATTAGTAGGAGCCGCGATAGCTCAGTGGTTAGTGAATGGACTACTACGGACAAGGGGTAGGGTTCGATCCCAACCGACGGCTCCGGGTTCACCCAGCCTTTACATGGGTAGCCGGATTTTTTCTGGGAAAGTAAAAGCAGCACGGGCGTAATACCGACCACATTACCCCAAAAAATCATTGCTGGAGGTCTGTAAAATATAGGGTCACTAACACCATATTTTCCCTATACGCACTTGGCGTGACGGGGGTACTTTACTTACTTTTTTTTACAAATAATAATACATAAATATTATTATATGGGGAACTTCCGAGGCGATATAGGGAATAATAGAACAAAGAAGTATGTGTTAGCACTCGGAAAAATTGACAGACAAACAACAATAGAAAAAACGAAGAACAATATATAGTCCGAAGTGGGATCGAACCCGTACTCAGTGCACCGCGCCTTGCCACGAGAAGCCGAACGCTTGGCACACTACCACGCAGCCAACTAAAAAATTGGCTATTGCAGTAGTGTCTTACACGATGACGTTCTCAATGACTATAGCATAGGGTAACGATCACAGACCGGAAATAAATTGTATATTTGTACTTTCCTATTAATGCAAGTATCTCCCAGTAGGGCTGAATACTTATGTTGTAGACAAACATTTATTGGACGAAACAGCACGAATAGTAGTTCCCAGTGTTTATATACTGGGTACAAATAATAATACATAAAATATTATTATATGGGGAACTTCCGAGGCGATAATAGGGAATAATAGAACAAAGAAGTATGTGTTAGCACTCGGAAAAATTGACAGACAAACAACAATAGAAAAAAACGAAGAACAATATATAGTCCGAAGTGGGATCGAACCCGTACTCAGTGGCACCGCGCCTTGCCACGAGAAGCCGAACGCTTGGCACACTACCACGCAGCCAACTAAAAAATTGGCTATTGCAGTAGTGTCTTACACGATGACGTTCTCAATGACTATAGCATAGGGTAACGATCACAGACCGGAAATAAATGTATATTTGTACTTTCCTATTAATGCAAGTATCTCCCAGTAGGGCTGAATACTTGTGTTGTAGACAAACATTTATTGGACGAAACAGCACGAATAGTAGTTCCCAGTGTTTATATACTGGGTACAAATAATAATACATAAATATTATTATATGGGGAACTTCCGAGGCGATAATAGGGAATAATAGAACAAAGAAGTATGTGTTAGCACTCGGAAAAATTGACAGACAAACAACAATAGAAAAAAACGAAGAACAATATATAGTCCGAAGTGGGATCGAACCCGTACTCAGTGGCACCGCGCCTTGCCACGAGAAGCCGAACGCTTGGCACACTACCACGCAGCCAACTAAAAAATTGGCTATTGCAGTAGTGTCTTACACGATGACGTTCTCAATGACTATAGCATAGGGTAACGATCACAGACCGGAAATAAATTGTATATTTGTACTTTCCTATTAATGCAAGTATCTCCCAGTAGGGCTGAATACTTGTGTTGTAGACAAACATTTATTGGACGAAACAGCACGAATAGTAGTTCCAGTGTTTATATACTGGGTACAAATAATAATACATAAATATTATTATATGGGGAACTTCCGAGGCGATAATAGGGAATAATAGAACAAAGAAGTATGTGTTAGCACTCGGAAAATTGACAGACAAACAACAATAGAAAAAAACGAAGAACAATATATAGTCCGAAGTGGGATCGAACCCGTACTCAGTGGCACCGCGCCTTGCCACGAGAAGCCGAACGCTTGGCACACTACCACGCAGCCAACTAAAAAATTGGCTATTGCAGTAGTGTCTTACACGATGACGTTCTCAATGACTATAGCATAGGGTAACGATCACAGACCGGAAATAAATGTATATTTGTACTTTCCTATTAATGCAAGTATCTCCCAGTAGGGCTGAATACTTGTGTTGTAGACAAACATTTATTGGACGAAACAGCACGAATAGTAGTTCCCAGTGTTTATATACTGGGTACAAATAATAATACATAAATATTATTATATGGGGAACTTCCGAGGCGATAATAGGGAATAATAGAACAAAGAAGTATGTGTTAGCACTCGGAAAAATTGACAGACAAACAACAATAGAAAAAACGAAGAACAATATATAGTCCGAAGTGGGATCGAACCCGTACTCAGTGGCACCGCGCCTTGCCACGAGAAGCCGAACGCTTGGCACACTACCACGCAGCCAACTAAAAATTGGCTATTGCAGTAGTGTCTTACACGATGACGTTCTCAATGACTATAGCATAGGGTAACGATCACAGACCGGAAATAAATTGTATATTTGTACTTTCCTATTAATGCAAGTATCTCCAGTAGGGCTGAATACTTGTGTTGTAGACAAACATTTATTGGACGAAACAGCACGAATAGTAGTTCCCAGTGTTTATATACTGGGTACAAATAATAATATTCGTAATCCTGGCGAGGACACCTGGGTTTTACTAATTCCCTAAAAATTAGTAGGAGCCGCGATAGCTCAGTGGTTAGTGAACTGGACTACTACGGACAAGGGTAGGGTTCGATCCCAACCGACGGCTCCGGGTTCACCCAGCCTTTAAATGGGTACCGATTTTTTCTGGGAAAGTAAAAGCAGCACGGGCGTAATACCGACCACATTACCCCAAAATCATGTGCTGAAGGTCTGTAAAATATAGGGTCACTAACACCATATTTCCTATACGCCACTTGGCGTGACGGGGGGTACTTTACTTACTTTTTTTACAAATAATAATACATAAATATTATTATATGGGGAACTTCCGAGGCGATAATAGGGAATAATAGAACAAAGAAGTATGTGTTAGCACTCGGAAAAATTGACAGACAAACAACAATAGAAAAAAACGAAGAACAATATATAGTCCGAAGTGGGATCGAACCCGTACTCAGTGGCACCGCGCCTTGCCACGAGAAGCCGAACGCTTGGCACACTACCACGCAGCCAACTAAAAAATTGGCTATTGCAGTAGTGTCTTACACGATGACGTTCTCAATGACTATAGCATAGGGTAACGATCACAGACCGGAAATAAATTGTATATTTGTACTTTCCTATTAATGCAAGTATCTCCCAGTAGGGCTGAATACTTATGTTGTAGACAAACATTTATTGGACGAAACAGCACGAATAGTAGTTCCCAGTGTTTATATACTGGGTACAAATAATAATACATAAATATTATTATATGGGGAACTTCCGAGGCGATAATAGGGAATAATAGAACAAAGAAGTATGTGTTAGCACTCGGAAAAATTGACAGACAAACAACAATAGAAAAAAACGAAGAACAATATATAGTCCGAAGTGGGATCGAACCCGTACTCAGTGGCACCGCGCCTTGCCACGAGAAGCCGAACGCTTGGCACACTACCACGCAGCCAACTAAAAATTGGCTATTGCAGTAGTGTCTTACACGATGACGTTCTCAATGACTATAGCATAGGGTAACGATCACAGACCGGAAATAAATTGTATATTTGTACTTTCCTATTAATGCAAGTATCTCCCAGTAGGGCTGAATACTTGTGTTGTAGACAAACATTTATTGGACGAAACAGCACGAATAGTAGTTCCCAGTGTTTATATACTGGGTACAAATAATAATACATAAATATTATTATATGGGGAACTTCCGAGGCGATAATAGGGAATAATAGAACAAAGAAGTATGTGTTAGCACTCGGAAAAATTGACAGACAAACAACAATAGAAAAAAACGAAGAACAATATATAGTCCGAAGTGGGATCGAACCGTACTCAGTGGCACCGCGCCTTGCCACGAGAAGCCGAACGCTTGGCACACTACCACGCAGCCAACTAAAAAATTGGCTATTGCAGTAGTGTCTTACACGATGACGTTCTCAATGACTATAGCATAGGGTAACGATCACAGACCGAAATAAATTGTATATTTGTACTTTCCTATTAATGCAAGTATCTCCCAGTAGGGCTGAATACTTGTGTTGTAGACAAACATTTATTGGACGAAACAGCACGAATAGTAGTTCCCAGTGTTTATATACTGGGTACAAATAATAATACATAAATATTATTATATGGGGAACTTCCGAGGCGATAATAGGGAATATAGAACAAAGAAGTATGTGTTAGCACTCGGAAAATTGACAGACAAACAACAATAGAAAAAAACGAAGAACATATATAGTCCGAAGTGGGATCGAACCCGTACTCAGTGGCACCGCGCCTTGCCACGAGAAGCCGAACGCTTGGCACACTACCACGCAGCCAACTAAAAAATTGGCTATTGCAGTAGTGTCTTACACGATGACGTTCTCAATGACTATAGCATAGGGTAACGATCACAGACCGGAAATAAATTGTATATTTGTACTTTCCTATTAATGCAAGTATCTCCCAGTAGGGCTGAATACTTGTGTTGTAGACAAACATTTATTGGACGAAACAGCACGAATAGTAGTTCCCAGTGTTTATATACTGGGTACAAATAATAATACATAAATATTATTATATGGGGAACTTCCGAGGCGATAATAGGGAATAATAGAACAAAGAAATATGTGTTAGCACTCGGAAAAATTGACAGACAAACAACAATAGAAAAAAACGAAGAACAATATATAGTCCGAAGTGGGATCGAACCCGTACTCAGTGGCACCGCGCCTTGCCACGAGAAGCCGAACGCTTGGCACACTACCACGCAGCCAACTAAAAAATTGGCTATTGCAGTAGTGTCTTACACGATGACGTTCTCAATGACTATAGCATAGGGTAACGATCACAGACCGGAAATAAATTGTATATTTGTACTTTCCTATTAATGCAAGTATCTCCCAGTAGGGCTGAATACTTGTGTTGTAGACAAACATTTATTGGACGAAACAGCACGAATAGTAGTTCCCAGTGTTTATATACTGGGTACAAATAATAATACATAAATATTATTATAAGGCGCGGTGCCACTGAGTACGGGTTCGATCCCACTTCGGACTATATATTGTTCTTCGTTTTTTTCTATTGTTGTTTGTCTGTCAATTTTTCCGAGTGCTAACACATACTTCTTTGTTCTATTATTCCCTATTATCGCCTCGGAAGTTCCCCATATAATAATATTTATGTATTATTATTTGTACCCAGTATATAACCACTGGGAACTACTATTCGTGCTGTTTCGTCCAATAAATGTTTGTCTACAACACAAGTATTCAGCCCTACTGGGAGATACTTGCATTAATAGGAAAGTACAAATATACAATTTATTTCCGGTCTGTGATCGTTACCCTATGCTATAGTCATTGAGAACGTCATCGTGTAAGACACTACTGCAATAGCCAATTTTTTAGTTGGCTGCGTGGTAGTGTGCCAAGCGTTCGGCTTCTCGTGGCAAGGCGCGGTGCCACTGAGTACGGGTTCGATCCCACTTCGGACTATATATTGTTCTTCGTTTTTTTCTATTGTTGTTTGTCTGTCAATTTTTTCAAGACAGAGTTGTCTGCGTCAAACTTAATTTCCTCCCTTTGCAAAACTTTATTTGTGCTTCAGAGTTGGACGCAGAAAATAGCTCAGAGCTTTTCAAACCGGATGATTTTTGCCGTCACAGATTCATGTTCAGCGTTCACTCGTTCAATGTGGATGGATGAGTTATGACTACTGACTTCGGCATTTAATTACAAAGAGTTATTTAACGTATGGAGAGTATGCACGGAACCTCTTATTCTTTTCCGTTATCCCAAAGGGCTAAACGTAGAATCTCACCACACAGCGGCTACGCCTTATGTCTTTTGTGCCGTGCTGCTATGATGGGGGCTGCAGCTACCTTTTTTTTGTTTGGATCCTTCAATGAGATAAGATGCTAATTCAGATGATTCAACTGGCACGGGTGGTTGAGCAATTATGGATTTTAGTTCGTTTGCAGTGATACCGAGGCCTTCTACTAACTACAACTACTACTACTAAGCTACTGTAATATGTAACTATTGCCATCTATAGATTTACACAGGTGCGCGGGCAGAAAATAAAACCCGAAAACCTTCCAACTAGCGTGCCGTTATCAACTATAGGAATTATAGACGGTTGACGTCACTCTACCCACAACCGTCCTTGTTCGTTGAATACGTCACGCCAGTTGGAAGTTTTCCAGGAATTTCCTGTCAACCTGAAACCTTTCCAAATCTATAGATGGCTATGTCTGTGGCTATGCCATTTTATTTCTTCTTTCTCATTAAAAACACCACCAACAGCGTATACACGTAGATTCCAGATTTATCACATCACATGCATGCACTTACACGCACACACGTAGGCAGGTCCGACGATTTAACCAGCTATTCTTATATCACATCAAATACATGCACTTACACGTAGGCAGGTCCGACTATTTAACCAGCTATTATTATATCACATCACATACATGCACTTACACGCACACACGTAGGCAGGTCCGACGATTTAACCAGCTTTTATTATATCACATCACATACATGCACTTACACACACACACGCAGGCAGGTCCGACGATTTAACCAGCTATTATTATATCACATCACATACATGCACTTACACGCAGGCAGGTCCGACGATTTAACCAGCTATTCTTATATCACATCACATACATGCACTTACACGCAGGCAGGTCCGACGATTTAACCAGCTATTCTTATATCACATCACATACATGCACTTACACGCACACACGTAGGCAGGTCCGACGATTTAACCAGCTATTATTATATCACATCACATACATGCACTTACACGCACACACGCAGGCAGGTCCGACGATTTAACCAGCTATTCTTATATCACATCACATACATGTACATGCACACACGAATCGTGCAAGCAAGTAACATAATGTGGGTTTTTTTTTCCCACAAAATCAGCCGACGATAATTATTTAACCAGCTATTCTGCGGTCTGTCCTTGTCAGAAATCAGCTTTACGGACTTGGGAACAGTGGCTGAGGCTAGGGGCGCTGTAATTACCACCCGGCACTAGATATTGCCGAGATGCGATTGAGACTGTGCTACGACTATGGCAAATGTTCACTGTGTGAGATAATTAAGCATGTTAACAATCGTAATCGTGTCCGCAAATGACGTTACATGAAGCTTATGTGCCTAGAACAATCGCGACTCACGTTTCTCTGATCTAGATTAATGTGGAGCCCAACTATCTGTTGACCTTTCGAGCCGTAACCGGCCCATAGGGCGTAGACCAAGATACACCTTCTCCTATATGAATTTTTTGTTCTAGCAGTTTTCTTTTAAAGATATTTTATCAAATCTCGCCATCTGTCTCTGTTCTGTGCAAGCAGTTCTATCTCATTGAGGGAGCCGATTCCTGCTGCTCTTGCCTCTGTCATCAATGTTCTTCTCAGTGTCTCCCTGGGTCCAACTACAGCCAACTATATATAAGGCCCGCGGGTTGAGAGAGTTTTTTTTTCCGAAATCACCCAAAGTTTGTGACATCTTCAACTATGCGAGCTATATATGGCTGACGTAATTTTACTTACAATCTCCCCTCCTGGCAATGCTGAAAGCGTCACAAGGTTTGGGCGATATAGCTGGTTGTAGCCCAACTATTTCACGGGATGATGCACACCTCATTTAACAGAAAATGACCCACACTGATATTGCACAAGTACTTTTATATCGTATCAACATAAATTAATTTAACATGGTTACATTTATTTTCTATTTCACAATATGATCATCATCATGTGCCATACCGGTTGGTCATGTCCTTCCACAATCTTCTACCCACAGTGCATCGTATCAGTTCTGTTGTTGACTATTTTCCATGCCATGACACCAAGCTATCCAGTATTTTCTCTCTTTGTCGTCCGCGATTTCTCTTTCCTTGTATTATGCCAGTTGTAACCAAGTATTCCAACTTTCCTCTTCTCATGATGTGCCCGAAAAATGTTGATTGCTTCTTTCTTATGTTTTTTAGGAGTTCCCTTTTTGTGTTGGCCTCTTTGAGAATTTCCTCATTGGTCTCTTTAGCTGTCCAGGGAACTTTCAACATTCTTCTGAGAAATCCAATCTCTGTGGATTGTAACCGACTTTTCATTTGTTAGGCTACTGTCCATGATTCGCTTTCATAGGTCAGAATTAGTTCTATATAGCACCGATGAACTCTCTTTCTAACTTCTATTGACATAGATTTGTTGCATAAGATATTTTTCATTTTCTGAAATGCTATTTTGGCCTGAGCTATTCTGCTTTTTATTTCTGTGGTGCATCTTCCATCTGATATTATTGAGTTATTAGCGGGTCATCATTATTACACTCCGAACATGTACATAGGTGCTCAGATCCCCTCCTCAGCAAGCCCCGCAGTGTCCAGCGAATGACGACTCCAGTTCTGTGTTGGCTGATATTATTATTGCCCAAGTATTTGATGCGTTGAACTTGTTTCAGGTTTGTCCTGTTTATTTTTATGCTGCATGCTGGTGATCATTATCTTTTCGATATAACCATTATTTCTGTTTTCTTACTATTCGGACTGATACCCTTTTTTTATTGCTTTCTTCTACTATTATGTTTACCAGTTATTGTAGTTCATTCTCTGTCTCTGCTATTAAGATTGTGTCATCCGCATACCACAAATTATTTATGTTGTCACCGTTGACTTCAATTCCTTTTTTGTTTACTATTGATCTCATAATATGTTCGTTGGAAAGTGAAAACAAATCCGGCGACAGAACACAGCCTTGTCTGACTCCTTTGATATATTGGAATTGTCCTGTTTGGTTGCTAATTCGTATAGCTGCTGTTTGTTGCCAGTACATGTTTTTTTTAAGATTCACAGATCCTTGCCATCAATGTTTAATTTCTCCAGCATATTTACAATATTATATCGTTATATAAAGTTAAAGGTAGACTCATATGCTTGTCGTTGGATAATGGTGAAGTGGGAGACGGGATAGCTCAGTGGTTAGTGTACTGGACTACAAAGGACAAGAATTCGGGTTCGATCCTGATCGACGGCTTCCAGGTTCACCCAACCTTTAATGGGTACCGGATCTTCTTCTGGGGAAGTAAAGCGGCACGGATGTAATATCGACTACATTGCCTCAAAAATCAGGTACCGAAGGTCTGTAAAAATTATGGTCACTAACACCATATTCCCTATACGCCACTTGGCGTGACTGGGCTCTTTACTTTTTTTTTTTAATGGTGAAGTGTTAGTGATGTTATTGTACCAAGCCTCAACATCATGAGGTAGGGGTGGTTGGTTCCCATTGTTCGCCACCTCTCCATCCCAGAGAATATTTCTGGTACCCGTGTAAAGAACTTGGTCGACCCAACATAAAGTGAATATGTTTGTTACCGCAACACGATCCGGGACTTCTTTGTTTGTTATTTTGTCCAGAAGATACCGAGTATGTTTCTTAGCCACTGTGTATGAGAATTGTTCAGCCATTATTCTTGATACGCTCGTACGATGTGTATGAAGGTCCTGTTTCGTTAGCATTTAACGGTGTGTTCACCACTCATGTTTTGAACACAACGATCTTGGTGTTAATGGTCAGCATATATTGTTTCTGATACTCTCGCTGTCAAGCTTTATGTTGTTTCAGAGTCTTCTTTGTTGATCTCTCTCTCTTAAAAAGTTGATATATACATATATACACATATATATATATATATATATATATATATATATATATATATATATATATATATATATATATATATATAATCTATTTATCTTTCTTTTTACTTTATATATATATATATATATATATATATATATAATGACAACATCAAGGGCTTCGGCCAGAAACGCTCAGCTGCACAGCTTGGCATCAAGAAATATTGGGATCAATAGCCAAAAGAGCAACGATTTATGTCAAATTGTAAGAGATTTTTGTTTCAATGGCGGTTCCCAGCCGTCTTGTCATTCAAAGACATTTTAGCTGGACAGCATTAGTTTCTAACTGAATTGTTTAAGTTACGAGACTGTAAAATGTGTTCTTAATTGTAGCTCGACAGCATTAGTTTCTAACTGAATTGTGTAAGTTGCGAGACTGTAGAATGTGTTCTTAATTGTAGCTGGACAGCATTAGTTTCTAACTGAATTGTGTAAGTTACGAGACTGTAGAATGTGTTCTTAATTGTAGCTGGACAGCATTAGTTTCTAACTGAATTGTGTATGTTGCGAGACTGTAGAATGTGTTCTTAATTGTAGCTCGACAGCATTAGTTTCTAACTGAATTGTGCAAGTTACGAGACTAGAATGTGTTCTTCATTTTAGCTGGATAGCATTAGTTTCTAATTGAATTGTGCAAATTACGAGACTAGAATGTGTTCTTCATTTTAGCTGGACAGCATTAGTTTCTAACTGAATTGTTTAAGTTACGAGACTGTAAAATGTGTTCTTAATTGTAGCTGGACAACATTAGTTTCTAACTGAATTGTGTAAGTTGCGAGACTGTAGAATGTGTTCTTAATTGTAGCTCGACAGCATTAGTTTCTAACTGAATTGTGCAAGTTACGAGACTAGAATGTGTTCTTCATTTTAGCTGGATAGCATTAGTTTCTAATTGAATTGTGCAAGTTACGAGACTGTAGAATGTGTTCTCCATTTTAGGTGGATATCATTAATTTCTAACTGAATTGTGCAAATTACGAGACTGTAGAATGTGTTCTCCATTTTAGCTGGATAACATTAGTTTCTAACTGAATTGTGCAAGTTACGAGACTGTAGAATGTGCTCTCCATTTTAGCTGGATAGCATTAGTTTCTAACTGAATTGTGCAGGTTACGAGACTGTAGAATGTGTTCTCCATTTTTCTAAGGGGCGTTCACCAGGCGACTACTCTTTGTGGTCCGCCCTTAAAACTGCATTGAGTGGATGTAGGTGTTGCATTGTGTTATAATGTGTTTTGCTATTTTGTGGTGTGTTGTGATTCATAGAAAACTGCAATATTTGCGTCTTTCCGTAACCGACTTCATCGTGACATTTGTGAAAACTGAATAGTTTTCTTTCTCGATCCATATTCTCTTGATCAGACAAATTAGTCTGTACCTAGGGACACCACGACCAGGTGGAGTATGATATTTAAATGGCATGTTCGAATTGCAATGATGATGACCTGGAAATAACTCAATAACTCAGTTTAAAGTTCTGGTTCACCGATCATGACGCAAGCTGTCAGCTATGAGTCGTTGACCATTTTCATCTCTAGTGCTGACAGCTGCTTTGGTTACCATTATCTCCAGTTCTGAATTTGTGAATCTCGAGCCGCCGACGCTGTTGTCAATGTCAAAAGTGCAATAGTGTGCCTACAATTGGGCCGAGTTGTTAATGCCAAAGGGATGATGCGAACTGCTATTATTTGGACCCTGATTAATGATCTTGCAGGTGCAATAGTATTCCTTTAAATTTCTTCAGTTTTGCGGGAAATGTTAAAGCTTGTTCCTCCTAGCGGGTGGTGTATTATTAGATCTTCTTTCTTAACATACGAGTTATTTCAATGATTACGTCTTCCGATATTTGTGATTAGATGCACGCACTTATTTTCCATTAATCTGTGATGAATTTTACACTGCTGTGATTATTCCACCCCCCCCCCCCCACCTCACCGGAATAGTGCGAGACACTTGTAACTACACGTGCAAGTGTACACCACTCACACTGAAATGTTCACCTAGTTATTTATGTTCTCCAAGAAATCACACACAGTGACCAAAACAGCCTTGCGCATTAACTTTTTTTTCCACACACGCGCGCATGCACACACGTTTTACCTGGGAAATAGTCAGAGTATAAAATACGCTGACTTTATTTTTTTATTTATGAAAATAATTTTGTGGGAAACTTACCATGTCCCCTTAGAATTCTGAAGAATAGCAACCGAAAAGCCAAAGTAACTGTTCTTTGGGCCGTTGAACACGATTGGGTTGTTGGTCTCCACATTGAACGTCTGAACAAAACTAGTCGTACACAATAGCAGTAGCGAAGTCAGAATGTGCACCATGTCTCCAATCATTAAATTACATAGAGGGTGTGGCGTGCATCAGAGCTACATCAGTTTGCTATTGGTGAGGCTTTTTTAAAAAAAACTTAAACCTTAAATCTATTTAACAGAGGGAACAATCATTGCAAAAATTTCTCATTCTTTCTTCTTTGTGTTACTTCTTTTACATATATACCCTTAAAGGTTGCTTATTAGGTTAAGTTGTAGTTTACGATTATTTGCGATGCTTCGGTCCAACACATTCGACACCACCACAGCATACTTGTATAATGTGGACTGCCTCTACTTTTCGATCTCCATTCTCTTGGGTGAAGATGTTGAAGAATAGTCGCCGAGCTAAAGTAACAAAAGAACTACTGATTGATCACATGTATCTTATTTGCAACTGTAGTAACGTTCATTAATGTGTATCTAATCCATACAATGTTTTGACTGTGCCAAATTTCGTTTATGACGTGTACAGATTCAATCATTATGGGGTTCCCTCCACACCGTAGGATGTATGGAATATGTTAGTGCCCATATTTTTCAATTACCAAGAGCATATTTAATAAAAGGATGAAATGGCAGGACAAAATCACTATATAGAATTATGGAAATGTACCAGTCAAATACCAGTGGATAAAGAGATACAGCGAAGACGATGGCGCTGGATAGGACACACACTACGGAAGCCAACTGAGAGTATTACACAACAGGCCCTTTTTTGGAATCCTAAGGGGAAAAGACAAAGAGTAAGACCAAGGAATTCTTGGAGAAGACAGACAGAAGCAGAGATGAAAGTGGTGGGGAAGACATGGAATGATCTTAAAAGAATGGCAAAAAACAGAACGACTTGGAAAGTGTTTGTTGAAGACCTATGCTCCACTGGGAGCTAAAAAGGTAGAAGAAGAAGCAGGGCATATTTTTGTGGGTTATATGATCGGTATAACGCCAGACCGCCCTAGTTTCTAAAAAAATGTATTTAGTACCGATGACAAAAAGTTGAGTGAGTCATGAAGCCGCGTAGATCCTTTGAAAAAAATCACAACTTCTGGGAATTTAACTCAAAGCATTCTATATGGCAGGGAGTCGCGAAAGCTCAGTGGTTAGTGAACTGGACTACAAAGGACAAGAGGTAGGGTTCGATCCCAACCGATGGCTTCCGGTTCACCCAGCCTTTAATGGGTACCGGATTTTTTATGGGAAAAGTAAAGCGGCACGGGCGTAATACCGACCACATTACCCCAAAAATCATGTGCCGAAGGTCTGTAAAATTTATGGTCACTAACACCATATTCCCTATACGCCACTTGGCGTGACGGGGGCACTTTACTTTTTTTATTCTAGTTGGCAGCTTCTTTTCTTTCTTCGTCGATCAACTACTGCTGTGTTTAGATATGTAGACCAACTTGGGTCACGAACAAGACGGTGTTGTTGAGGTCTTCACCGGTTCGAAATAACTTGCCATACAAGTTTGTTTCTGTGGGCCATATATATGCTCTAAGGGTTCAAAGAGTACCGCTGTTCTGTAGGATATGCTCTGAAGTTTGGATGCTGCACATTCGCATGTTGCAAAGTCACTGAGTCCTATCTTGTGTAGGTGTAATCTGAAGCCACAGTGACCTGTTTTGAGTCTGAATATCTTGGTCTGCTCATGTCTGCTGAGTTTATTTAAGCTGCCTTGTTCTGGCTCATATCTTCCATACTAGTCAGTAACGAGCACCCTGATAATTCAGCCACAGTGGCTTCCTCAATAATAAAGCTTCAAATAACATTTTCATCATAATCACCATTACAATCACCGTCATAATCACCATTATAAACACTATCATAGTCACCATCATAATCACCATTACAATCACCGTCATAATCACAATTATAAACACTATCATATTCACCATCATAATCACCATTATAATCATCAACATCATCCATTTTTTCCTTATTTTCCTCCTCAAGTCAAATCAAATTAAATCTACTACTCCACGGCTTCCTAATCAACTTCTGTGACTTCTTTTCCGCCTCCTCTGTCGTCTATTTTCCCTCCAAATTTTCACCGATTCATACTCCTTGTCCCAACATGTAGAACGACAACAAAGTTCATCCACATTGCACTATCTGTGATAGTGTTGTGCCAAGCGTATTCTCTCATTGTCAAACGTAAGTCCTCATTGTGCATTTCTCAAACAACAGTAAATAAGGTTTCCTTCGTCATGACTTAACCTGCATTGGGAATATGGCGTTAATGTCCATATTTTTCAATATAACCAATGTCACATTTCATAAGCGATATGGCAGGTATCACGCCAAACATCTACATGTATTAATAATTAATTAGTAACACGGCGACATCTATTCTTTGTTTTTTTCCCCCTTTTTTTCACTTATCTTCTAGTGTTTGACAGTGTCACGGTTAAATTGAATTGAGCGCTCGAGACAAAGTTGTATAGTTTGTCTCATGTTTCATGTTTCATGTTTCATGTTTCATGCAGTGTGATATTAGTAGCCTCCGCACTTTCCGTATCGTTTCTATGATATGTTCTCTTTTCTTTTCTTTATCCAATGTTTTCTTGAGAACGGTGTCTTCTGCGGTATATGTCCTAGTATAGACTTGTAATATGATCGAACAATGTTATCACTTGTTTCTTGGTGTAATCTAGTGTACCCTTCTTTTTATGTTTTCTTTTATTGTATCTTATTATTATAGTCAATATTGTTTTCTAAGGCATCTCATCTCCGTATGACGATTTTTGTTCCTTCTGTTTTCTTCCACAAGTGTGTCCTTTGTCTGTCGCCCCATTGGTCATGTGTCCAGAATCACTTTACTTGTTAAAAATCAACACTACTTCAAATAAAATTACACGAAACCTCTCATTGTTCTTCCCAAATTAGTTCCTTTATTTACTACTTTTCTTTATTTGCAACACGCATAATTTACACCTCGCTGATGATAATCTAGATACGTGCGCATTTAAACGCTTTTGTTTGGTAAATTAAATACCTGTATATGCGTAAAACTCGCACTAGTTAATGAAAAAAATATCACCATTCAGATAAATTAATTACGCATGTCAAATTTTGTATTATTATCACAATTATGGGAGTCAATTGTTCCGGGCACCGGTGGAAGCTGGGTCTCCTG
The DNA here is from genome assembly GCA_032433765.1 of Megaustenia siamemsis. Classification (NCBI taxonomy): domain Eukaryota; kingdom Metazoa; phylum Mollusca; class Gastropoda; order Stylommatophora; family Ariophantidae; genus Megaustenia; species Megaustenia siamemsis. The sequence goes on along the minus strand of JAVIAB010000051.1, from coordinate 72,041,937 downwards.
TCCCAAGCAGGAAACAAATAAAGACCTGAACTACACGCTCCGACTATTCTGAAACGACCTGGAATGAGAAGCCACAAATCACTAAACACATGAAAATAAGGGTTTAGATCACAGATGAAGTGCGGCACACAAAAAAGTGCACCGAAGCTGTGCACCGACTCCCGAGAATGTACTGCAATACTGCACTTCCCTCAACCGTGTTATCAACAGCTAAAGAAATCAAGGTTGGTCTAAAGAGAAGTTTTGTAGCAAATTTTAATCGCTGGAAATTGGTACCATGAGGTTCTTTCTGGAAAAAGTATGTCAGTATGACGCATACTAACCGCATCGCCTATACATGTACCAATTATATCCCAATTAACGCCTTTTAAAAGATTCCCTGGTAGGCCAAAGATCATCAACAAACGCTCTCCATTCAAGTGTGTTCTTTGTTGTCTCAGACAAGAGGTCGCATTAGATCCTGACCGACGGCTTCCGGGTTCACCTAGCCTTAAATGGGTACCGAATTCTTTCTGGGAAAGTAAAGCGGCACGGGCGTAATACCGACCACATTACCCGAAAAATCATGTGCCGAAGGTCTATAAAAATTATGGTCACTAACACCATATTTCCTGTACGCCACTTGGCGTGACGGAGCTCTTCACTTTACTTTACTTTACTTTACTTTGTTGTCTCTTCCAGTTTTCTCAGAGTGAAATTTATCTTTGTTATTTCTGTCTCAAAGATTCGCTCTTTATGTTTCTGGGTCTTTCTCGTTTCTTCGTTTCCTGTGGGATTCGGGTGAAAGCTTCTTTAGTAACAATTGTAGGCATCCTTCGAATCGTGTGTCCTATCCATTACCGTCGTCTTTTTTCTGTGAGTTGTCGCCCTTCGGCACAATGTCATGTAATGATATCTGCAGATTTTTCTGAGTTCCATTGTAGTTCCGTTAAAGGTAAACATAATTTCCTCAACTGTGGATCGATTTGTTCTTTTCTCATCACTTTTGATGATGTCTGGTCATCCAACCTGAAGTATACTTCTTACGGAAGCTTTTTTTAAATATATATCTGCAGTTTCATTGTGTTTCTGGTTAATGTTGTCCATGTTTCTAACCATACATTAGTATGGATTTGACATCTATATTGAACAATCTAAATAAATGAGCCAATGGTAATTTTTTTTTAAAAATCATTAGCACCATATATCCTACGCTTCATATATTACCTGCACAATAAAAGATTTTGCAAACTCCTATCTATTGCATTTATTGTGTGCTTTTATGCATTAATGAAATGCCGTTTTATTTGTTAATTAATTCTAAAATTATATTAATATCCTCTTTTTATTATATTTTATTATTATATTTTATTATTATATTATATATTTTATTATTATATTATATAGATTATATAAATTATATCGTTTATGTATGCTGCCATGAAGATACATTTGTTTTTAAAAAAAAAAAACGTTATATTATCAAAATATACACTTGAGTTAATATACTTAGAGCGGCGGTCGATGCACAGAAATCTCCTCACACTAACAATGCCACAACGGAAAATAGCATACCCACAGCGGATAATTTTCTCGGGAGTCAACGGTTACTCACACCATGCCCTCGTCGCTACAACGCGCAAATTACAACAATTGTCCTATAGTATAGTTATTACAGCTACTCCAAGGCACTCAACGCTGGTTATCGCAAGTTTCGAATCTACGGCCCGGCGGGCTGGACTTGCGGGACACCATATTTTAAACACCCCCCCCCCCCCCCGACCATCAGCCCATCAGAACCCTGATACGTAGCTTACAAATGTGAAATATTAATTATTGAAGAAAAAGAACGAAATGATTTTACGCCCTATATACCTCGCATAAGTAAGTAATCTTCTATCGATGATAATTTATTCAACTTAGTCTCTCGCCTTAAAAATGTCGTTAAAATAAGCACCAATATATAAAACAAGGAGTTAGACAAGGCTGTGTTTTGTCGCTGGATTTGTTTTCATTTTACAGCGAAAATGCTATGTGATCAATAGTAGAAAAAAAGGAATTGAAGTCAACGGTCACAACATAAATAATTTGCGATATGCGGATGACGCAATCTTAATAGCAAAAACAGAGAATACAAGAAATGATAGACATAATAGTAAAAGAAAGCAACAGAAAAGGTCTCAGTCTGAATAGTAGGAAAAAGAAGAAATGGCCATATCGAACAAACAATCATCACCATCGTGCAGCATAACAATAAACAAGACAAATCTGACACAAGTGTATAGTTTGAAATACTTGGGCACAATAATAACGTCAGGTGGAAGATGCACCACAGAAATAAAAAGCAGAATAGCTCAGGCCAAAATAGCATTTCAGAAAATGAAAAATATCTTATGTAACAGATCTATGTCAATAGAAGTTAGAAAGAGAGTTCATCGGTGCTATATAGAACTAATTCTGATGTATGGAAGCGAATCATGGACAGTAGCCTAACAAATGAAAAGTCGGTTACAAGCCACAGAGATGGGATTTCTCAGAAGAATGTTGAAAGTTTCCTGGACAGCTAAAGAGACCAATGAGGAAATTCTCAAAGAGGCCAACACAAAAAGGGAGCTCCTAAAAAAATAAGAAAGAAACAATCAACATTTTTCGGACACATCATGAGAAGAGGAAAGTTGGAATACTTGGTTACAACTGGCATAATACAATGAAAGAGAAATCGCGGACGACAGTGAGAGAAAATACTGGATAGCTTGGTGTCATGGCATAGAAAACAGTCAACAACTGAACTGATACGATGCATTGTAGATGAATATATTGTGGAAGGACATGATCGGCTACGCCAACCGGTATGGCACATGATGATGATGATAAATAATCACATTTGCGTTGTATGGTGGTTTACATCATAGCAACATGCGACATCTGGGCATTATGACCCACCACGTCCTACTTTAGAGTGACACTTTTTATACCGGGTTTACCAACCCTCATTGATCCTTATTTGTTTAGCCAGAATGGTTAACATTTATAGTAGTAAGGCTATTGGACAGAGAGGAATATCTCATTAACAACCCCCCTCCCCACACACACTAGTGCCGTCTTCAACTATCGCCATCTATAAGAGGTAAGCCTGGTCGCAGAAGGGGAAACTCCGAAAAACAGAACTAGTATGACGTTTTTTCGGCTTTGAGAGCAGGAACAGTTGTTTGTAGAATGACGTCAGCCTTTCAGCTCATATAGCTGAAAACGTCATGGCGTGGGGGGGGGGGGGGTTTCCTCCTTTTTATGTTCAAGCTTACCTCTATAGATGGCGCTGCTTCAGCCATGAGATCACATCTGTAGACAGCTGACGCGTACAACCCACAACCGCCCCTGCTCGCCAAGCTGAAAACGTCACAAATATGAGGTTATTTCTTTCTGCCCGCTGGCTTTACTACTGTAGACGGCTGTGTGTATCGCAGTGTTTTTAAATTACACACACGCGCAGACACACACGATAATTGTTGTATATAGTAAAATTAAAGAGCCCCACTTAGACAAGCGAAAAACACTGCCAGATACAAGGATATAGACAATGAAACACGGAGAATGTGCAAAAAGGCAAAAGAAGACTGGCTCAACCAAAGATGTCTAGAAGTCGAAACTATGGAAAGTAAACAAAACTTAAGAGAGATGTACACAGAAATAAAGAGAATGACGAATAAAGACAAAAAAAACTGCAGGAAACGGATGTATTGCAAACAAAGAGGGAAGAATGCTAACAGGCAACAAAGATATAATAGATATATGGCAAGAATATATAACAGAATTATTTCATGACTAAGGGACAAAAAGCCAGACATAAAATGTACATACAACTATAAAATCCTGAAATCTGAAGTAGAAAAAGCTATAAAAACAGTGAAAAAGTGAAAGGCAACAGGGCCTGACTATATACAGATAGAGATGATACACGCTCCAGAAGAGTTTGGTGTCGAAGTGATCACAGACAATAGCAATGACATATACCATGCAGGATACATACCAAACGATCTAAAAACATCAACTTTCATTGCATTGCCTAAAAAGAACGGTGTAGTTGAATGCAGTGATTTCAGAACAATAAGCCTAATGAGCCAGGAACAAACATTTTACTAAAAGTTATACAGGGAAGGATTCAGAATAAAATCAATACTGAATTAGATGAGCAACAATTTGGACTCAGGATAAACAGTGGGACAAAAGAAGCCATATTCAGCATGAGAACATTGATTGAAAAGTACACAGAAGTAAACAAACCAATTTGTGCCTGCTTTATAGACTACACCAAAGCTTTCGATAGAATACACCATAACCAACTCATAGACTGCCTAAAGGATATAAATCTAGACGACGAAGACATACGACTAATATGTAATTTGTACTGGGAGCAAACAGCAATAATAAGATATAACAAGAAGAACTCTACACCCATGGACATAAAAAGAGGAGTAAGACAAGGATGCATCCTATCACCAAGCTTGTTCATTCTATACACTGAGCAAATCTTTAAAAACATCTCAGAGATACCAGGCCTAAACATTAATGGAAAGATAATCAATAACCTAAGATATGCTGACGATACTGTTCTACTAGCAGAAAATCCTAAAGACCTACAACAATTGCTTAATGTGATAAACATAACAAGCAAAAATCTGGAGACAGTCCAGAGCTACAACTATCTGGACATACTATAACCAATGATGGAAAATGCAAAACTGAAATAAACAAAAGAATAGGTATGGCAAAAAGTAATTTTAATGCCATGAAAAATATACTAACAACAAAACAAATATCAGCAGGGCTGAAACTATGAATGGCAAAATGTTACGTCTTCTCAATATTCCTGTATGGTGCAGAAACATGGACATTAGACAAGAAAACAGAACAGAAAATTTAAGCCTTTGAAATGTGAATTTATAGAAGAATATGTAGAATTGGATGGAAACAAAAGATAACAAACGATGAAGTTTTAAAACAACTGAAAATAAAAAGAGAACTACTAAATACAATTAAGACGAGACAAATGACATTTTTTAGGCATGTTAAAAGACACACCAGCCTACTAAAAGTAATATTGGAAGGAAAAATACAAGGTAAAAGAGGCAGAGGCAGACCAAGACTAACATGGACGAGTAACATCAAAAGATGGACAAGTCAATCTATGTCAGCCTGCACCATCAAAGCAAGAAACAGAGTAGAATGGCGATCCATGGTAGCCAACCTTTGTTGCGGAGAAGGCACGCGATGATGACGAAGAAAGAGCCCCGTCACGCCAAGTGGCGTATAAGGAATATTGTGTTAGTGACCATAATTTGTACAGGCCTTCGGTAATGATTTTTCAGGTAGTGCGGTTGGTATTACGTGTTATTTTACATTCGCAGAAAAAAAATCCGGTACCCATTTACGACAACAAGAGGTAGGGTTCGATCCCAATCGACAGCTTCCGGGTTCACTCAGCTTTAAATGAGTACCGGATTTTTTTCTGGGAAAGTAAAGCGGCACGGGCGTAATACCGACCCCATTACCCCAAAAATCATGTGCTGAAGGTCTGTAAAAGTTATGGTCACTAACACTATATTCCCTATACGCCACTTGGCGTGACGGGGGCTCTTTACTTTTACTTTTTTTACTATTTAAGACTGAGAGAACTCGGAGCCGTCGATCAGGATCGAACTCGATCCCTAGTCCTTCGTAGTTCAGTTCACTAACCATTGACCCATCGCGGCCCCTAATTGTTGTAAATAACTTAAATAACTTGATGAATATATTTTGTAATAAGAATATATTTTAAATTATATTTTAAACATAATATGGACGGGAGTTGGGGTGGGTAGTCTAGAGGTAGGACGTCGGACCCTCTGGACAGAAGGTTCAAAACCACAGCTTCCTCGTGGCTTGAACTTTCCCTTGTCTCTCGGTAGTGAGATCCGATGTCTAGCCCTCTCGGATAACAGAAACAAATAGGAGATTCCGTGTGCATAATGCGCATATTAGAACCCTTAGCAACTGGTAACAAAAAAAAAAAAAGAGTAGGATAGAAATGGCCGCTACCAGGGCAAAATTCATATGAACAAATCTACCTTTAAAAAAGTTAAAAGCTCGCGATAATTAAAAAAAATGTGTGTGCCTCTGAAGTCGAAGGTTATCTGCCTGTGTGGCGAGGGACACCTGAACCACCGTTGTGAAAAATAGGTAAAAAGTTATATTTGCACAAAATTCAGTTCCTCGGAACTTCGCTAGAGATATAACTCTGACGTACGCAAACAGCAAGCAAACAATAATATACATGAAAGAATATTTGAACATTTTATTTGGATTAGGTTAGTTCATTGTTTTCTCTCATTCATGTTACTAATTGTTGTTAATTAATGAAAGACTAATTAGTCAAAGAAAAACAAAAACAAAAGATACACTATGATAATTCAAAACGTCGGACATGAACAAGGAATGTGTTCTATTAACTCAATCAAATCATCATCATCATCATCATCGAGTGCCGTCTCCGCAACGAAGGTTGGCTACCATGGAGCGCCATTCCACTCTGTCTCTTGCTTTGATGGTGCAGGTTGTCATAGGCTGATTTGTCCATCTTTTGATGTTACTCGTCCATGTTAGTCTTGGTCTGCCTCTGCCTCTTTTACTTTACTCAATCAAATGCACACGCAAAAAGAAAGAAAGAAAGAAAAAAGGAGAACATAAACGACATATTTAAGTTACAAACATTCTTCCCTTTCTTGTATTTCAATCTTGATGCTTACACGGTCAGACAAGTGCTTGCAATACGCTTGTAAACTTAACTGTTGTCTGGGGATCCTCATTAATTCCATTCAGATTTGAGCGAATTGTTGAGTCTACGAGTCAATGCAGCCTTTTTAACTGGCTAAATATGATACGATCCTTGTTCTTTAGTTTGATAATTTAGCTGACGTGATCACAGTGAACACCAGACAGGCGAAAAGTCTACTCGTGTTTACTCAGTTTGCCATTACCTGTTCGAAGTTAGACGATAGTTTATCCCTATCGTTCAAGTGCACGATAGTCATCTGTGAGATATTCAGCTCTCTTACGCTGGACTATTATCTTCATATCTTTATGTTCTCTTTACATACATTATCATTTTACTAACATTTCCGTCCGTTTTCGGAAGAATATCTGCTCTTGCATTCTCCAAATTCCACAGATCATATACATGAAAAAGAACGATGGTGAAGAAATCCGAAATGACAAGTATTATAAAATGGTGAAACTTTTTGTCAGTGTTTTTTTCCCCCTAAAGTTATTAATAACATCAACAATGAATATAATCAAATTTAAAACTTAAAATACATGTGATGACTTAATTTCCATATACTTGTTATCAATTTTGAATAAAGATAATTTAATATAATACACGTCTTGGCGAAACATATTAAAAAGGTAGTACGGTCCTCTTGTCAACAGAGTGATGAGGGTTTCTTGATATAGAACACATAGTACAACAGAACGTCTAGGAAGAACAATATCTACTAGCATCTACAGCAGAACTCTGATATTTAACAGCAGGCTTTATGACGTAATGCTCGCGCCGACATCGTAGATTATTATTTTCATTTAGAAGTGTTCTTTTAATTATTCTGAAACCACAGTTCCGAAGTAGTGTACTCATTTGGAGACATGCTGGTCCAGGTTCAGTTCTCTTCTGTGGCGATAATTTTTTTCTCCTTAATCTACATACACTTGTGGTACATTTATGATTTGATGATATGTACCACGGGTATTTTCTTGTGAAAAATAGAGCTGATCTGGTGACCACACTTGGCCAGGATAACTATGGACACCAGCGCCAAACTCTCTACGAATACCAGCCAGTCTTTACAAGTGTTAATGGCCAGCAGTGGATTATGTATATAGAAACCTTTTTGTTTCACTCCGTCCTCGACATGTGACAGATAACCTTAACACTTTTTAACTTTTAAATGCTTTACTTGTGTATTTATATAATCGTATCGTACTTTATGTATGCTCTTGTGTACTATTTTCAGATGCTTTCATCATTTTCCATCAATGATGGGGGCGTTAAAAAGGTAATGCACCACATTGGTTTTCGCAGCTTATAATAAATATTGAAGCATGAAATTTTGCACACTTTAAGTATGGCAAGTGTCAATTGTGTGCACTAAATTTCACTACAATCGGTCGAATAGTACGACTGCACTAAATCGTTGCAATGGAGCATTTTAGTGACTTGCGTTATTAGCAGCGAATTGTGATAGAATTTCTCGTTTTAGAGAAGAAAACTGTTGTGAACACTTACAGGCTCCTATGCGATGTGTATGGAAGTTTTGCAGTCGACAGGAGCACAGTAAATTGCTGGGTTAAGAGAATAAAATAATCGGAAAGCGGAGATACAGAGCTTCTTGATCGGCCGCGCTGTGGACGGCCTGACACAGCCACCAATGGGGATATGTTAACATGCGCCGAGGGCTTTATTCCTGCCGATTGACGCATCACTACTCAACAACTGGTCTCAAAGTTGTCAGTCAGCATTGGTAGTGCAAATGCAATTATAAAACTTTCGTTTTCGGAACCACCGTGGCCGAGTGGTTAGCGTGCTCGATACTAATAATATAAAGGGTCTAAATTCAAGTCCCAAATGTTACAGATTTTTTTTTCGGACCAACAAAGCTTTGTGATTAAATCAGTCTATAAAAAGTGAGGTGACACCCGATCGTCATCAAGCTACTGTATGCAAGATCAAAAATAAAGAAGATTTTGGCCAGTATCAGATAGAATTCTGCTAGTAGAATTGAGAGGTAGACCAATGGATATCAACATAATTTAAGCTTATGTACCAACAAGTAATAGCGAAGAAGAAGACATTGACACTTTTTACAACGAGTTAAAGATGGCCATTGAACAGTGTAAATCCCAAGAAATAACTATTATATTAGGGGACTTCAATGCAAAGGTAGGAACAGCTAAAGTGCAAAATGTGACTGGGGGACATGGCCTTGGAGAGATGAATGACAGAGGGGATAGATTGATAGATTGGGCAAAGACACATGAAATGATTATAGGTAACACCTGGTTCAAACAATACGCTAGGCGACTATGGACATGGCAAAGCCCAGACAACAAAGTACACAATCAAATTGATTTTATACTGGTACAGAGAAGATTTAGGAATGGGCTAACATCTGTTAAAACAAGGCCAGGAGCAGATTGCAATAGTGACCATGTACCAGTAGTTGGAAAGATAAGAATAAAACTGCGGAAGGCACAGAAATCACCAAGAAATATAAAATTAGAACTAGATATACTTAGAGCAGATAAACAGATGAGCGATAAGTATGGCACGATAGTACAAAATAGATATAATGCTATTGAGAAAATACAGGACATCCAGGAACAGTGGGAAATGCTCAAACAATCGATTCAACAAACATCAAAAGAAGTAATACCAGTGACTAAAAGAATCAACAAAAAGAAATGGATGACAGAAGAAATATTAGAACAAATGGACGAAAGACGAAAACATAAGAAAAAAGAACGGACATACAAAATATTGCCCAAAGAGATCCAAAACAAATGCAGAGAAGCAAAGGAAGGATGGTTAAAACAGAAATGTGAAGAAATGGAAAAACAACAAAATAAAGACTCAGAATGTATGCACAATCAGTTAAATGAATTAACAGGAAGAAAGAAGTCAAAGTTTCAGGATGTGTTAAATCAAAGGAAGGAAATATAATAATGGGACAGGAGAAGACAATAGAAATATGGCCAGAATATATCAGTCAACTCTATGATGATGAAAGACCAGAGCTAAACAATTCAAACAAAGACACTGGGCCACCAATAATGCAGAGTGAAGTGGAGGATACAATTCAACACATGAAAAAAGGCAAAGCTCCAGATCCCGACAATATAACAATCGAAGAGATAAATGCACTAGGAGAACAAGTCATAATACAACTACTCAATGACATATTTATAGCACTGGACACATACCTGAAGATCTACTAAAATCTATATTTCTAGCCATTCCAAAGAAGTCAAGCGCCACTGATTGTGAAGACCATCGCACTATTAGTCTCATGAGCCATATGACGAAAATATTGCTAAGAATCATCATGAGACGTGTAAGGAACAAAATAAAACTTAAAATAAGTGAGGAACAATGTGGATTTGTGGAAGGATAGGACACCAATAATGCAATATACATCTTAAGAACATTGATAGAAAGATATATAGAGGTAAAGAAAGATAAATATACGAGCTTTATAGACTACACAAAAGCATTTGACAAAGTAAAGCATGTGGAAATAATCAATATGTTGGAGAAATTAAACATTGATGGCAAAGATCTGCGAATCATAAAAAAAAACATACACTGGCAACAAACAGCAGCTATACGAATTAGCAACCAAACAGGACAATTCCAATATATAAAACAAGGAGCCAGACAAGACTGTGTTCTGTCGCCGGATTTGTTTTCCTTTACATCGAACATATTATGAGATCAAAAGTAAACAACAACAAAAAAAAAAGGAATTGAAGTCTACAGTCACAACATAAATAATTTGCGATATGTGGATGCCGCAGTCTTAATAGCAGAGACAGGGAATGAAATACAAGAAATGATAGACATAATAGTAAAAGAAAGCAACGAAAAGAGTCTCATTCTGAATAGTAAGAAAACAGAAGTAATGGCCATATCGAAGAAACAATCATCACCATCATGCAGCATAAAAATAAACAGGACAAATCTGAAACAAATACAACGCGTCAAATACTTTGGCACAATAATAACATCAGATGGAAGATGCACCACAGAAATAAAAAGCAGAATAGCTCAGGCCAGAATAGCATTTCAGAAAATGAAAAATATCGTATGCAACAAATCTATGTCAATAGAAGTGAGAAAGAGAATTCATCGGTGCTATATAGAACCAATTCTGACTTATGGAAGCGAATCATGGACAGTAGACAAACAAATGAAAAGTCGGTTATAGGCCACAGAGATGGGATTTCTCAAAAGAATGTTGAAAGCTTCCTGGACAGCTAAAAAGACCAATGAGGAAATTCTCAAAGAGGCCAACACAAAAAGGGAGCTCTTAAAAAACATCAGAAAGAAACAATCAATACTTTTCGGGCACATCATGAGAATAGGAAAGTTGGAATACTTGGTTGCAACTGGCAAAATAAAAGGAAAGAGAGATCGCAGACGACAATGAGAGAAAATACTATATAGATAGCTTGGTGTCATGGCATGGAAAACAGTCAACAACAGAACTGATACGATGCACTGTAGATAGAAGGTTGTGGAAGGACATGATCGGCTACGCCAACCGGTATGGCACATGATGATGATGATGATGATAAAAAAGTGATACTAAAATTTTTCTGGGAAGTAAAAAAGGCCTGGCGTGATACCGACTACAGCAGCCAAAAAATGTGTCGCTGTACATTGAAATATTAACATCACATTCTCCACAATGTTAACAAGGCATAGATGGTACCATTACCTTATTTGTGTTTTTTCATGCATCGTTTCTGATTTATCAATGGTTACATGATTTCCATATTGTTGTTAACAATTTTGAATAAAGATAATTTAAAACACGTTTTGGCACGCGAAGCACATTTAGAAATGTAGTAGGGTCCTCCTGTCAACGCAGTTTGTAAAGCCCTGATACTCTCACAGAATCAGTATTTTGACTCACTGGCCTGCCACCACGAATTAATGCATTAATTTCTCATATCAACTGCTCAGTGTCGTTTGTATGTCCACGAATATGATGCCCTGACATTACATGATTGCAATCAGCCGACGACTCCAGCAGCTTGCGTGCTGGCATTTGTGTTCGCTGTAGCTAAATCTTTGTGGAAACAATAGGCAATGCACCAGTAGATCCTGCCATCAGGATTAAACATACTGAACATTAAACTACTATGTGCAAAATATAACTACAGAAAGAACGACTATAACACTATATACTTCAAATGAGTAATTTAGATATTCTGAAAGAAACTAAAGGAAAAAATATATTATCTGAGTTTGTTCTTTTTATTTGTACGGAAATGTTTGGACTTTGACGGTTACGAGATACAGTAAAGTCTCGATTATCCGGAATGCTCGGGGAAGAACCCATTCTGGATAATTGAATTTTTCTGGATAATCGAGAGTAAGAAAACCAAACTCAAAATTTATGAAAAAACATGATTGAAAAATTGCAATGCTCAGAAATATTTAAATTCGTGTGACATTCACTAGCTTTCTCTATCAACATGGGTCCTGATATTGGCATTCCTTTGCTTCTTCTTTCTAAAAACCACACATAAAGGACGTCGTCGAGTTTTTCAAATTTTGGCCGTTTCATACTTCGTCTCTGGTGTATATTGTTGCTGCTTTCAGACTCCGACGCAAACTTAAACAACTCATCTTTTTGATTTCGTATGTCATATAATGTTGAAGAGGCTATGCCAAATTCAGTCATCAAAACGTTGCGATTAACGCCTTCTTCAAGTCTACTAGCGATTTCAATCTTCTGGTTCAGTGTCAATACAGTTCGCTTGCGTTTACCTTTGCGGGAAATTGAGGTGTGGTTTGCACTCGCAGAGGCCATTATTTAACACAAAAATGTATTCCGTTAAAAAGTATGCACACATGCGTTTATAGCATATCATGTATAATTTATACTGATGGAACGAATTTCAGCTTGCACAAATGTCTGAGACAAACTAACGTCAAACTCTGTATCTTACTCTTTTTGAATTTCCAGTCGGTAATTTTTGAACCCCTCCCCCTTTCTTCTCACCATCTCTATGTCACTGCACGCCGGCTGCTCAACCTTTGATTTATAATCATCAAAGTTATGGGCTCTTCAATTTTCACAAACAATACGTCTGCTTCTAATGTTCGGTCAGACTGTCAAACGCCATATTTTTGACAAATTCATGACCAACTTTAGATCTAAAGCAGGCTATGAGAAAATTAAGCAAATTTGTAAAATCATGTAGATAAGTGTTTTTGGCACGACTAAGATTTCCCGACAAAAACATTTAGTCGGGGGAAAAAGTGAAGATATAGACTGTCTGTCGCTTTTACTTGGAATATTTGGAGACACAATGTCTGGATTGAATAAAATATGTTCGCTCCTATTTGAAGTATATTACTGTAAATACACTATTGTAAACGCAATATTGTGTAATGATAGAGCCTGTAGAAGTAAGCGCAGCGCACAAACCGTGTTGTAGCGTTTTCGATTTCCGGATAAAGGCATTTAATTTAACTGAACAAAACATGATTCAAGCTTTCTCCCTATAATAATTAAAAAAAAAAAAGTCCGTTAAATTGAGAATTCCGGATTATTGAGTACCGCATAATCGAGACTTTACTGTACACACAAGCAGTGTTTTTTTTTTTTTTTTTTTTTTTTCTGGCGGTGCGCAGTAACGGCGCCTTTTAAAAAAAATTAAATTTAAATTTGTTAACAGTAAAAATGTACTTCGTGGTTTTATTGAATATCTTCAAGAAAATATAAAAGTAAAGTAAAGTACCCCTGTCACGAAAAGTGGCGTATAGGGAATATGGTGTTAGTGACCATACATTTTACAGACTTTCGGCACATGATTTTTGGGGTAATGTGGTCGGTATTACGCCCATGCCGCTCTACTTTCCCAGGAAAAAATCCGGTACCCATTAAAGGCTGGGTGAACCGGAAGCCGTCGGTTGGGATCGAACCCTACCTCTTGTCCTTTGTAGTCCAGTTCACTAACCACTGAGCTATCGCAGCTCCCTTCAAGAAAATATATTCCCGGACAAACAACTTCATCTAAATCATACTGTGGGCACAACTTCAGTATCTCCCAATGAATGTGAAAGGGGTTTCTCTCAGAGGAATCTTATAGTAACTTCATTTATGTCATCTCTGCTTGTACGGGCAACCTCTGCACTGATGTTTATCCACAGGATAGTGGGTCCTCCTCTCACCAAATTCATTCCCAGCAAATATGTGGATTCATGGCCACTCCGATGTCGTTATTATGCAGATAATACGATAAGCAAGAAGCGACTTAGAGACGTCAGTGGTATATGGATGGATGCGGTCGCCCGATGATTTGAGGTATTCTAGCGGATACGAACCGTAGACTTCCTCCTCGTCATCCGCCCTTAAAAGGACGTTAAGTGGACGTAGTTACGTTGTGTTGAAGTTTGCAGTGTAACACTGTGATATCTGCGCCTTTCGGCCCAACACATCCGACTTCAGCCGACATTTTTGAGTACCGGGTTTGTCTTCCCTCTTCGATCCCTGCTCGCTTGGCCAGACTAGACAGGTTAGTCTGTTTCTGGAGGCACCGCGGAGAGGTGTAGCAGGGTCTGGATGGTTTTGGTTCACCGATCCTGGCGCAAGCCATCAGCTATGATTCGCTGACAACTTCCAGCTCAGGTGCTGGGGGGGGGGGGGGCGCCTTCGTAGTATATCAGAGGATACGTTAAGTGTGGAAATTGCTGTGAATAACCGCACTTTTTTCCCCATAAAAAAGCACTGTAGTAATAAATATATCATTTAGGTTCGACTCTAGCAATTATGTAGAGAGCTGCTGGTAGGTTGCTCTTATGCTGTTGATACCCAAAGCAAGAAGCGATTTAGAGACGACAAGGCGATAAGAGAATATATTACCAGTGTAGAAGTAGGTATAATAATATCATCAGGGTAAGAAATGGAACCACATGAGAAGATGGAATAACAAATTAAATGTTAATAGCATAGCATAAAGACGAAAAACAAATTGTTGGTGATTGGAAACTACAAACCAAAAAGTGGATCGTACTGAGGACACAGGCAGGTACAAATACTGATAAGAAGAAAACATACCCAAGAGATTACAGAATATCAGCCTCCTGAATTGTTTACAAAAGTTAATAGTCACAATTGGCCTACAGTCGCAACAGCGGTAGTGATTAATGATTGCATGCGGTCTGGTTCAATCGTGATCTTCTTCTTTTTTCCTTCCTCATTTGTCTTTTAGCGTCGAGGGGAGATTTAATTTGCGGTCTTTTGCTCTTCTGTTCGCTTCTGCTGCTGTTATGTTTCCTAGTGCTTCTAATATTCCATCGATCCATTATTTTCGTGGTCGACCTTGGGTCTGGTGTTCTTGCAATGTTTATTGAAGGCTTGTTGTGCTGCGTTTTGATTACTCTGCCTTGTCACGTGGTCAACCTATTGTATCTGTTGTTTCTTTGTATACTCTATGGCGTGGGCTGTTCCTAGCTTTTTTCTCAATTCTTCGTTTCTGATCTTCTCTCACGCTGTTTCCTGTCATTCGTCAATCGTGATCACCCATTAATTATAATTAATTCACCCATTCTTAAATGGTCACCAGAGATATTTTTATCGGCAAGAAAGACGGCCCTGGCTAGTGCTGACAAAGTTCCCACACCCTGAGCAGGTCTCTATCGGTCTCCCTGTTGTGTGGGTCAATGTTAACCAAGGCCCCCATATCACGAGCAGGTCCCTATCGGTCTCCCTGTTGTATGGGTCAATGTTAAACAAGGCCCCTATATCATGAGCAGGTCCCTATCGGTCTCCCTGTTGTATGGGTCAATTATGACAAAGGCCCCCATATGCTGAGCAGGCCCATATCGGTATCCCTGTTGTGTGGGCCAATGTTGACTAAGCCCCCCCCCCTCCCGCCCCACATCCTTTGCAGGCTCCTATCTATCTCCCCGATGTAGATGTGTAAAGTTATAGTTTATATGGTTAACCGCGATATCTGCTCATTACGACAAACACACGTCAGACTGGGTTGTCTTCCCGCTTTGCTCCCCACTACATTGAAACATATTTGTTATCTCAATACGATATTTTGCAGAACAGTTTGATCGAAGTCTTGCTTTCACTCAGGACTTAGATCAAGTGTTAATAAAAGCTAGGAAAGACCTCCCACAATGACAGCAATGGCCGCGATAGACTGTGAACAGTATCTTCTCGTCCTTCTATACGAAGTATTAGTGCTTTCCTTTATTGAGTATGCATCGGCGATTCTAACACTCAGCCGCACGCAGATTGAAAGACTTCAACGAATACAAAATGAAGCATGCGCGTCATACTTAAATGCATGAAAGCCACAACAAGCAGGGCGATGCCATGTGGTATTTCCTCGAATTCCTACCATCGCAGACAGAATAATTATATTCTATGCACGTGCCTACCCCCGAGTCAATGCTGATGTAGGACATCCACCACACAGTGAAAGTGAAAGGAGAAAGGGCAGCAGGCTCAAAAGATGAAAATCATGGATGGCACCAGCTGAAGACATTGTTTTAAAAAATGTGTCAATTTTGGGACATTGAGCCCTGGGACGAGCAGTTCCGGGTGCCAACCGAGTGCTCTACGTTCTTTTCGGTTCACATCACTTTGATACAGACAATGCAGATAACAAAGCCACGTGGTTGTGGAGGCGGAGGTGCAGGCGTTGATCTATTAGAATTCATCTGAATGTTGTTCGGCAATCATCCACACAGGTGGGTCAGTTGTCCGGCACAGTCGACGATCATGGGTCTTCACGGCTTAAAATAAAATAGTAAAGAGCCCCTGTCACGTCAAGTGACGTATAGGGAATATGGTGTTAGTGACCATGAATTTTACAGACCTTCGGCACATGATTTTTGGGTTAATGTGGTTGGTATTACGCCCGTGTCGCTTTACTTTCCCAGAAATAAAATCCGGTACCCATTTAAGGCTGGTTGAACCCGGAAGCTGTCGGTTGGGATCGAACCCTACCTCTTGTCCTTTGTAGTCCAGTTCACTAACCACTGAGCTATCGCGGCTCCATATTCACGGTTTATGTCACAAAAATAGTAAAGGAGGAAAGCGGTGCTTTCGCGGTAATTACAAGTAGTTTGACCATGGAGATCATGGTAGTAACTAAAATGATGGCCTGGCTAGAAACATAAACTTTCACTCAAGTAAGTTTTCTGGGGGACTCGATGAGCATGCTCATGAAAAATCGAAGGGGCAGGGCTCAAAAGCAGTGGTTGATGTCACTAACGAGTTCAGGACTGACTGTTTTATTTTCGTCCTTGGATTCTCTGACGTAATAGGAAATGAACCAGCCTGGCTGGAACGACTGTCATGGATGGCGGACGCGCAATGGACAGGGATTACATCTTGAATGTCCTCAGGAAGGTATAGCGAGCTAAGGATTCAGTCAACGATCATACATCTACAACCATGTCCAGACAGCACTAACATCAGATCAAAACTGGAGATGCCAGAAAGGAGCTCTATACGGGGAAACACCGAAAAAAATAACAAATCAACACAAAACCGAAGTTGTCAGTCTCCACACATTGTAAGGGATATGCTGGGGAGGAGGTCTGATCACACACGGACGTGTTCGATGTGAAATGGTTATGATCAGTTGACTAAATTCAACTAAGCTTATTATCTCTTTTCAGAACACAATGGGAGGTGGATTATGATCTCTATCAAATGTGGTTTACTTATCCCAACACATACACTCAGCTATGAGTCTCTGACCACTTCATCCCATGCATTATCAGCACCTTGGCACCTCAGCTACATTTATCAGCTTCTATCTACGGAATATTGAACTTGTGGTAGTTAAGTCTGTTATGGTCTATATACTGACATCCATTGTAGACAGACTTTGATGTGCAATGCTATCATCGTCTCAGTCATATGAACTCATGTTTTATTTTGAGATTTCTCTTCGTTTACTTTCTGGTGTTCACCTTAGAACTACTATAGAAAAATCAAGTTCTCTTCGTTTACTTTCTGGTGTTCACCTAACAACTACTATAGAAAAATCAAGTTCTCTTCGTTTACTTTCTGGTGTTCACCTAACAACTACTATAGAAAAATCAAGTTCTCTTCGCCACCCACGCTTAAAAGTACGTTTAGTGGATGTTAATAGTTCGTGGAGGGCTAGCAGGAAGGCTGATATTTTCGCCTTTCAGCCAAAAAACATCCGATTACAGCATGACACACGGCATTTTTTTTAAGTATCGGATTACTTTTCCTCTTTAACCCCTATAGATTTGTATGGTCATACTAGTTAGTCTATATTCTGGAGACCCTGGGAGGTGGAGCGGGTCTTGATCAGCTCTTTTGTTCATTAAGCACAGTCAGCTGTGGGTCGCTGACTTTTCTCAGCTCAGTTGCCGAATGGGGGTCTTGGCCTTCTGTTTGAATATTTTCTTTCAATGCCCCTCTCTCTCTTTCTCTTCACTTCCCTTTATATGTTCCCGAGACACAAAGCTCTAGTTCTTGCCCTTCTGGCAGCCTCACAACATTATCAATTGATGTTGTAGCATTTCTCAGATGTTGCTACAGACTACAGGGAAGGTGAGGAATGTCGCCTCGCATCGTGAGTTTCGATGCTTGAAGCGACACTATCCAGAAATCTCCGAATATTTCTGGATAGGCGGCCGAGCACATATGGGTGGAAACTCGCGTGCTAAGACGCCGGTTCAAGTCTTGTACTTTACCTTTACCTTGCTATACACTATAAGCTATAGGGTCCAGGTTCGATTCCCAGAAGAGGCAGGTTTTGTACGGACCCTCAAGGCTCCAGGGGTTCACCCAAACGCTAAAAATGGGTACTAGAGTTTTTTTCTGGGCAATAAAAGTGGCCTGGCACATTACCGAACACATTAAAAAAAATTGGCTAAAATGTACAATGTCATAGAAAAATATTTCCCTAGCAACAAATTTCACATACGCCTTTTTTTCCCTTTCCAATGTCCTCTTTTACTGTCATCATCAAGTACTGTACCTGCTGGCGTAGGTGATCATGTATCTCCACAACTTTCGATTTTGAGTTATTTATCATTTCCGTTGTTGACCTTCTGCCAAGCCATTCTATTAAGCTGTTTGGTATCTCTTCGTCCCTCAATTTTCCCAGTTGTTACAATATATTCCAGCTGTCCCCTTCTCATTACATGGCCCAAAAAAAATGATTGTTTCTTCCTAATATTGGAAATTAGCTCTCTTTTTGCTTTGGCCTCTTTCAGAACGTTTTTATTACCCTTATCAGCTGTCCACGGTATTCTCAACATTCTTCTGTAAAACCACATTTCTACAGCCTCCAGTGATTTTCTTATCTCTTGTCCTATTGTCCATGATTTACATCCATAAGTTAAGAGTGGCTCTATATAACATTTAAGAACTCTTTTTCTTGTTTGTATTGTCAAAAATGGATTGCACAGTATCTTCCTCATTTTTTGGAAAGCTACTTTTGCCTGAGCCATTCTACATCTCACCGCTGTTGTACATCTACCATCTGAGGTTAACAATGTTCCCAGATATTAAAATTTTTTAACTGTAAGTTTTGTATTTTATGAATCTTTTTGCATTCTTTTCAGATGAGTAAATCATTTCATTTGTTGTCTCTGTAACATTATAATTGAGTGCCATCTCCACATCGAAGTTTGGCTACCATGGAGCGCCATTCCGTTTTGTCTTTTGCTGGATGGTGCAGGTTGTCACAGACTGACTTGTCCATCTTTTGATGTACTCATCCATTCAAGTCTTGGTCTGCCTCTACCACCTTTTATTTTCCCTTCCAAGATTACTTTTAGTAGGCTGCAGTGTCTTTTAACATGCCCCAAAAAAACTCATTTGTCTGTTGAATTGTGTTTAGTAGTTCTCTTTTCATTTTTAGTTATTTTAAGACCTCATAGTTTGTTTTCTTTTCTTTCCATCCAATTTGTCCTATTCTTCCATAAATCCACATTTCCAAGGCTTCAATTTTCTGTTCTGTTTTCTTGTCTAATGTCCAAGTTTCTGCACCATATAGAAATGTTGAGAAGATATAACATTTTGCTTTACTTAGTTTTAGTCCTGGTGTTATTTGTTTCGATGTTGGCATTTTTTTCATGACATTAAAATTACTTTTTGCCATTCATATTCTTTTGTTTATTTCAGTTTTCCATTTTCCATCATTGGTTATAGTAAGTCCAAGGTAGTTGTAGCTCCGAACTGTCTCCAGGTCTACTCCTTCAATTTTGATATCCACTTGTAGGTTTTGAGTATTTTCTCTGTTTAAGATGATGCTTTAGTCTTTGATATTCATATCTAATCCATATTTTTTGCTTGTTTATGATTATATAATTAAGTAATTGTTGTAGATCTTTAAGATTTTCTGCTAGTACTATAGTATCATCAGCATATCTTAGGTAATTGATTATCTTTCCATTAATGTTTAGGCCTGGCATCTCTATGATGTTTTTAAAGATTTGCTCAATATATAGATGGAACAAACTTGGTGATAGGATGCATCCCGTACTCCTCTTTTTACATCAGTGTGTGTAGAGTTCTCTTTGTTATATTTTATTATTTCTGTTTGCTCCCATTATAAATGACATCTTAGTCATATGTCCATGTTATCTAGATGTATATCTTTTAGGCAGCCTATAAATTGTTTATTGTGTATATTATCAAAAGCTCTGGTGTAGTCTATGAAGCAGGTATATATTGGTTTGTTTACTTCTGTGCCCTTTTTGATTAATGTCCTCATGCAGAAAAATGGCTTTGTTTGTCCAACTGTTTTTGC
Organism: Megaustenia siamemsis; assembly: GCA_032433765.1. Taxonomy (NCBI): domain Eukaryota; kingdom Metazoa; phylum Mollusca; class Gastropoda; order Stylommatophora; family Ariophantidae; genus Megaustenia; species Megaustenia siamemsis. Next base: position 72,021,372 of record JAVIAB010000051.1, on the reverse strand, counting down.
TAAATCCAAATTGTTGTCTCTGTACGTACTTCAGAATTGATTCAATATCTGTTGTATTAAATTTGAGTCTACGGAGTATCATTGGTTGGCTTGAATTAGTCATGTACATTAGACAAAGGTTAACAGCAATGATCTCTAAATGACAATTAACCCAGGAATCCCCAACTGGTTATAAACTTGTTTGATTTCACTTGGTTTTATTAGCTCCAAGTTGTCTGTAAGTGACAATGAGCAGTAGTCAGTTAAAAAGTACTGAGTACTTATGATGCCTTCAATAAAGAATATGATAGCGTAAATATATTTTTCTTTGACAATCAGCACCTTTATGGGTATGTGATGTTTCATGACTGAAAGGTCTGCATTTAGCCACAGGCTACTCCTCATAGCAAATCCCTAATAGATCTATGCCCACAGATCTTTGCTTGCGCAATAGATTTATGCCCACTTAACAGATGTATGCCCACTAAACAGATTTATGCCCACCTAACAGATCTATGCCCACTTACGAGATATTTGCCCACTTAACAGAGCAATGGGTAATCTTGTAAACAACATCAACAACAATGATGCAAATTGGTTCATTTGAAAAAAATCTACCACATAAAAATTCCTAAATTAACTTGGATATTTAAAAAAAGAAGAAGAGAGAAATGAAGACATATTAAAAGACCTGAACAATGAAGAGAAATGGCATATAAACATCTTACATAGAAAACTCAAACACTAAGATATCACTAAAATACCAAAAAATACAGTGGGTTTGAAAGAACTGTGAAAACAGTTCAAGAAAGATGTGACAGGTATAGACCAAGAAGAAGGTGGTTTCAAGACATCAAAGAGATCTTGAACTTAACAACTGAGGAAGTGGGAGATCGACTTGGTTGACCAGACTTATTTGTCACCAGGGACATAGCAAGGAGGTGGAATAGGATCTCGAAAAGCTTCAACACCTGATCTTGATTCAGGCAGTCAGTTATGAGTCACTGACCACTTTCTGCCAGTGTTATTTGGTGACAAAATTTTAACATTAAAAAAAACTCTGGTACCCATTTTCAGAGAGTGGATGAACCCCACAGCAGTGTCACATGTACAAAAATCAGTCATATATGGAAATTGATCACAGACTACCTTAGATCAGTGAAACACTTCATCACTGAGGCTTCATTCAACATTTAAAGTCATCATTATTTAAAAAGAGAAACAAAAACACACAGGAAAATTGTCTAAATCTTTAATGGTTAAGGAATGATATGTTAATGTATATCTGTTTTTAAAAACTGTGATACAGAAAAGTGACCAATACCACATGGAATATTAGAGTAAAGTAAAGTGATGCATATAATAAACACATAACAATATCAAAACCTTCCAATAGTGAGCAGTAACTATCAATACAGTTCAAGGTTCTCACAGTGAGAGGACACACAATATTTGGTCCACTGTGTATGCAATACATTATAAAAGGAGAAGCTAAGTAGGGTTCTGATGTAATTGGCATCCTCAACAAGAATATTGAAATCAAAGGTGCTGGGCCAAAAGGAGCAGATAATACAACCATGCTGTAAACTGATGCACAACAACAGGCAGAATGCTACTTCAAGAGCAGAAAAGCTGAAATAAAAATTAAATAAAAATGTGCTCCTGGTTGTGAAAATGTGCATAATAGAACATCATCAGTGAATGGAACTTGCCACTGAATTTGTGCATGTTTTTAAATGTTTTCTATAGTAACACAGAAATTAATCAGGAAAATTGTCAATCACTTCAAAGCTTAACATAAGTTTTTTTTTATATATGATGAGAGAACAAATTCAAATTGCAGATTTTTACAGAAAATAATTTTCTTCTGCATCTGACAGTGTTGCCACTTGTCACAAGTTTTATTCTTATCGCTGTGACTATATTCAGATTATGAGAATATCATTAATGATTAGAAATTGTTTGAAACGAATAGGAAAGACAATTAGAAGACAGACTTACAATACAAGGGATATGGTGCTAGTGCCAATAATTTTCATAGACTTCAAGCAAACTATTTAATGTATAATGTGGTTGGTATTGTGGATGTGCTATCTTTCTTTCCCAGAAAAATCTGGTACCCATTTAAAACTAGGTAAATCTGGAAGCCATCAATCAGGATTGAACATGACCTCTTGTTCTTAGGAAGTCCAATTTAATAACCAATGAGTTGTGGTGGCTACCTACACTATTAACCCCATTTCAGCCTTGGAACACTACCAAAATGAGACCAAATACAGCCATGTAATGCTTTTTATAAAAAAAATATTAACACTACACATAAGAAGAGGATGGACTAAGTAAACCATACAGTGAAATGAGTTTATATTATTTAGTATTTTGAGTTATTAATGCTGCTTGCCTGTGTGACAATATTGATCATCAGGAACCAGATAAGATGCATGCTGTAAATAGTTGAAAGCAGTCATTGACTTATCACTGACTAAATCAATAGAATCAATGAGTCTGAACTAACCAAGACCCTATTCCAGCTCTCCATGGTGTTCTGGAAAAAGATGAACTAATCAGTTTGTGTGACTTGAAATTAGAGTGGAAAGGCAAACCTTGCACATAAAAAATACAGTGTTGATGACAAATGTGTTAAATTAAAAGACACAAATACAGCAGTTAGCTGTACGCCAAGACACAATTGACACCATACTCACAACCCTATATACGGATGGATGTGACAAAGTAGCAATCAATGAGCAAACATCAACAACATATTGATCATAATTTTAAAATATTTTGATGAAAAGTTATCATATTTCTTATCTTCTCTGAAGTTCAACATTTTATCTTGAAATACATTATAAAAAAAAATAAACAAAGAAAAGGCACACATGTTTAAACAATTGCTTGTGGATATGTGAAATAATGTACATAAAATATGACTTTTGGGCGAATACTTCAGATGAGATTTTGTGCTCCTCATATAAAATCAGAAAAGAATTGAAGTAGATGTACTGGACCACAAAGAGCTAAATACAGTCTGCGAATAAGTGTATGAAAAGGTATAATTAAAATGTAGACATTAAAAAAAATAATACAGTGGAACCCCGTATTCCTAAACAATTCACTCTAAGAATGTTCGAATTGTGATTTGTACAATACAGTACAATTGTTCTCTAAAAAAAATAATGTAAATTGGATTAATATGTTCCAGGACACTTATGATTTTTAAATTGAAACCTCTATATTAATATAATGCTATCATGCAGGATATAAAATAAATACATAACAACCATAAAACAATAGATATATGTGAAACCATAAAAATGTAACCAGAACTGCACTTTGCCTGTACTGAAGAGAGCAAATGGATGAAGTAAAACTGAAGAGGTTTAGAAGGAAAGGCAGTTCCCATAGAAAACATCAGCTAAACCATTTGCCATGGAGAACCAACTCATAGCCCATCTTGGTTCTCTCCATCCAAGAAGGATCAATTCCTTTAATTCTTTTCTATCATAAAAGGTGTTTTCTATCACTACCTCTCCTCCCATTTTTTTTTCTCTTCCTTTTACCCTCTCTATTTTCCCTTGCAAGGGAACTTTTCTTCCTCAACCTTTAGCAGTTTCACCATGACCCTCTTTCTTCATTTGCATCATTTTTCCTTATTCTCCTGTTCCTTTTTGCCAACGGTTGCCCCTTCAGTCCTGCCTGTATAGTTATGCGATTTAATGAGGCCAACTATGAGGCCACTTTCCGGTTTTGTGTTCATTCTTTCTTCCTCTTTGAACCAGATGGTGTTGTCTCCCCTGGCTTTCATAGATAAGAAGAAATCTCCCTATGCAAATTTGTAATCATCTTTCATTTTTGTTTTTTTGACTTATCTTACTAACAAATGTCATGTGGCCGAAACAACTTTGTGCTGTCTTTTTAGTAAAGTTGCTATATACAATTTTATATTAATTTTTCTACCAAACCACTCAGATGTTCTTTCTTTCTCTCTTTATTTACACTAGAATATGTTTGTACTTGGAATTTTTTATTCACAAACATGTTCATTGTCTGCTTTTGACAATTTGTCCAAATATTTCTAATTAGCTCAACAACACCACTGAATAGACTGACTCTACTATGAACCACAGAAATGTTAGAATACCATTTTCCCACCTAGCTCTGTATTTTCTCCCAACGGTAGCAAAGTTATTTTATTTCTACAATGGAAATGTTCCACTTACTCATTTCCTTCTTCTATTGTAAAGAAAGCTCTATTTCTTGCTGCTCTATTATTCTTTGAGTACTTTAATAGATTTTAATTTTAGCACAACAAGTATTAAAACAAACAAAAAAAACCAAGGAAAATTTTTAAGGAGTAAAAAAAAAATTAGATGCCAATTAAATTAAACATAAAAATAATAATAATTAACAACTTTTAAAAAAGCTAATTTCCCTGGAACAGAGTAGGTTTGTACAGTTGAGTTGAGTTAAATTTTCTCTGCAAAAGTTATATGAATTTAGAGATGTTTAAGTTGAGAGCAGTACAGATACTGAGATTCCACTGTGTTCACATATTTGTGGCCATAACTTATAGGTATATGCACAACTCAGAATTATACGTAGCATCTTGAATCAATGCCTGTTGTCCACAAAAATATTAACATTTTTGTTGACGATTGTGGCAAGCAAAAAAAAAATATATTTGTTATGTTAGTAGGCCAACATATTTTACTATATGTAAATCTAGAAGATACAAATAAATATGGAAGGGCACACACACACAAAATTAAAAAAAAATATAACAATTGTTTAAAAAATGCAACTTGGTTATGTCTGTAATTAATATTTTTTTTTTTAGTTAAAAATCATTGTTTTTATCATGTTAATGATACTAAAGTATAAGTAAAGAAAAAAAAAAAACCACAAAATAAAATAAGGGTCATAGTACAAACAAGAGAACCATGTAAACAGAGTGAAAACAAACATAGAGTATATAATAATAATATGAAAACAAATCAAAGTGTCAGTAATAAAATATTCAGTCATTGTTTGGACAAGTTTGCAACATTTATTCAAGAGTCAAATTGATACAAAATATAATTTTCTTCTGCCTTAAATAATTTTTTTTTAATGTAAGGAAATAGACATCATTTATCACAATAAGGTCCTCCTTATTTTCACATGTTTCATAAGTAAAGTGGGTTTACAACCACAGTAACAACAACCGGTTTTGCTGTAGATTGGCTTAGGTCAACAATTGGACAGGGAGTGGGCCAAAATGCACTCTGTGATATAATTCAGTCTAAAATATAACTGTACTTAATAATTATTTCACATAATACATTTGTCAAACAATGTGATGTTTGAATATCTGTTGTCCGTTATTTGTGTTTCTTATAAATTCAACTTTCACAGAGGCTACGAAACACAATGTAATATATTATTAAGGAAAAAAAAGTGATTCTACAGTTTGTGGTTTCCAATCTGCATAAAATAAAATATTCTAGTTAAGGTATAAAATTCTGTGGATTTTGTTAGCAGTTTTTCTTTCTTATATTTAAATGTATATGTAAGATGATTTGTCATTAAATGACAATACTGGAAAAGGCAAATAATTCAAAGTGTTATACTGGCTGATTGTTAAATATCAATGCTATACCCATAATAAGAAATATTTAATTATGAAGAATTATGTAAAAATTGTATATCTCTTGATTCTGTGTATTTAAGTTTACATCATGTGTCATATAACATCTATATATGGTACTGTTTTTTTTTTTTTACTTTACAGATGGTTGGAATAGGCTTTTGTCAATCTTTGGTAGAAGTTGCCAGGTACCAGACACATGTGTACACCAATATTTGAATGACGGAAAGCCAGGCTCCAGAACAAACATGGCACATTTATGATATAAAGTTTACATATTTCCCTTTGCATAATTTATATTCCCACTTTCACTTAATTTTATTTGTGAATGTTGCTACACCATTTCTTTGCAACTATAAAATCGCTTGACTTTTTAAATTCTAGCATTACAATATTATCTGGGGTACCACAACCAAATCTACTATCATTTTGTGCCTTGAAGTTAAAAAAGACTGGAAACCACCATTCCAGAGAAGAAAAAAACCTTGTTCATTACAGCATGAAAGACAGAGATAAAGGCAAAGTAATTTTTTTGGGGTAATTTTAAAAGAACGTCTACAAGGGTATTTTATTTTAAATAATGAACTGTTTTTCAAAGATAATATAGACAAAATAAATCTGTATCACATCAGCACAATATTAATAGCATTATTTTCATTGAATACATAATGTCATGATAATCTTGGCCTCTAGCAGTAACTGTCAGGGTCCACTTCCTGGAATTCACTAAGTGCTTTGATTGGTTCAATGGCTGACCTTGTGGCTGCACCCTTTCTAACCTTGGCCCCCATCTCATTAATATCCTCTCTCCTAACCAATGGCTTCTTGGCTGGTGCTTTCATCTTCCACAGGACAACTGGTTTTTTCTGTGACAAAGATTCATAAAAGGTACAAGTAAATAAGAGAAACATGCATACACAAAAAGTAAACTAAACATGAAAATTAGTTTGGAAAGTTTTTTTTTCAAAATTAAGTTTCACGCTACTAACAGTGTTATGTAACATTAATTATGGCTATATTTTCATTGCTGGGGGAAAAAAAACAATAGTTTTACTACAACTTGTTTATAACATTTTTGTGGACTTGATTTTAAACAAATTCGAGCAGCACAAGAACGACAAATGATATAAACCACGACACCTTTTAGGTATCAGTGAAAGAGAAAAGAAGAAAAGAAGATTAGCTCCTGCATGAGCAGCCCACGGCCAACTATAGATTTACTAAGACCTGCGGGCAGAAAATAAAACTGGAAACCCTCAAACTAATGTTACGTTTTCAGCTATAGAAGCTATAGATAGCTGATGTCACCCCACAACCGCCCCTTCGCTCGTAAAGCTGAAAGCATCACAGTTAGAGGTTTTTTTTGCGAATTCCTCCTCAGCCCACAGATCCTAGTAAATCTAAAGTTGACTGAGGACCGAATTTTGTTTTACAACAAAAATTATATAGCACAAGTTTTAAGGCACTTCAGCCCTCCCTCCCCCACCTCAGCCTCCTCAACATCCTACCATTAATGAGTAATGAGTACAGAAATGCACAGACAACAGCAGGACTATTGAAGGTGAATTAGGGAAGGAGGGCTTGCTATTCTTGTGGAACACTAGGGTTTGAAACATGTCCACCATTAAATCCATTGAAAAAAAATGAGTATTTGACTCATGGTCAGAAAAAGGAAGCAACAGATCATGTTTACCCTGATGAATTTGATTCCCAACATACGACACTCTCCTTTAACACTAATGCTATTGGATACCTTTGCCTAGCAAAACTACCAGGATGGGTCTTCTAATCTGGAATTAGACCAGAAAAGAAACAGAACTTTTCACACTGCCTGCAGGCAATTAAATTGTTGTGGATGACAAACATTAATTAAATAACTATTAAATTAGTATGAATCATATGCTTATACGAACTAGCGCAATATAATTCTTCTTTGTAACAGACTTGTCTGTATGTATAAAATATATTGCCAGTTCTCTGTCATATAGGTAGGGTTTGATCCCAACCGACGGCTTCCAGGTTCACCCAGCCTTTAATGGGTACTGGATTTTTTTCTGGGAAAGTAAAGCGGCACAGGCATAATACCGACCACATTACCCCAAAAATTATGTGCTGAAGGTCTGTAAAATTTATGGTTACTAACACCATATTCCCTATACGCCTCTTGGCATGACGGGGGTACTTTACTTTTACTTCTCTGTCATGTCAAAAATTCTGAGCTACAAGAAACAAATACAATTGTAATCCTTTCTGTTGTTGTCAGTAGCACTTGCTTTAGTGTCATATCTTCTCAGGTAACTGTCCTTTCTTTCTTTTTTGCTTTATCCAACAATGAACAGAATGGCAATCATCTTCATCCATGCTTAAAAGGAAATTAAGTGGGTCATAGATGTGCTGTGTTATGGTTTGTGGCTTGGCTATGATATCTGGGCCTTTCAGCCCAACACATCCAACTTCAGCAATGCATTTTAAAGTACTGGATTGCCTTCCCTCTTGATCTCTCTTCACTTGGTCAGACTGGTTAGTCTGTTTCTGGGGGTATTGTGAAAAGAGAGAGTGGAATCTGGACAATTAAGATTTGTTGGTCCTAGTGCAAGCTGTCAGCTATGTGTTGCTAATTGTATTCAGCTCTGGTGATGACATGCACTTTGTCTCCCTGGGTGGCTGTAAATTGTGATGTCACAAAGAGTGTAAGCCACTGACTACTCTTTAGGTACAAATCAAAGGTAAAGAAGATGATGAACATATTTAACTTCAGTGTGAAAGTTTTGTTCCGCAGATTCTATCATTGTTCATGTTCCTAAAGTATAATAACAGACCCTGTTGATATAAACAAATCTCTCCTTCTTCACTTCCTCCTGTACTTGTTCGGGTGTTGGGGAAGATACAAAGTTCTGGTTCTTGCCATTTTGGCCGCTTCAATCATTGTCAATTTATGTTGTTATGGCGTTCTTTGATGTTATCTCTCCATCTTACTTTGGGTCTACCTCTAGTTCTTCTCCATACTCCTCTTTTAATATATGCTTTGTATGGTAAGGAATCACACAGCATTCTTTCTAGATGGGGCAAACCAGTTTAATTGATAATACTACAGTTTGGAAATATTCAATTCATGCAGAAAAGGTGTTGCATAAAACTGAATGCACAATTACATTGTGATAATAAATGCATTCATACTGACTACTTACATTAGATCCCTTTGTGTACTGTAATGAAAATTTAAAAGAAAAAAAAACAATATTAGTATATAAAACTGGCCAAAATTCTGCAAAATAAAATATTGTATGTGTAAATTAAATTCATACATAACATTCAATATTTCAATTCAATCATTCAAATATTAAATTATTTGTATTAACCATTTCTTATTGTGGAGATCAAAAGCTATGACTAAAACAAAACAGCTGCAAAACACATGACAAGGAACTGATCAAACAACAACACTTAGATTTCTAAGAGCCTGTATTTTTTACATAGCAAAATATAGCTGGTATAACCAGAGGGTAGAAGGAAAAAAAGGCCAACATAGAAAAACACTAAAAAAACACTGAGGCGAGAGGCAACAACAGCAAGCCTCAGCTCCCTCATCGAGATTGAGAAACTTGCCCAGAACAGAAGATATGTGCCAAGATACAATACGGGCCCTGTGCAAGGACACAGAGAGTCTAGAATTCCTGCCCTTTGAGCTGTCTTCGACTCGAAAGAACTACAGATAGATAATATAGATGAGAAATGTGCAATACATCTGCTAAACATCAATTAAAGTCATTAATAAAAGTGTTACAGAGGAAATACCATGGACAAAATATATCTATTTTACATCAACTTAATTCCAGAGAATTAGTTGTTAAAATGCATTTTAAAAATAATGAAAATATTATATTTTGGTCACATCAAATGTCAGGACTGGTCTAGAGGAGATTATTATTATTGGCATGGTACCAGGTAGACAAGAGAGAGGACAATCAAGAAGGTGGGTGCAAAGTGTCACAAATGATGGATCATGACTGCAGTAAATGCTGAACATCTCACACAGGATGAAGAGAAAGCTTCAGAGTAGCTGTCAAGGGAGCCAAGCTGGTGATGTAGTGGTACTTATTTCTGTCTTTCAGATACATTATAATTATAACATGGTCTCAACTTATGTGCTACAAAACCAATCCACAATATTTTATTATGCAAGTACTAAGTAATGTATCCATCCTCCTGTTTTATTTCCACATGCTACCAGATTCTTCTATGATTGAGTAAGTGCTGCATAAAATTCTATCTTTTTTTAGTTACAATTTCAAACATATGCAGTAAGAAATTGTTAAATCCAGAGTTCTGCTTTAATGTACATTAAATGGATGTATTGTTCTAACATTCATCATCATCATGATTCTTCTGGGTCAAGCATGGTGCAGAAACAATGGCACTCTCTTTCTGCTAGTTCTTGTGCAATTTTGAAGCCAATGACTGATCCTCACATGTTGATGGTTCAACACAAGTCTCTTTTGATCTTTTTCTTTTGCCATCTATTGTGCAGATGAATGTCTCAACACTATTATATCACTGTTCACTTTAATGTATGATTTAAGTCCATCTGCACTTCCATATAAAGGTTGGGACATTTTTAATGTGCACTTCACTTATGATATCATTTGATTTGAAAACTTTTAAAACATATTTACACACTTTGTTTGCATTTGTATGCTGAGAATACCATGGAACGAGTAATGAGTGCATTCCGAAACAGGCCAAAGCAAACAGAAAGTTTATTGCAATAAAATGTGGGAAATACATTTTTGTTTGGGCCCTGTAGTTAGAAGGGAATAATAGGAATATATTGTGACAATAAGAAAATTTGATGGAAGAAGAGATAGAGGAAAACAGAAAAAAGATACTAGATAGTTTAGGAAAATGCATTGTTAAGTAGGAATTTAACAACAGAAATGATAACTGTAGAGATAGAGAGTTGTGATCATCTATGCCAGCAGGTACTGTACTTGATAATGGTAGGCATTTGAACATTTATAACATTTCGTTTTAATAGGTTTAGGGATGAAGGTGTCTGTTAGCTCCAAAGCTGACAGTGAACTCATAGCTGACTGCTTGCACCAAGATAGATGAACAACAACTATCCAGACCCCATTTCACTTCTTTACCATGCCCTCAGTAACAGACTAACCAATGTGGCCAAGCAAGTTTGGATTGAGAGGAAAAACAACCCAGCAATCAAAAACACCACAATGAAAAATAATAAGCTGGGCCAAAAGGCACAAATATCACAGCTTGTGTAAATCAAAACACAAAACATCTACGCCCACTTAATGAAAAAAAGGAATCTTCAGATGAATACAGAAGAAAATTGAAATGAAAATCTGTTAAAATAAACATTTTTTAAGGTGTCACAATAAACAGTCTCCAAAACTATATTTTATTAGTCATTTGAACAAGGTGAACGCAGCCAAATGCATCAGTTAAAAGGTTCAACTATTGCTGTTAATTTGTTATGGAAAAATTTGGAGCCTAGAAAACAAATTGTGAAAATGGTCACACAATTCTTACTTTGGTGGAAGCAACATAACAAGCTTTGACTGTCAGAACAACAGCATTCATCAAGTTTTTGGCTGCATGGATGAGAGAGGTAGCACTGTCCAGCTGAAAAAATTATTTTAAACTCATAAGTTTTTTTTTTCTTTGCATTGATCAGAAGTGAGATTCATAATACATTCATCGTCCAATTGTACCCATATGGATAAGATAGCACTTTCAAGAAACACATAACCATTTGATAAAACATTATCAACAGCTAAAAAAAGCAGAACTTCATGGAACATAAAGACAAAATGAAAGGTTAAAACAGAAATCAGTGGAAAGTAATGACTTCAGCATTCTATTCCAAGGGTAAAGATTTGGGAATTTTAAATTAATTTTGTTATATATATATATATGAGAGAGAGAGAGAGAGAGAGAGAGAGAGAGAGAGAGAGAGAGAGAGAGAGACAGATAGAGAGAGAGAGAGAGAAATTTTTATTCTGACTACTTTAAAGATAGGTGTTAATAAATAATTAATGAATAAAATAGAATCTAACAACTAACTAGTTTTGTCTTTATGTTGATTTACCCCCCCCCCCTTTCCTTTCCCCCAAACTTGCATATTTTTTAAGAATTTCTATAATTGAGATCATCCATTACATATTTTCCTTCCTTTTCCTTCACTGTTCCTAACTTTCAGCATTTTATGTTGCACAGGGTATAATTTTTCTTAACCTCCATTCCTGTGTCTAATGAATTACCGTTTTGGATAATGTTTTTGTTAGTAGTACTCTTTCACTGCTGTTTATGTAAAAATGCTGCTACATTATTTAAAAAAATACCGCTGCTATGGTAATTATACAGCTATTTGTTTATTTTGTCTCCTTAATATGTACCAACCAACTGTTTATGCTTTGTCTACCTAAGGTTTAGTAACTGTCAGAAATGTATTGGCTAACAGATAAACACATGGCTTAGTTCCTCAAAAGTAAAATATGGAGAAATACATTCAAATCCAGTACAATAATAAACATTTAAAAATACAGAACATAAAAATCTGTAAACTGAACTGTCAACAAAACAATTTAAAAACCTTCTGTCGAGCTAATGCTTTTTCAGTTGTGGTCTGCAAGAGAAGTGATTACACAATTTGTATTTACAGTTGCATTTTGTTACTCTACGTCTCAGAGCTTTTCAAAACATGTACAATAAATAAATTCATAATTCTGATTGAAACTTTCAGTACAGGTTAAAGCTCCTAACTATAAATTATTATTAAATAATTTTAAAAAAAAAAAGTAAAAAAAAAAAACCCACTGAACAAGGTATTAGGTTAAGATGCCACATCATCATATGCCATACCAATTGGCATAAGATCATGTCCCTCCACAATCTTCTATCTACAGTGCATTATATCAGTTCTGTTGTTGACTGTTTTCCATGCCATGACACCAAGTTATCCAGTATTTTCTCTCTCTGTTGTCCGCATTATCTCTTTCCTTCTATTTTGCCAGTTGTAACCAAGTATTCCAACTTTCCTCTTCTCATGATGTGCCTGAAAAATGTTGATTGTTTCTTTCTTTGAGAACTTCCTCATTGGTCTTTTTAGCTGTCCAGGGAACTTTCAACATTCTTCTGAGAAATCCCATCTCTGTGGCCTCTAATTGTCTTTTCATTTGTTTGTCTACTGTCCATGATTCGCTTCCATAGGTCAGAATTGGTTCTATATTGCACCAATGAACTCTCTTTTTTATTTTTATTGACATAGATTTGTTGTATAAGAGGAGAGTTGAATAAAATATTGAGAAAATAGTATAGCTACAGCTTTACAGACATAAAATACAACAAAAATATATTATTACTAGTGTAATAGGTACTCTCTCATATACAATCAGGAAGAAAAGGCAGGCATGCATCAGCCAAATGACGAGAAGAAATAATGAGAGAATCATGAAACAAGCCAACTGGGTAATGGAGGCCATGATGTCTCTACATCAACGGGGCTGAATGTGGTCAGTGGCTCATAGCTGACTATTTGAGTTAAGATCAGTGGCAGCAACAGATGTTCAAGACCCTATTACACACCCATACAGTACCTCTGGAAACAGACTAACCTTTCAGGCATAACGAACAGGGAGAGCAACCTTGTACTCATAGATGCGGTGCTGAAGTTTGATTGATGTGTTGAGCCGAAAGGCACAAATTTCACAACTTTACTGCAGACCACAATACAATGTATCTATATATAAAAAAAAAAGTAAAGTACCCCCGTCACACCAAGTGGCGTATAGGGAATATGGTGTTAGTGATCATAAATTTTACAGACCCTCGGCATATGATTTTTGGGGTAATGTGGTTGGTATTACGCCCATGCTGCTTTACTTTCCCAGAAAAAAATCCGGTACCCATTAAAGGCTGGGTGAACCGGAAGCCATCGGTTGGGATCGAACCCTACCTCTTGTCCTTGTAGTCCAGTTCACTAACCACTGAGCTATCATGGCTCCCACAATGTATCTATGCTCACTTAATATCCTGTTATGGTTGAACGATGAAGAGGAGTAGTCTTTGGGTGAACATGAGATAGAAAAAGAAAGAAAATAACAGGAAACTGCAAAAAGTCTTCAAGATACACTGTGTCAGAAAGAACACTGGCATAAGAGGCAAGGATATCAGGCATCAACTCCCATATTTTGATTAACTTTGTCCAAATGGGCAATTATGGTGAGATATACTACAAGTTATGGATGCGAATCATGGACAATAGGACAACAGACAAGAAAATCACTGGAGTCTGTAGAAATGTGGTTTTACAGAAGAATGTTGAGAGCACCATGGACAGCTAAGAAGAGCAATGAAGATGTTCTGAGAGAGGTCAAAGCAAAAAGAGAGCTAATTTCCAATATTAGGAAGAAACAATCATCATTTTTTGGTCATGTAATGAGAAGAGAACAGCTGGAATATATTGTAACAACTGGAAAAATTGAGGGACGAAGAGATAGAGGGAAGCAAAGAGAAAAAATAACAGACAGCTTAAGAGAATGGCTTGGCAGAAGGTCAACAACAGAAATGATAAATAGCTGCTGAGATCGAAAGTTGCGGAGAGACATGATCGCCTACGCCAGCAGGCCCGGTACTTGATGATGATACTACAAGTTTTGTCTGATTCATAAAATTTGATAAAAATTTTATTACTCACCCCTGACACAATTAGTTCTCCACTGACACTCTGGACATCAGCCTTCACCTTACTTGTGATGTTCAACTGTTGACAGTAGAGTGCAATACGTTGCAGATATGCCTCCAAATCTTTCTTTGAATGTGTTTCAGGACACTGAATGAAAAAGAAAACTTTCAGATATTATAAACATTAACTCAGACATAAAATGCTAGTTTCATCTAAAGGGATTACATGGACAGAAATTGCAGGTTTAATCATTTTTTTTAACTTAATAGATAATGAGGGAGTATCTTGGTCTACGCCCTATGGGCCGGCTACAGCTCGAAAGGTCAATAGATAGATAGATAGAATAGACCGAAACATCATTTTGTTTCAAAACTATATCATATTAAATTAGAAAACAATATTAGCAAACAACAGAGATAGTTAAATGAGTATTCATTGGCTCAGCTGTAAAACTCGCTGCCCACCTGATCAGCAATGGTTCTGGCAAGCTTGTCAAGGTTTGTTCCATGCTCTGAGATTCTTTTAGCAGCATTAATGACATCCATAGTGCTCTTTAGTGGGCCTCGACCTCTGTAAATCACAAAGAAAGTAGACACTGAAATAACAATAGAAAATGCTAGAATTTTATAGAATTATATATATATTTTTTAGATGCCATTACATTGTGCCAGAGATTTTATTTATAGATGGCATTACATTGCGCCAGAGATTTTGCTTATAGATGCCATTAGATTGCGCCAGAGATTTTGTTTATAGATGGCATTACATTGCACCAAAGATTTTGCTTATAGATGGCATTACATTGTGCCAGAGATTTTGTTTATAGATGGCATTACATTGCACCAGAGATTTTGTTTATAGATGGCATTACATTGTGCCAGAGATTTTGTTTATAGATGGCATTACATTGCACCAGAGATTTTGTTTATAGATGGCATTACATTGTGCCAGAGATTTTGTTTATAGATGGCATTACATTGTGCCAGAGATTTTGTTTATAGATGGCATTACATTGTGCCAGAGATTTTGTTTATAGATGGCATTACATTGCGCCAGAGATTTTGTTTATAGATGGCATTACATTGTGCCAGAGATTTTGTTTATAGATGGCATTACATTGCGCCAGAGATTTTGCTTATAGATGCCATTAGATTGCGCCAGAGATTTTGTTTATAGATGGCATTACATGGTGCCAGAGATTTTATTTTTATTGTGTACAATCAAACTGACAGACACTCAGAGGTATCATCATCAAATACCATGCCTACTGGCGTAGGTGATCATATCTCTCCACAACCTTCGATCTTGACAGTTATTTATCATTTCTGCCATTGACCTTCTGACAAGCCATTCTCTTAAGTTGTCTGGTATTTTTTCTCTTTCCTTCCCTTTATCTCTTTGTCCCTCGATCTTCCCAGTTGTTACTAAGAGGTATAACAACACTACAAGTATTTGATAGTTAACTTTAATATAGAAAAAAATCATTGTCTTATCTGGGAAGCATGACCTAGATGATGTATGGTTGCCACAGTAAGGCTGCCAAATTCAAGCTGATCAAGACTCTTAAAGGGGCATCCCAGTAACAATTTACATCAAAACAGACTATGTAATGAAATGAGAATTACCATAATCCCTGCAGCTTGGGGTCTGTTGATACAGAAACTTAGTATTGCACTACCCAGTAGGATGACTATGTCCAACTTTTCCAGCCATCTGGGAATTCAAGAAAGCTACAGCAGGCTGCTACATCATCAACCGGGGCTCAAGTGCTAACAATTCATGTTTATCGCATGACATTAGATGAACTTCAACAACATTAGCATAAAAGTTCAGGGATCATACAGTTGGATAAGTAGTATTAAAAATCGCAATGTTCGGTCAATATTACTGCATGTCTAGTATGCGGAGGTGGTGATCTTGAGTTAATAATAGACGGCATCCCTTGCAATAGTGTACCAAACAAGAGCAGCTAAGTACTGTGAGATTTTTATTTATCAAAGGTATTAAACCTGAAGAGGTTCATCTTAGGATGAGAATTCATGACAGTGACAGGTGTATGAGTCATACACAAGTGTATGAATGAACTGAGAGATTCAAGAACGACATCACCAGTGTGGAGGATTCCTGAGTCATGTCCAGAACTAACAGGAGACAACGATGCAAGTGTGGAGAACATGATATTGGAAAACTGGTTCATCACAGTCAAGGACGTGGCACTGCTATTGGACATCAATGTTAGATCAGGCCATCTTATAATTCATGAGCTGAAGTTCTGAATAGTGTGCAAGAGCGACTGTGGTCCCACATGAGATAATTCTTTTCCAGCTGTGTCTGCATCCTTTAAGCACTGACCTAACTGCAGTGAACTTTCGAACAGTGATAATGTAATTATTTCAGTGCAACAAATGCTCTGTAAACCAAAAAATCTGGTTTTCCATTGAACACACCATGTATGTTATAAAGTAAAGAGCCCCGTCACACCATGTGGCATATAGGGAATATGGTGTTAGTAACCATAGTTTTAACCGACCTTCGGCACATGATTTTCAGGGTAATGTGGTTGGTATTACGCCCGCGCTGCTTCACCTTCCCAGAAAAAGTCAGGTACCTATTTAAGGCTGGGTGAAACTGGAAGCCGTCGATCAGGATCGAACCCTCTTGTCTTTGTAGTCCAGCTCACTAATCACTGAGCTATCGCGGCTTCCTATGTATGTTAAACATTTACATATAACAGCCAACAACAAAGAAATGATCAGTGGGACACTTAAGTTAATGTTTGGCACTGTGAATAGAGCCCTTCCAGTAAATTCTACTTTGGGAGACAAGTACATTGTTCAAGCATTATCTACAAAGGTCTTATTGTAGGATATAATATAAATAACAAAATATCATCACCTCAATGTCCATTACTCTATTTACATAATAAATAAAAAACATCCACAAGTTAAAACATGTCCTCACAATTATCACAAAAAGGAAACATAAAAAAGCTCACTCACCACTAAATGTTGTGGTACAGTGTGGTTAAGTTTAATACTTTGCTCCCCTATGATATTATAACCTATGGGACATCCTTTACCTTTTCTATGAACTGTATACAATGTTTAAATAAATATTTTTTTATAAACAATTAAGCTCATGTGTTCAGAAGAGACACAAAAACAATTGCAAGGACTGCTACAGACTGAACTCTGAAGAGCAGGCAGAGGGTGGGTGACCAAAGACAATCTGGAGAAGGGCACGAAGAAACCTTGGGTACCCTTAAAAAAATGGCCAAAATTGCCCTACGATGTCCTGGCCATTGTGTGTTATGCTGATCTATGGTTCAAAAAAAAAAGAAAATAAACAATTTAATACAATTTGTAGTTAATGTGATTCTTATAATCTATGAATCAGTAAAAATTGTACAATTGAAACAATCATAATTACCTAATTTTAATTAAGTGTATATTAAAAGAGGGGAAGAGCAATACGTAGACCCAGAGTAAGGTGGACAGACAACATCAAAGAAATGCTACATCAACATAATTGACAATGATTGAAGCAGCCAAAAGTGCGAGAACCAGAACTTTGTATCTCCCTCAACACTCAAACTGGTACAAGTGGAAGTGAAGAAAGAAACAATTAAGTGCCCCTCCGATATTTGCCTTTTAATATTTCTGTTGCCACAGAAAATGTCCTCTAACAAGACAGTGCTACATACCTTGTAAAGTCTGTCATCTCCATCATAATCATACACATCTGTTTAGCCAGTACGATGATATCATTGCCACTGTCATCCCACTTGGCAACCTCTCTGTCCAGTTCAGCCTTCTCCATCCTGAACTGTTCTACCTGCTGTTGGATAACCTCTCTCTCCTCCTCTGGCAAGCGTCTCATCATGGCACGGTCACTTCTGCCATAATAATCATCATGGTCTGCAACACTCGCTGGAAAATAGAAATGTCATGAGGAATATGAACTAGCTGGTATTTTGGTTGGCTGGCAGGTAAGTAACCAAAAGTTAATCAAGACCTTCTTTCACCTCTTTCATGGAATTCTCTAAAAATAGATTGTGCTAATGAGGTGAAGGTCGCCACCACCTTGTATTGGTGGTAACTGTTGATTTAGAAGAATAGAATAGCACTATTGGCTATGAATGGTCAAGTTCCACAATCAACAGAATCAACTGAAAGGCAAGAAAGCTATTAATGGTAACTCAAGACCTCTTGACCTTCTGCTAAGGGGTAATAACATATAACCTTCACACCATTAAATAATAAAAAAAGAATGCAAAGATAATATATCTTTATATATATATATATATATATATATAAATATATACATATATATATATATACACACAATAAAAAAGAATGCAAAGATAATATATCTTTATATATATATATATATATATATATATATATATATATATATATATATATATATATATATATATATACACACACACACAATATAATAATAATAAATCTACAGATACTGCAAAATAGCTAAATTGTAATAACTCATTAACTGAGTTAAGTTATAACCATATATAAATACATTTAAATGAATGCATAATGACAACAAGAACGGAGCTCTTACACGGAGCATAAGTGTATTCCTCTTCAAAACCTTCACTGTCAGATTCATCAAAGTCAGCCTGCAAGAAAGAATACCAATACTCATTAACACTACAGATGAACAAGCAGAAAAAAATACAGGTATTCTTATGGTTATTAATAGTATTCACAAGGCAAGTGGGTATTTTAAAAAAAAATAATTAAATAGCAATACCTAAAATAGTGAACATAATCAAAGCATTAATCATCTTCATCTTGTGTTCATGTTTTTATGTTTACAATGTCAGCAACAAATTTTTGATGAATTTGACTATTATTTGACTCTTTAGTTCACACAACTGTGATTGTCATATTGAGCCACCAGGTCAACGTATTATTTTTAACTGGTGGCAAAATATGTAATCATGTAGTATGTGTTCTACAGTCTGCTCTTCAAGTGTGCACAATGATGTATATGACAACCAAAGTTGGTGCATGATTAATTCAGTTTCAGTCATGCTAGTCAAAAGGGATGTTGTCTAATTTCAGGAGAGCTATGAGGAGATTGGGGTTAGACTTGTGAACCTGTTAAACCATATATTGTTTCACGAGTTTCGCTGGGGAGGCAATTTGAGGGCTTATGGACTGTTCTTCAATACGTGATGAGGATAATCTGACAACTATCACAAATTGTCAAATATCACTAATTGTCAACTGTCAAATACCACTAATTCAGTTTGTTATGATAACTAATCTTAGATTCTTTTATTATCATGGGTATTTATTTTTTTTTTTTAAGTCTGTAGTTAATTTATTTACATTTTCCTTTCCTCATTTTTTCCTAGCACATCTTTTTTTTTTATCTCTCATTATTCCACAGTTGGGTAATTTTGCTGGTAGCATGTCTGTTTAGTCCATTAGACGAGTGTGGATGTTCGCCACTCTTAAAGGCATGCAGTACAGTTAGTTCATCTGAAGATATAACTTTGTAGTACTCAGAGTTGATGAGTAGATCATACTGACAGCTTATTCTATAGAACAATATTCTTTACTGTGCCTCGCTGGGGGCTAAATATGGGAATAGATTTACAAAATGAATGTACTATGCATGTGGTAAGATGATTGCAGTAAAGCAAAAAGCAGGCTTACAAGCATTTGGTAGTGTTTTTGTAGATAACTGCTTTATTTGGAGCAGAAAAATATTTAAATGACAAAGTTTTATGGAAATAGTATGGATGGAATGTAAATATTATTTACTACAACATCATGTTGTATATTAAAATTAATAATCTAAAAACCTCTTAGTTACTGATTAAGCAGTCTGTAGATTTACTTAATACCACAATTTGTGAAAGAGTTCATGAGTTTTGTTTTATACACGGTGTTCCATTAATCAGTCCAGGTAGGAAGGAGCACTTTCTTAACAGCAGTGCCAAATGGACATTTAAAAAGATGATGCTCAATAATTTCACAAGCATGTGCACACAACTTTCTTTTGAATTGTTATATGTACTTTTCTGTCAGTTCTGCCCAATTGCAATAAAAATAAAAGAAAGGTTATTTTAAAAAATAGGTCATTATCAAGGATTGGATTAAGAACACAAAAGTATTTGTTTAGTATTCAAATGCTAAAATGTGATGCACCGTTAGAAGCATTAAACAAGTCTTCAAAAATACGCCACTCATTATTTAAAGTCAAAGGGAGATTGAATCACAAATACCTGAAGATTTTGAGCATTTGTGATCACACAACATAAAGTTTAAGCTAATTTCAGAGATAGTGAAAGTAACTTTTCTTAAAATCTCTTGCCAGATTGACCTATTTTCTTGACCCATTTGATCACTTTGCTACATTATCACAGTAAACTTTCTCAACAAAATGTGAGTAAATATCAAGGAGTTTTAGCCACTCAACAGAAGCTTACATGGTTCTCATAATTTTAATCCCAGAAACTAAAAAAACAAAGAACAAGTCTTCATGTTATGCTAGACCATTTTTATTATAAAATTAAATGTTAAAGAATCAATTTTATCTATGAATGATAAAATATAACGTTTTTTTTTTTTAGTTTATCCATATTTAGCATAAAAATTATGTTGAACATATCTTGAAAAGCCATCAAGCTGAAGCTTACCCCACTCATAAGTACAGCTTGCCTGATGTCCCGCACTCCATCGTACACAAGACGAGAAGCTTCTATGAAGTCATTCTCATCTACTTCTCTTAGTGGGTTCGAGCTAAGGGCATCTACTGCCACTTCCACTCTCTCAGCAAAGTTTGGCATGACTGAAATCATTTATGAATTCATTTTATATAGACCATTATGACAAATCACATTATTAGCATGTACTATATAGAAATACTAATAATGACAAAGCATATGTTTCCATACATTGCAGGTGTTTCATTAAAAAAAAAAGTAAAAAACTGTAACTTACGATAAAATAGGTTTCTTGAAGACCTGTTTTGTTTCTGCTCATTTTTTTTTTCATTTTCATTAGAACACTAGGAAAAAAGCCAGTTTCTGTCATTTTGCAATAAAAATACATGCTCTTGTGCACATCCTGGGGGTAGCAATGGGTGCTTTATTCACAAACTTCCTTAGCATTTAATATTACAATGACTGGCCAGAGAAGTAATTTTTTTTTCACAATCATTAAGAATATGTTTCACAAAAGAAATAATTGCAGTGAAAAGGCTTTTTTTCTTCTTCTTTTTTCATTTTTGCGTTCACCAGCTTTCTTTTTACTCACCTCTGGTGAAGTCCCTAGAGACTAGTAACTGAATTTTGCACGTTAATCCATTTTACCATGGCAGCCATGTGCACAGGTAACCTGCACCACAAAAGCAGATAACTCCGTCTTCAGAGTTACTCATATTTTTTCCATCGATGAGCAATTGACGTTTCAAGCCGAGCCTCGCTGCTGAGACTAGGGGTGGCTACAGCAGAGAGAAATCAGAAATAAAAATTCCAACTAATGCAGCCGAGACTTGAACTCACAACCTCTATGTCTCAAGAACGGCGCCTTGCCTCAAGAGCAACTCCCCTGAGAAATGCTTTTGATTGGTTGGTTACTCAAAAGTGCCATGTGCGTGTACTGAGTGACCCAAAAAACATGATTAGTAAAGTAGAGAAGGCTTAACTCATCGACAATGGCTGGGATCAATACAGAGATCCAAGATTTGCACTATCTCCTTCATGTATGTCCTAGGCCATGCAGACTGGCCAGTTTGACAATATTAGCTGATGGACAGACAATAGATTTGGCATATATCATTAACAATCTATGAGATGGATAGAACAAAATACTTTGACACAAGTACACAAATATGCTGTTTAAACTACCTGAACTAACTAAATTTAAACTATCTTGTTCAGGCAAAAGCAGTTTTAAAAAAAATGAGGAAGATACTGTGCAATCCATTTTTGACAATAGAAACAAGAAAAAGGGTTCTTATATGTTATGTAGAGTCAGTCTCAACATATGGATGTGAATCATGGACAATAGGACAAAAGACAATAAAATCACTGGAGGCTGTAGAAAAGTGGTTTTACAGAAGGGGTTATGGCAATGAAATGCAAATGAATGCATAAAAAATGTGAAGCTGCAGTAAAGCTAAATGTGAGGGAGAATTGAAAAAATATATAGAAAAAATGGTATGGTAAAAGCTTTACATGATTAATAGGTGACACAAATTTGAATGACGTTTCGGCTCAAAGGCCTTCAGCAGGAACAAACAGCACACACACACACTGATATGTAAGTAAATAAAACATCATCATCATCAAGTACCATGCCTACTGGCGTAGGTGATCATGTCTCTCCACAATTTTCAATCTTGGCAGCTATTTATCATTTCTGTTGTTGACCTTCTGCCAAGCCATTCTCTTAAGCTGTCTGTTATTTTTTCTCTTTGCTTCCCTCTATATCTTCGTCCCACAATTTTTCCAGTTGTTACAGTATATTCCAGTTGTTCTCTTCTCATTACATGGCCAAATAATGATGATTGTCTCTTCCTAATATTGGAAATTAGCACTCTTTTTGCTTTGACCTCTTTCAGAACGTTTTCATTACTCTTCTTAGCTGTCCATGGTATTCTCAACATTCTTCTGTAAAACCACATTTCTACAGACTCCAGTGATTTTCTAGTCTGTTGTTCTATTGTCCATAATTCGCATTCATATGTCAAGACTGGCTCTACATAACATTTAAGAACTCTTTTTCTTGTTTCTATTGTCAAAAATAATCTATGTCAATAAAAATGAGAAAGAGAGTTCATCGGTGCTATATAGAACCAATTCTGACCTATGGAAGCGAATCATGGACAGTAGACAAACAAATGAAAAGACGATATATAGATGGCAACAGAGATGGGATTTCTCAGAAGAATGTTGAAAGTTCCCTGGACAGCTAAAAAGACCAATGAGGAAGTTCTCAAAGAGGCCAACACAAAAAGGGAGCTCTTAAAAAACATCAGAAAGAAGCAATCAACATTTTTTGGGCACATCATGAGAAGAGGAAAGTTGGAATACTTGGTTACAACTGGCAAAATAAAAGGAAAGAGAGATCGCGGGCGACAGAGAGAGAAGATACTTGATAGCTTGGTGTCATGGCATGGAAAACAGTCAACAACAGAACTGATACGATGCACTGTAGATAGAAGATTGTGGAGGGACATGATCACCTACGCCAACCGGTATGGCACATGATGATGATGATTGTCAAAAATGGATTGCATAGTATCTTCCTCATTTTTTGGAAAGCTGCTTTTGCCTGAGCCATTCTGCATCTCACCTCTTTTGTACATCTTCCGTCTGAGGTTAACAAAGTTCCCAAATATTTAAATTCATTTACCTGTTTTAATATTGTTCCACTTGTCTTTATTTTGCACTGAGGTGATGTCTTTTTCTTTGTTGTTACCTTTACCTCTATCTTTTTGCTATTAAGGCTGAGTCCTTTCTTTTTGCTTTTCTTCACTATAATGTCCAATATTTCTTGTAACTCATTTTCACTCTTAGCGATTAAGACTGTATCATCAGCATACCTTAGATTATTTATATTATGACCTCCAATTGTTATTCCAGGCATGCCCCTTATGGATCTTAAAATAATCTCACTATAAATATTCAACAAATCTGGTGACAGCACACAGCTCTGTCTAACACCTTGTTTTATTTGTTGAAACATTCCGAATTAGTTTCCAGTTCTTATGGCCGCTGTTTGCTGCCAGTACATGTTCTTTATTATTCTTAGATCTTTGCTGTCTACATTTATGCTTTCTAAAATTGTGATTATTTCTTGGTGCTTTACTTTATCAAATGCCTTGGTGTAATCTATGAAACATAGGTATAGATCTGTCTTCACCTCTATGGCTCTTTCTACTAAAGATTTTATTATATAAATGGCACTGCTTGTTCCTTTATCTCTAACAAAACCACATTGTTCATCGCTCATTTCTGGACTGATTTTGATTCACACTCTTCGCATGATGATTCTTAGTAATATCTTAGTCATATGACTCATAAGGCTTATTGTGTGATGATCATCACATTCAATCGCACCCGATTTCTTTGGTAGGGCTATGAATATTGATTTGAGCATGTCGTCTGGTATATATCCGCTGTTGTAGATATCATTCAATATTTTTGTTATTATTTCTATTCCAAAATCACCCATGGCTTCAATCTCTTCTTTAGTTATATTATCTGGTCCAGGAGCTTTGCCTGCTTTCATATTGAATCCTACATAGCTAACTAGTAATGAAACATCCAAAACTAAATAATCAAAATTGGTTTAAGAAAAGAAAAATTTCTTCCCTGTGTCGTGGACCGTGGCTGGAATAAGAAAGAGAGAGAAACCATGCGGTTGTACACTGTAATTACCCTGCTGGTCAAACAGTGTAAGGGTTCTAAAAATATGTGAGTGGGGGGGAACACTGTCTAGGTTACCAGACAACAAAGACACTGACAATGTCTATAAGTATCTAAGAGGCCACACACTCACACAAAAGAGCACATAGTAACATAACTGCACATACATATATCTGCATATATATGCATGTGCATACAAGCATACCCGTACCCATACATATGAGCACATGCATGCATATGCAAATCCATACAGGGACAATCATATATGTGCAGAAAAGTGCACATAGCACCCCCATAATCAGAAGAATACACACCAAGGTTAGTGTGCATACACAAAGGAGAAAAAATAGAACAGAAGAATAATAGGTATTTGAAAGATGGAAAGAATGATATGTCTGAGGATGGGGTGCAATAAGAAACATGTGAAAGATAAGTAGCATAGACAAAAGAGGTATAGGAGACCACCTAAGTATCGCAGTGGGGTCTAGTGAAGGAGAGCTATGAATAGCACGGCATAGTGGATAAACCAAAGTACCCAAACATGGGCAGCAAAGAAGACTATGCAACAGAGAAGTAGAAATTAAAGGGAAACTATGTATACAAGTGAGATACATTCATGCCCCATGGGGTCAGCGAACCAAATTGGACTATAAGGTGATTCTCCAAAGCAAACCGGCTACGGTTGCTGGAATGGCACATGACAATACTAGTGATGCGGATGTCATCTTTGCCCTTGTGGTCCGGTGAATTGAAATGGGAAGACACTGGAGTACCAGTATTCTATTGAACATCTTGAAGATGTTCACAAAATCTTTCAGCGAAGCATCTCCCAGACTCGCCAATATAAGTCATGTGGCATCGTTGGCATATGATGGCATAAATGATGTTACGGGACACATGTGAAGCCATGCTTAATCTCGAATCGTCCGTTAGGGAATAAAACAGAGTCAGTGCGGAGCACATAGACACAGGTGTTGCAGTTACGACAACAAAGGACCGTACCCAAGTGTTGATGGCCGGAGCGAGGGAGATGGCCCCTAATCAGAATATCTCCCATATTCATGCCGCGTTTGAAGGCGATCATAGGGGATCACTAAAGAGTAGACGAGTAGTGGGATCAGAGTGGAGAATGGAACGATAGCGATTGAGTATCTTCGTCTTCACAGCGGCCAGGTTGTGAGGATGATAGGTGAGGGTGAGGAACGAGTGAGTGCCTTGGGACGAGAGATAAGGAGGTCCCGCTTGAAGGCAGACTGGAGGATCGAATCTGGATAAAGTCGGCGGCTAAAGAAACATAACATGAGGTGAGCCTGTTGGAGGAAATCTTGGTCATCCTGGCAGATGTGACGAAGACGCAATAACTGTGAGAAACAGAATTGAATCACGACAAGGTGAATGTGATGAAGTATAGAGAAGATAACAATGGGTGTCTGTGGGTTTATAGAAAACCGAGGTGTGGATGCCAGAGGTACCCAAGGAAACAACAAGATCTAGGAAGGTAACAGAGGAAGTGGATATGCAAGATGTGATCTTGATAGCTTTGTGATAGCTTGATGTGAGTGTGTGTTGATGAATATTTTCAGAAGAAGATCAGAACACATATGGAAGTGTCCAGAGTGCTGTGATGATTATCCTAATATAACATAACGAATATGGAGAAATAATTGAAATCATGATCTATTTTATTAGCAAAATTGATAAAATTATTAAGGCTAGTAAGTGGATGATAAAGAAGAGATATATTTACACAAGGATTCAGTTGAGCAGGCTAACATTCTCCACAAGATGTTCCATCAGGCTAACATTCTCCACAAGATGTTCTATCAGGCTAACATTCTCCACAAGATGTTCTACCAGGCTAACATTCTCCACAAGATGTTCTACCAGGCTAACATTCTCCACAAGATGTTCTACCAGGCTAACATTCTTCACAAGTTGTTCTACCAGGCTAACATTCTCCACAAGATGTTCTATCAGGCTAACATTCTCCACAAGATGTTCTATCAGGCTAACATTCTCCACAAGATGTTCTATCAGGCTAACATTCTCCACAAGATGTTCTATCAGGCTAACATTCTCCACAAGATGTTCTATCAGGCTAACATTCTCCACAAGATGTTCTACCAGGCTAACATTCTCCACAAGATGTTCTATCAGGCTAACATTCTCCACAAGATGTTCTATCAGGCTAACATTCTCCACAAGATGTTCTACCAGGCTAACATTCTCCACAAGATGTTCTACCAGGCTAACATTCTCCACAAGATGTTCCATCAGGGTAACATTCTCCACAAGATGTTCTACCAGGCTAACATTCTTCACAAGATGTTCTACCAGGCTAACATTCTTCACAAGATGCTCTACCAGGCTAACATTCTCCACAAGATGTTCTACCAGGCTAACATTCTTCACAAGATGTTCTACCAGGCTAACATTCTTCACAATATGTTCTACCAGGCTAACATTCTCCACAAGATGTTCTACCAGGCTAACATTCTCCACAAGATGTTCCATCAGGCTAACATTCTCCACAAGATGTTCTACCAGGCTAACATTCTTCACAAGATGTTCTACCAGGCTAACATTCTTCACAAGATGCTCTACCAGGCTAACATTCTCCACAAGATGTTCCATCAGGGTAACATTCTCCACAAGATGTTCCATCAGGGTAACATTCTCCACAAGATGTTCTATCTTTTAATTACTCTGTGTCTATGTAGTTTAGATCTGATAATGACTGGTCTTACTATCAAATTGTTCTTTAACAGTTTTCTATCCAGTTTCTCCACCATTTCCTTAAATGGCTAACATTATTAAGTATTGTCACATAACTCTTCAATAACTGTTAACAGAATTTAAGATAAATTAATGAACTGAAACCGGTGTGTGTGTGTGTGTGTGTGTAAGGGATGCAGAAATAGAAGTAGGAAGTGTAAGTGTATTAGTGTGTATACTATATTACAAAACATAAAAATATAAATTAAAAAGATATGTTACTTTGATCTCTCAACATTAGAACAGCTTCCATAACTCTCTCTGTGTACTGTCCAGGCTCATAATTGTCCATTTCAGCAATTACAACAGTGCACACCCTTGCTGATCTGCCCCGAATAGCCCCAGCAGTGCGATCCAGTGTGTCGGCATCACTTTCCTGGAGAGCTATAACACACTTGTTAACATCCTCCAGAATATGATTTTCTGAAATGAATACATTTTTAGTAAAACAAGAACCCCATGAAGTAGAAAGTTATATCACTTTATACAGACAGCAATAGTAATGAATTTTATGGAGAGCTAAATAAAATAACTGCAATCAATGTCTGTAACCTGGTGAGAAACAGGAAAATAAATAAACAGGTAAATAAAGTAAAATGGAGAAATTCTACTGTTGCTCTACAGGATACACAAAGCATGCTAGTCAATGATGACATTGCTGGGCTGAATGAATATAAGGAAAAGAAAATGTGGCCAGCTGATGTGATGACATGATTTCAGCATTAAATAGTTAACAGAAAAATTAAATTGATGGTTTGCTTTTAAAATGTAAAGTGAGAATGGAGGAGAGATGAAGAACAATCACAGATCAGACACAGGCAACAACACAATAATGATTGCCTCTTTATTGTAAGCTCTCTTTTTCTTCCATTTGTTTCTCTTATAACATCTTCACTATTTTTATGTTCTCTTTAGCTAAACATGGAATTCTTATTAAACGTAAGTAAAACCATATACATGACCGTATTATTGATAATTGATAACTGCCATGAGACATGATTTACTTTACATAAGCACAGCAACTTTCTTTACTTTCATTGCCAAATATTTGTTATATAGAAAGTAGGTTACTATACAATTTACAAAGAGGATTTCTGTAGTAGTGAGGTTTAGGTGATTGCATACATTCAAAGGTACCAAATTCAAACTGAAAGATAAGGTATTTTTTAGTGACCATTGAACTCAAGATAGATAATACCAAGAGCATAGTCCTATTAGACAATAAAACAAAGGTCTCATTTTTAAAATGAACAAGTAACCAAACTGTTGGCAATTTAAAATAGAAAAAAGGGTGGAGTTTAAATAAGTAAACAATTATTGTGATGATGGTCCTATATACTAAAAATATTTCATCTTACTGGTTTCTTGAACAATTAGAAAAGTGCATGATACACAAAATGTTACGTTGTACACTAACCTGACACTGCAAGGAAGTCATGGATTGTTGTAATGTCATCAACAGCTTCAGTCAACAAGCGAACCTCTTTTTCCCATGCTTCCTTAAAGACATCCATGTTTTCCTGAGCTGCTTTGGACCGTGGGCGAGCTGCCAGCACTCTAGCGGCATTGATAACCTATTGCATAACACAAATATAACTAAAACAATATGTAACTCAAAAAGAAATAAAATAATTTCAACTGAAACGTGGCCATTTTTCAATTGACATAAAAAAATTAGAGCATGATAGAAAACAATTTTTTTTTTAAATTTACTTTTAAAATCAGCACGTTATTAATAAAGCAAAACATTTCCCTTTTAATAGGCATATGGGAGGGGGGGGGGAAGAAGAGGAGAGAGAGAGAGAGAGAGATAGGAGAAGAAGAGGGTGTCAACACAATTTAATGGCATTAGACAAAAAAATATAGTTGGATTACTTTTATGAAATCAAAGCACATTTACTCTTATTACCAAAATTAAATTAAGGACTGTACCTGTGGACATAGACTTTCAATTTCTGCAGCAGCCATTCGGACAAGTTTCACACCTTCTTCATTATTGGACATTGAACATGCCAGATTTGCTACCTGAAGTAACAACAATATGACTAATGTTTATTATTATATTTCAGAACAATTTATTTACAGAATGATTCTCATTTTTTTAAAATTTCTTCTTTAGCACAACTTGGGAAGAACGGCAGTAAAATTAGTATTAATGGTAAATAGTAAATAAAAATAGTCAAATCACAGTTGTGATTAAATATAACAACTGCAAGATAAGAATTGTAACAAAGGGGGAAAAATTAAAAAAAAAGAGGAAATAAAAAGATAGATAGACAAAACAGACAGACAGATATAGAAACAAAGACAGATAAAGAATGGGTGAGCTGTTTTGTATATTTGGAATATAAAAATAATATAAAGAAACAGAAGTGAAACTCTTGTCACAATAAATTCATTCAAGAAACAATATAAGTGAAAACTAATAAAAGTACATAACTAAATGGTTATGTTTATTAATGAAAACATATTCATATAAAAATGTATATGGCATCATAATTAACATACCTCCACCAGTTTGTTTGCATGCTCCATAAACACCTGAGCATACTCTTCCACCCCCCTCTCATCTCCAGCCTTAGCTGCTTCTATCAGCACCAACAAGGGCACATTTGTCTCCAAAAAGGTGTCAGAAACATGGTCCACCACTGCTTTGCGCAACTGGATACACAGACATATATTAATATAAAACATCATATGCTGGATGGTTCATTTTATCTGTTGTTTAATGTTCAAGATATTTTGTATATACAATACAGAAGAGAGGATATTTTTATATACAATACAGAAGAGAGGATATTTTTATATACAATACAGAAAAGAGGATATTTTTATATACAATACAGAAGAGAGGATATTTTTATATACAATACAGAAGAGAGGATATTTTATATACAATACAGAAGAGAGGATTTATATTAACAGTACTTACAAAAAACGGAACAATTATAATCAGTTAATATACGTTCTCACATATCAGCAATATTAATATTATTTTTATGGTGTTGCAGAGTATTCTCTCCAGCTGGCAAATTATTTATTTGTTGTCTTGTATGTATTCTAAGATTGGTTCTACAAATATTGTCCCTGTGACCTTATTTTTAATTATATCTCATCTGGTCCCTTCAGCTTCTTTTCTTTAAACATGTAACTTCTGTTGTGACTATCTTCTGCTATTAATTTGTTGTGATGGACCATGTTTGGCACTGGTAACATAGGGTGACGATAAAAATGCTTTGTGTATTATATAATTCTTTTCTATGGACATGTTCGAAGTGCAATGATGATGGCCCGCTAATAACTCAATAATTCTTTTCTATGGATATGTTCGGAGTGCAATGATGATGGCCCGCTAATAACTCAATAATTCTTTTCTATGGACATGTTCGGAGTGCAATGATGATGGCCCGCTAATAACTCAATAATTCTTTTCTTTGTGCAGAATTGCACTGTTTCATGCTGTTAGGGTCGGGCTAGTCATCCCAATATTTGATTTCTCTATTGCACTTGATATTTCTTACTTTTTTTAATTTCACCACTCTTTGAAAATGTTATTCCTAGATATCAGAAACATGCTACCTGTTTTACATGATATTCTAGAGCTATGTTTAGTGTCTCTTTTTTTACGTATTAGCAACATTAAATGTGCAACAGACCTGTCTTCTCAGATCTTTAGTTTTCTTTGTCATGTTATCAATAGCCTGATCAAGTTCATCACTTGGTTCTTTCTTGCCTGCCTGTAAAAAAAGAAGAGACAACTTTGTGATGATATTATACCATTATGCTGGACAGGAGAACTGATAAAAAGGAAGAGCTATAAGTCAGAAAAACATTTTGCAAGGAACAGCACAAGATGCAGAAAGAATAACTTGAATCTTGTTGAAAATAAGACAACCCAAAATGGAGATTGCTGGAGAGTGACTGCAGTAGTCTTGTGTTCACAAGAAATGTTTGCTTTTGTATGCCAGCTTTATATATTTAGCAAAATCCTGAGGGACTGAATTTTGAGCGAATGTCACTTTTTCCTATTTTTTTACATCAGCAGCCATTTGCTCAGGTGACCCTCATCATACAGGCATCATTTCTATGGCTTCAAAGGTACTCTCATTTTTTTTAAATTATCAAGCGTTTTAATGTTTTAGGTACATTTTTTCCCTAACAATTTTTTTAGCAGGGCGGTGGCCATTTTTGGCCTAATCTTTTCAATGTCCAACTACCAAGAGTTCTTTAACACGCACAGAATGCAGTGATTTTTCCTGATTTGTTTTTTTTTTATCTGAGAGGGCTAGACATTGGATCTCACTACCCAGAAACTAGAGAAACATTAAGCAAAGAAGAAACGGTGAATTCAATTTTTAAAAATTAGAACCCAGAACTTTTCTAGAGGCTAACTTCTTAGCTCTAGATCACCTAGTTGCGCCCCCCCCCCCCCCTTTTCTCTTTTAAGGAATAAAAACAAAATAATTGAATGACCAAAAGGCAGAGTTAATTTGTAACTTAAAAATATTAAGGTAATAAGGTAAAAGAGGCAGACCATGACTAAATGGACGAGTAACATCAAAAGATGGACAAACCAGCCTATGACAACCTGCACCATCAAAGCAAGAGACAGAGCAGAATGGCGCTCCATGGTAGCCAACCTTCGCTGCGGAGATGGCACTCGATGATGATGAAAAAATTAATGGAGTCAGTTACTGATTAAAGAAAAATTGAATGAAGAGCTGAATAACTAAAAGAGTTAATGAAGAGTGTAGATCAGTGTTTCCAAACTACGGAGTGCTGGAACTATTCTAGTGGCTGTAATGGTTTCGGGGGCAATGTGAGGGAGGAGACAGTAAATAAAAATAAGAGGACAGTACAAGCATAAAAAAAGATGAGATGAGAAGAGAATTTTAAAAAAAAGCTTGTTGCAGGATGATGAGCTGAGATTAGCGGTGTGCCTGATAAACAAATGAAATCCAAGAATTTTATTTTCAATGATTTTCAGTATATCAATTCTTTCAGTAATCGAAAAATGGGAGGTAACATCCTGTTCTCATTATGCCTTAATCCCTTATGCATTAAGTTGTGGAGAGAAACTTTAATTTAGTTTTTTTTTTAACTATACTTTGAGTAGACACTTTCATTCTCAATACACTGTATCCACTGATGGCCTTTATAACTCTCACAGATTTCACATTTCTGATCTGTCGTCTTGGTTTTTCTGTCTTTATTTTCATCAAGACTGATCCCCCTCCATAAATCCAAGCTTATGACAATTTTCATCTCAAATGCCATATTCTTTTGTTTATAGATGATCTGTGAAATATATATGAAAAAGTTCCACATTTTTTGTACTAATATTTCCACTAAATTTGCTTTTAACCCTATACGATACCGTTGTAAAATTTACAGCATCAAATACAAATTCCTAAAAATTTGACATTTTCTCATGTTCAAACATTACCCTCCTCTGTGCACCTTCTTAATTACCCCTTTCGGTGACCAATGAGTATTTAATTTCTTTCCATTGCTGTTGGATTTTTTTTTTTTTTTTGAGAACGTGAGATACATAGTTTAATGTGAAAAAAAAATCGCCAATTTTCACAAAATTTGTATTTTTCCCCCTTTTTTTGGGCTGTGACCAGGGAAATTTCCTGGTCATTAGCAAACATCAAACAACCCTTTCTGACTCAAGAAACACAGAGAATAACGCTATGTGGTTGCCAAACCATACTGACAGATGTACGGTGACCGTACTGATAGACATTGTAAAATGTCTGGTCCATGGGGTGAAACTCAGGTCATAAATCAACCACAGCCAGGAAATTTGAGTCTTCATGTTTTGCCTAGTATGAACACACGGGACTGTGTCAAGAGTTCATAGAAATTACTATTTTTAGAGTACCTAATGTCACAATTAAGTGGTAGTAATTTTTACTATGGTATCGTAACTGGGAGAATTACAGATATGTATCGTAATCTAGGGTTAAAATAGTTATCCGTTGTTGTTATGGATCAAGCAGCCGGTGGAGCTGATGCCATTCTACCCAGTCCATGTGATATATCTACAAGTATTTCTGAGTTCACTTGTAGTTCTGCACATTTATCAGGTCTTCGAGGAAGTATAGTTGCTATCAAATTGGTGAGCTTTGGTTCTTTTGTTTCATGCAGACGTTCACATAGCAGACATGCAAGAGTTTGGTTTAATAAAATAGCTCTCTCAACTTCCTCAGCACATACATATTTAAGGAAAACCATTCAACAAATGAGTGGTTAAATAAAAATAAAATTATATTGTAAATTGTCCATAAACGTGACAAATTATTTGAAGAAAGTGATCTGATAGATAATTTGAGCCCTAAAAATATAAACAAAACTTACATTGTTCATGTACTCTGTAAGTAGATCTTGCAAAGCCTGTCGAACTGCATTACATTCCTGTACAATTCGCTCCCTTCTGTCATCTCGCGTGCAAGATGAATCTGCCATAAGTGCTGCTCCACTGATAATACTCTCAACTCTCTCCTCCAGGGATGGACGGCTACGAATTTCATTGTATGTTAGAGGATCCATAATTATTTTACGCTATAAATAAAAGAAAAAAGCAGTATCATTAACTAGCCATAAGTAATTTAACATATAATGTACTCCTGACATACTTAGAAGATATATAACATATAATTCATTATAGAGATTTCACACTTGATCTTGACTAATTTAAACAACACTTTATCACCACAAAGGGAGCAGCGATAGCTCAGTGGTTCTTGAACTGGACTACAAAGGACAAGGGGTAGGGTTCGATCCCAACCGACGGCTTCCTGGTTCACCCAGCCTTAAATGGGTACCGGATTTTTTTTCTGGGAAAGTAAAGCGGCACGGGCGTAGTGCCGACCACATTACCCCAAAAATCATGTACCGAAGGTCTGTAAAATTTATGGTCACTAACACCATATTCCCTATTCGCCACTTGGCGGGGGCACTTTACTTTTTAAGTCCCAAGGTCCTTAATTTTGAATGAATATCACTTTTTCTATCTTTCACGCCAGCAGACACGTGCTAAGGTATCCCTTTACCATACAGGCAAATATTCTCTAACTTTGGAGACACCTTCATTTTTTATCTTAGAGAGTTTTGACATTTGGGTAGAATTTTTCCTATCAATTTTGTATGGAAAGCAGCCCTTTTTGGACTACCCTGTCCAATTTCAAACTACCAAGGGTTCTTTAACCCTCCCATTTAAAAAAAAATTATTATTCGAGAGAGCTAGACATCAGATCTCACTATCTAGAGACCAGAGGAGGTAACGTCATGAAGAAACCATGGATTGAATTTTTTTTTAAATTACCACTGCCTGTGGTGGGAATTGAACCTGAGACTTATTTTCAGAGTTGACACCTAGCTTCTAATGCAGTCAGACATCCCCTGGCAAAATGATCTGAGATATAATAATATTAAAAAATGTTATGAACTTTCAGTTCAGACATATGTACTGTCATATGACATGATTGATCACGGTAAAACATGACTCAAGGTGGAAGTATACGTCTCATGAAAGAAAACTTTTTATTAGACAGGTAAAGATGACACACTTACATCGAGTTCATTCAGAGCTGCTGCCAACTCTCCTTGTCCTTCATATGGATGGATGTCAGATTGACCAGATGCCTGAGCCACATCAGAGATAGTGTTGACAGCATCACAAAGCTGCTTGTATGCATAGTCCCTGTTTGACCGAGCTGCTGCCAGTTCTGGGTGCCTCACATAAACCTGTCATTAATAAAATAATAATTAACTTGATTTATTTGACCTAAAAACAAGCAATATTATAAAATCCAATAAATACTCTCCTAATTATACTAATTACTTTACCTTTCCATGTTAAAAAGTAATTATCTTTAGACATATAATCCATGATACAGCATTTGGAGGTGATGGAGCCAGCCTCTTCCATGCTGTCTA
Organism: Megaustenia siamemsis; assembly: GCA_032433765.1. Classification (NCBI taxonomy): domain Eukaryota; kingdom Metazoa; phylum Mollusca; class Gastropoda; order Stylommatophora; family Ariophantidae; genus Megaustenia; species Megaustenia siamemsis. The sequence continues at coordinate 71,985,927 of JAVIAB010000051.1, read as the reverse complement.
ATATAAGTTTCTTCTTCTTCAGTGCAAGAGCCTCTATGAAAGTAGTCGCACTACAGTAAGATCTTCAGCAGGCTACTCTAAACACTTCACCATTAACTCCGGAGTAAGACAAGGCTGCGTGCTTTCCCCCTTACTTTTCATCACATATATGGACAATATAAGCAAATTAGCATGCCCAATCAAAGGAAACATACCAACACGGATGACAACAAACGATAACACAGAAGAGAACGAAATATACGTACCAGAAAACAACAGAAGAGAGGAAGAAATAAATGAAATACTATTTGCAGACGACCAAGTTCTGATACATGAAACAACTGAGGACCTACAAGAACATATCAACAGGCTAAACAACACTTGTAAACAATACAACATGAAGATCAACATAAGCAAAACCGAAGTAATGGCAATAGCGAGAAAGGAAGAAAAACTAAACATCATAATAGATAATACATCTTTGAAACAAGTAGACAATTTTAAATATCTGGGTAGCACGCTAACACAAGACAATAACCAAGAAACAGAGATAGATATAAGGTGTAACAAAGCATGCCAAGTTATAGGCCAAGTATCAACACTATTGAAAAACAAAGCAATAACTACGGAAGCAAAAAGGGCAATATACAAATCAATTTTTCTACCAACTCTGAGCTATCAGTGCCAGAATTGGACGCTGGACTCTAGAACAATAAGAAAGATAACGACCACCGAAATGAAATGTGTCAGAAGAATGACAGGAAACAGCTTAAGGGACAGAGTAAGAAACACTGACCTGAGGAAGAAACTCGAAATTGAACCAGCCATCGAATACATAAAGAAACAACAGATAAATTGGTTCGGCCACATAACAAGACAGAAAGAACTAACAATGAATCAAAGAGCCATAAACAAACGCTACGAAAACGTCAGATTAAGAGGAAGACCGAGAAAGAGATGGATAAATGGAATACTAGAGTCACTAGGAGGAATAACATCAGAAGAGGCCAACAGAAGAGCAAAGAATCGCAGATTGTTTCTCCCCTCGACGCCAACGGCAACAGAGGAAGGATAGAAGAAGAAGAAAGAAGAAGAAGTGCTAAACTGAATATTGCTCCTCTTTACTGTTCATCCTTAAAAGGGTGCTAAGTGGGCATCAAGGCATTTCCTTGGTGGTATACGGCATAGTCTAATATCTGCCCCTTACAGCTTGACACATCCATCTCTGATGCTGCATTTCTTAGGATTAAGTTGCCTTACCACTTTAATCCCTTCTTGTATAGATCAACTAGTTAGTCTGTTTCCAGGAACTCCATTGGGAAGTGGAGTAGGATTTGTACCAGATCTGCTTTTTGCCAATCCTAATACAGACAACCAGCTGTAAGTCAGTTTGCTTTCAGCGCAGTTGCTGATGAGTGTCTTGCCTCCCACACTTCTGAACATAAATATATTGACCAAAAAATATTTAAAAAACAGACACCAATATGTTGAGTATTCTTATCCAGTACTTGGGATAGCTCAGGTTTTGGAAATCATTACCAAACGCTGGCACTCTTGTTAGTAATGGCTTCCCAAACACACACACCAAGTAGCATTCCATTGCTGGTTCACGGTTTACAGTTTTTAGACAATGTGTCATTGCTAAGTCTATGGGTTAAAGTAGGTCACATGCAGGAAAGTGATGCTTTAGATTAGCAATATAAGATAAAGTTTACACACAAAAAAAACCCACTGGTTAGAGTTTTCAAAAATTGTCTTTTCACAAAAGTAGTTAACCCTAGATTATGATACCATAGTAAAAATTACCACATCAAAACACAAATTCTTCTAAATTTGATAGTTTGCGGAGTTCAAACATTACCTCCATCAGTGTACCTGCCTAATTATAACTTTCAGCGAACCCTGAGTGCTGAATTTGTTTCTATTGATGTGTGATTTATTTTGTCCATTTTGTGAGACACAATCCTATAATACAACAACAATTTACCAAATTTCAACAAATTGGTAGTTTTTCATTTTTTCCCCACTTTGAACAGGGAAATTTCCTTGGTTGTCGACGACATCAAACAACTCTTTGTGACTCGGGAAACTCAATGAATAACGTTTGGTTCACTAACATACTGATGAATTTACTGCGTCCATCTGAATAGACAAAATAACATGTTTGGTCCAAGCGATCAATTTCGGGTCACAAATCAAACTGAGACAGGAAATCTGAGTTTCCTGTGTCAATAATTAGTAAACTCATAGTTGTGTTTCAAAAGTTCAAAGAAAATACTATTTTTAGTGCTACTAATGTTACAATTATGTGGTAATATTTTATAATACAGAATGTAATGATGCGTGCTAGAGAAGCATCACAATTAAGGATTAATAAATGTGTATGTATCAAAACATCTATAGCATATTTTACTTTTGAGGCTGTGAGAAGCATCATACTGTTCTTCTTCAAAGTAGCCCTGGCTGAAGCTAATTCTTCCTTTCTGTTTGGATCCTTCAGATCCTGAAAAATAAAATATATATTAAAATGTATAATTAAACAAATTAGGAATCTTTATAGTTAACCTCTCAGACATAAATGCAAACATTCTCAACAAAAGTTTGTTTCTATATGAATAAAACCCACCCGTGTGGCTACCAGGGCTCTCATCATGGGCAGGAGAGAAAAGAATAGTGCCAGTGTTGTCTGCTATGCATGTCATAAGAGTTGACTAAGGAGGTTGGGGGATGGGTTGACAACCTGTTATATGTAAAAAGTTCTACAGGTTACAAAAAGGCAGACAAGAAAATCAACTATTCCATTTTTGGAATAGGAAGGGACTCTGGAAACAGAGAGTATGATGTGATGTGGTCATAGCCAATATAATGCTTCAGAATAAAACCTCAAGATAATTAGCCTAGAGATGAAAAAAGTAGATAAAATGCCCAAAAATAGGGATGGATGGAGAGACCCTGTCCATGGCTTATGCTCGAAAAAAGAAGTTTAACGGGCTTAAATTGATTTGATTTCATGACTTCAGCCAAAGATATTTTTCTAAATTGTTTAAGACAGAACTGTTGGGAATTTTTATACAAATTAAATTATCATCATCATCATGTACCGTACCGGTTGGTGTTGGCGATCATGTCCTTCCACAATCTTATATCCACAGTGTATCCTATGAGTTCTGTTGTTGACTGTTTTCCATGCCATGACACCAAGCTATCCAGTATTTTCTCTCTTTGTCATCCGCGATCTCTCTTTCCTTTTATTTTGCCAGTTGTAACCAAGTATTCCAACTTTCCTCTTCTCATGATGTGCCCAAAAAATGTTGATTGCTTCTTTCTGATGTAAATTAAATTATAGCTAATAAATTAATGAAGAAAAATAACAAGAAAACAGGATTTAAAGGTCAATGTCATCAATCTTCTTCAACTGCAATAAAAGAAGACAATACAAACAATGAACACATGCTTGGCAATATCTTTTCTTTTAAATCTTTAAATGTTTTCATGATGATAACAACATTTTACATCTAAAAAAATATGATTGCTGTTAAAAAAGTTTTCTTTTTAATTTCTTCTATACATCACAAGTTTTCTTTGTCCACTTTTACATCACTTAGCATTCTTATCTAAATCGACATTGTTCTATTAAATCACATCAGCTCTTCCTATTTATCTACTATTATCAACTTTTGCTTCTATTTAGCAATATTGTGTTTATAATTATAGCAACGCAGACTCTTTTCTCACTCCAATTTCAAATAAATTGGGGGGGGGGGGGGGGGGGAGAAGAATCTCTTATAAATTTTCTCAAATATGCTTATTTTTACCTAGCTTATTCTGATTACTGAAGACAGATCTTTGAATTTGTTGAAAGTTCGCATTTTATGCAACAATGGACCCAGCAATAATTATGGTCAGGGAAGGAACAGCATTCCATGACTGTTCGCTGGGCATTGCTCCCAACAAGAATTGAGTCTAAAAGAAGTTGAGGCTCTATAGTGTATCCCATTCCCCATCTGCATGTCATGAAATGCCTTCATCTTTAAAATATTTAGTTTTACCACCACCTTTCCTATCAGATCTTATGTGTTGAAACCCTGATATCTTAATCAAAGCAATTGTCTATAAAGTTAAAATCTGTTGGAATATATGCAATTTAAAACTGATAATAATTGACATGAAAACATCTACAAGCAAAATATTGTATGTGTAACAAACTTATTAGAAGTGATGTGTGAATACTAAAAATATATAAATAATGATTTCCTGCTGTTAATGTTTTTTTACATTTGTATGAAAATGTTTGATTCTATTCTATCTATTGTCCTTTCGAGCCAAAGAAGGCACATAGGGCAGAACTACAATCTCAAAAACAGAAACCCCTGCGTGCCGAAGTGGCACATATTGAAGAGATCACTGCTTCTAAAATCTATGGTTCTGTTTCCATAACAATGATAGCTTGTCAAGCCATCGATCAACCTCCTTAGTCGCCTCTTATGACATGCCTGGAAGGTCACAGTGTCACTATTCTTTACTTCCCACATAATGAGGCCCCAGTAACACACAGGAGAAAATGTTTGATTAATACCAGTAAAATAAGCACAAAATGGTGGTATAGAGCAGTAAAACTAATAGAGAGATGGCAAACTAAAATGTTTCAGCAAAAGCCTTGCGCTACACGCGGTTCCACATAGTATTTAATATTCTATATATTTTATAAATGTGCTTATCTCCTTCAATTAATACTTGTTTAAATGAATTTTACAGTGTGCTACATACTGCTTGTCTTCTGGCTGCTAGGTCGGCTAATTCAGCCATACTTTGTCCAAAGTCTCTAAAGCGATCCATGAGTTCCTGCTGGCTGGTCGCATTCTTAATGCGGTCTAAATCACTTTCAACCTAAGCGAAAAAAATGTATGGTAAACATAATATTAATAATGATTTTTTGCTTAATTGTTTCTTTTCATATGTTGCATATAACAGATGATTAGGATCGAATACCATGGAAGATTATTTAATGGACAACAATGGCTTTTTTTTTATTTTCTGGGTGCTCTTAAAGATACTGCGATCTTCTTCATCCCAGTGGTATTGCAATACAAGATGTTACCACACAGACTACTAGGGGGTGATATGAGGTCTTGGTTAGCTACAGGTGCTCATCCTGACATGGCAACCAATATATACATGTTTATGTATAATTATGTACTGTATAAATTATCTTCACTAATTTTATTTTTTAACATTTCTCATATTTTTCATTCTGAACAATACAATGTATTCACATTTTTCATTCTGAACAATACAATGTATTCACATTTATCACAATATTCACCACCACTTTAGCAACCTTTAGACAGTAATCATTAAATTATTTTTGTTTTAATTTTCGTAAAGACAAATATTTACTAAAGTAATTGTTAATGTTAACAATAATTACTGACCGAGTGTAAAGACTTCAATAAATGATACACATCAACCATATCTGCCAAAATTAGGAGACGTGTAACAGCAGACAGCAGGGCTCGTGCAGCACGCACCATTGCTCCCCTTTTTGCAGAAGAGCAGGGGTCAGCAGCAAATTCTTGGGAGGCATCATCCATGGTTTCTCCTAATCACAATAGAGATTAAACTAAATCAATTTTATCTTTCAACGGCAATCAATATAAATATATGTAATTAATCATTTCTACAAGAAGTTCCAACTCTGCAACTAGACATGACATTATCTAATCTACATGATTGTTAGATTTCTTTCAAATTTTTCATTTATGTTATGTTTAACTTTAGATTAGTGCCAAATATGAAAAATCCCTTTTTTTTAAAAAGAAAATATTATCCAGTAAATTAACTTTTAAACATTTCAATAAGCAGAGCTATTGACAGAAGCGAGTTATTTGACTAACAATTAATATATATATATTAATTATAATTACATGTTGCATGGGCAACAACTTGTTTCTTTCTTTATCTGCCCAGGCTCACGCCCTGGAGAGGACACACCAGCTTCAAAAAGAGAATACATGTCAGAAGCAGGGTTGCCAACTTAGCGGATTTTCCGCTAGATCTAGCGGAATTGGAGCAGCGTCCAGCGGCCAAAAAATAATGAATCCGCCTGGCGGAATTTCTAGTGTATTTATTTTGAATGACAGCGGCATATCGCTGATTTTTTTAAATCACGATAATCGACTAAAATTAGCCTCATCGTGGTAAAAACACAACTAAGAGCGTCTGTAGCGCTTGTGTGACAAGTTAAATTATGTACGTACTACATCATTATATCACTTTCGATCTGACCAATAGAAAATTTAGTAGAGTTTTGTAGTAGAGACTTTCGGTTTGAAACTGAAACTTTTCTACTTTGGAAATAAATTGTAGGAGAACTGAGGATTTATAGTCATAGTGTTAAGTCAAGTATGTCATCATTAATTAGCAAGTCTAATATTTCAAACTGAGGATTTGTTTAGAGTCAGTGAGTGTTCAGCAACGTGTTTCTTTCTACACGAATATTAAGTCCATATTTATTTCAAATTGTGTAGGTTCAACGCTCTACCGCTATAAGAGAGTTACAATTTTTGGTAATTCCATATTATACATGTGGCTGTAACTATCAGCAACATACATTCACATTACAACATAAAGATATGACACTTCAATATCAGCAACGATTTCGTAAAGAGTGGGCTAAATGAAGTGGACCTTACAGATTGGATCTTAGAAGTCCCGGGTAGTGCTGACAAAGCTAGATGTAAGTTTTGCAAATGTGTATTTGGCATCGAAACATTGTGATCTTCTTTCTCACAGCAAATCAAAGAAGCATCAGTCGGCCAGCATTGCATTTTCCTCTTTACGAAAAACTGGACACTTTGCAATTTCTTTGTCTTTCAAATTATTTTTATGTTGCCGAATTAAGTTAGTTTCTACATGTATTAATATAGTTGTAACTGTTATAAATCGAAATAATAATTATTTTTCTTTAAATTTACTCTCCCATTTGGTTTGGAGATGCATAATAATAATAAAATAGTACGTAGATAAATAATAATTTAATGTAAGTTTCCTAAGTAATAAACTCTGGAAATATTTTTGGAAAATCTTGCGTAATTTTTCGGACAATCTGGTGGAAAATCGCGGATTTTTGCTCCAGTCTAGCGGATTGACACCGACGGCAGTTGGCAACCCTGGTCAGAAGTAAAGAAAAATAACATGTCTATGGGCACTGAAAAATCCATAGTCCAGCATGACTGACGAAGGCTACTACTACTACCTATCTATTGTCCTTTCAAGCCGAAGACGGCACATAGGGCAGAACCACAATCTCAAAAAACAGAAACCTTGCGTGCCAAAATGGCACATATTGCAGAGATCACTGCTCTAAAATATATGGCGCTGTTTCCATAACAATACTTTTTACAATGACAGCTTGTCAAGCCATCGATCAACCTGATTAGTCGCCTCTTACGACATGCCTGGAAGGTCACAGTGTCACTATTCTTTACTACTACTATTACTACTAATATGGCTGGTGCCTTGCTTTCTTCTTGGAGATGCTCCCCTTCCTTAAAAATTATTATTATTACTTTAACACAAATTAATAAGCAGATCATGTCCAAATTTTGTAACAATTAACATAAATAAAATTGTATAGGGTAGCTAGCTGACGGATGATGAATTAAAAATAACTTGTTTTTAATTCTTGATCCTTCCAATGCCATCAGACATTGCATAGGGGCCATAGTGTTTTTCGTCATCCATCTCTCTTCTGAGTGAGATGCTTGATCAATTATCTATGCCTGCCAACTTTGCTTCTCTTATAAGTGTTTTCAGTGTCTCTTGAGGTCTTCCTTTTATTCTGTATCCTGATGTTTCCCCTGTTTTGAAATTGTCTTGCTGTCTCTTCTCAACACATATTTGACACATGTCCATCGTCTCTTTCTAATTGTAGATGAGATCGTTGGTTGCAAGACCATTTCTCTTATCTCTATATTAGTTTTTAATTCATTCCATTGTATACAGTAATTCTCTTAGGCATTTGTCTTCAAAAGCGTTCAATTCTTTCTCAATCTCTTTTGTTGTTTTCCAGCTTTCACATGCCTAAGTAAGGGACGATAATATGTTTCCTAAAATATCAAGGTGGTATTTCTCCATTTCATTGACAACTTGTGTTAATTTGGTCAGAGCAGCCAATGTCTGAACATTCCAGATGCTTATATGCACTTGTGCTTTCGGGCTGATGATATTCGCCATACTATTAATTTCTTGACCTGTGACCTTCCAAGCATGTCGTAAGAGGTGAGAAAGGAGGTTGATCGATGGCTTGACAAGCTGTCATTGTAAAAAGTATTGTTATGGAAACAGAGCCATAAGTTTTGGAAGCAGTGATCTCTGCAATATGTGCCATTTTGGCAAGCAAGGTTTCTGTTTTTTGAGATTGTGGTTCTGCCCTATGTACCGTTTTCGGCTCGAAAGGACAATAGATAGATAGATTAATTTCTTGAGCATGTTTTCTGGTACAACTTATAATAACACTACAAGATTCTACAACATCCATAGTTTCTCCACTCAGAGGTTTCCCTGAGCAAGACTCAGGGTGAGATTGTCAGTCCCATGTCCAACAGATACACAGAAAGACATAAGTAAACGGGGGTCTCAGTAGCCTACTTGAGAAAACCACATGACTGGACTACTGGAAAAATATGAGTACCTCCGAAGTCGGAGTTATATGCCTGTGCGGCGAGGGACTCCTGTGCATATGGCTGCCAGGGAAAAATGGATTAACACGTAAAATTCAGTTCCTAGTCTCTAGGGACTTCTTCGTCAGAGGTAAAAGCTGGCTAACGATAAAAAAAAAAAACTAAAGGTTGATCAAAGTCAGAATGTATTTTGAAAATCTAAGCAATATTTGGAGATTCTCTCAGCACAGTACATACAATTATACTAAAGATAAGCAATAGCTGTGCACTTGTAAAGTATATGCATGGATACGAATACTAAAAAAAAACAGGAGGATACATATAAATGTCATTTCATAAAAACTGAAGAAAATTATCAAAATATTTTGGATAAAGAAATGGAAGAGTTGGACATCATGCTCCTCCATAACCTTCAGAAATGTGCATTGTGTAACAGTCTTTCTTTTCCTACACCACGTCATCAGCATCTTTTCTCTTTGTCAATCTTTCTCTTGACTTCTATTTCTCCTGTTGTTACCAAGTATTCCAAACTGCCTCTTCTTCACAGATGTCACACAAATCTGAACTGCCTTATTCTGTTTTGGGAGCTGCGATAGCTCAGTGATTAGTGAACTGGACTACAAAAGACAAGAGGTAGGGTTCGATCCCAACCAACGGCTTCCGGGTTCACCCAGCCTTAATTGTGTGCCAGATTTTTTTCTGGGAAAGTAAAGCGGCATGGGCGTAATACCGACCACATTACTCCAAAAATCATGTGCTGAAGGTCTGTAAAATTTATGGTCACTAACACCATATTCCCTATACGCCACCTGGCATGACAGGGCCACTTTACTTTTTGCCTTTTATTCTATTTTGTTTTATAATGTTCCTCTCTCTATCTGCCAACAGATGAATAAATCATGTTAAAAAAGGAAACTATCCACTGGTCATTTCAATTATATAAAAGCACAACTGGCACCATTAGAATTATACAGAGACAAAATGAGTCAATATTTTTAGGAAGAATTAGGAAACAAAAATATACTGTTTATACCAAAAAGTAAACTGTATCTGCAGGGCATAAACTGGTGGTCCCAGAAATGAAGACACCAACTTAATGTTTAAACAGAGAGAAATGGCAAAAATATTTCAACTCACCAGTTTTTCTAACTTCTTCCACTGCTGCTAGCATATCATTTTCAACCTCTGGATAATCATGAGCAATCTGTTCTCCTTGTATGATGAAATGTTCTGTAGCTTTCTGCACTGCTGCACTGAGGACATGAGCTTTCTTGGATTTACCTTTCTTTCTGCTTGATGGGCCATTCTGGTTCACAAGTGTGGTCACCTGTTAACATGCACCAAATATTAGACTTTTCATCCACTAAAATAAATGTAACATTAAATCATTTTTTTACAAATGAGAAATTAAATAAGTACTTTCAAAATTATTATAAATGCAAAATTCCTTATAATCTTTCTCTTTCCTTTCTCATTTGCCTTTTGGCTATTCTATAATAACCAATGATTATTATTATATTGCTCATAACAATGTAAACCTTAGATGGTAGATGTACAACAGAAGTGAGATGCAGAATAGCTCTGGCAAAAGTACCTTTCCAAAAAATGAGGAAGATACTGTGCAATGCATTTTTGACAATTGTTATGTAGAGCCAGTCTTAACATATAGATGTGAATTATGGACAACAGACAAGAAAATCACTGGAGGCTTTAGAAATGTGGTTTAACAGAATAATGTTGAGAATACCATGGACAGCTAAGAAGAGCAATGAGAACGTTCTGAAAGAGGCCAAAGCAAAAAGAGAGCTAATATCCAATATTAGGAATAAACAATTATAATTTTTTGGCCATGTAATGAGAAGGGATCAGCTGGAATATATTGTAACAACTGGGAAAATTGAGGGACGAAGAGATAGAGGGAAGCAAAGAGAAAAGATACCAGACAGCTTAAGAGAATGGCTTGGCAGAAGATCAACAACAGAAATGATAAATAACTGTTGAGATCGAAAGTTGTGGAGAGACATGATCACCTACAACAGCAGGCATGGTACTTGATAATGATGATGTTGATGATAACCCATGCACCAATTGAATAACTGAGTGGGATCAATAACCCACAGCTGACTGCATGTGTCTGGATCATCAAACATCAAAGCTGATCAAGACTAGGCTCTATCTCCAAACACTGCTCCTGAAATCAGACTTTCCAGTTTGGCCAAGCAAGTAGGGATCAAATAGGGAAGAAAATCTGGAGCTGGTCCTCAAAAATGTCATGCTGAAGTTGGATTTCTTGGGCCAAAAGGCACAAAAATCACAGCCTAGCTGCAAACCACAACACAGCCCATCTAAACGCACTTAATGTCCTTTTAAGTGTGGATAATGAAGTGGACTATTCATTACTTCAGTTGACATCTGGTGAATGCCACAAAAGAACAAATTTGCCTTTTTAGCATCAAGGGAAGATGTAGTTTTCTCTTCTGTTAACCTCTTCCTCTTTTATATTTTCTATTGTTTCTAATATTCCATCAATCCAACTTCTTTTCTGGTAGGCTCTTTTGGATCTGGTGTTTTCTTAATGTTTGTTGATAGCTTGTTGTGTCATATTTTGATCTTTCTGTCTTATCATGTGGTTAAACATATGTATCTGTTGTTTATTTATTTATTCAGTGATGAGCATTATTCCAAGCTTTTATCTGAATTCTTCCCCACTGATCTTATCTCTTAGGCTGTTATGCATCTAACACATTTCATTTTGGCAGTGGTTATTTTTGCGAGGAGATAAATAATAATAAATGAATATTAGCATAGAGGGAAACTTCCGAGGTGATAATCAGCGAATCAATTCAGAGGAAGAGGTATGTTTACAGCACTCTGAAAAAGTGACATATAATCAACAACAGAAAAAATATGGACCAAAGCAGGATCGAACCCGTACTCAGTGGCACAGCGCCTTGCCATGAAAAGCCAAACGCTTGGGAACACTGCCACTCAGCTAACTAAAAAATTAGCTTCGTAGGCAATGTCTTTCGCGCAGGTGTTCTCATTGACTATAGCATAAAGCTGCGATCACAGCTCAGAAATATATAGTGTATCTGTATTTTTTTCTGTTAAGACAAGTTATATTTGCGACTGTTCTTTGGTCTAGTGTCTAGCAGTGGCAGCAGAACATTAAAATGAAGATTGTTTGAATGGTGCCTGTTTTGTCTCCATAATTACTTCCTTGATAGTTGTGACATTTATCCAATAATTTGGAAAGTTTTCTCACTTCTTGAATCTACTTCTGCTCTATATTATAATTTAATATATACAATAAATATATATTTATAGAATCATAGGGTTTCAGCTGGAACCAGAATATCTAAAATGTAACAAGATAGGACATGTTAAATTAAATAACTTTAAAAACAGAAGAGGACAGTCATAGATCTCAACAATTAATTAAATAAATGCCCACCTGAGTCACCAAAGGTTCCAATGTTTTTTCCACAGACTTTGTTCTGATCTCCAAATTTTTAGGATTCCATCTGATCTGCAAAGAGCCTTGGCCTGCCATTGGGCTCAGAGACATTCAATAACCTTGACTGGGTACTGTCTACAGAAAAAAAAATCCATGTGTTACCATTTTAAGTAATAGATATATTAACTCTTTCCAAATCACTAACCGACACAACGGTTTCACTTATGAAAGCATACCTGACAAAAAACTGGCACATTGGCTCGGACCGAGTACAGTGGAATATTTTAAAGTAAAGTAACGATTCTGTATAAACATTCACCAATACTTGTATTCGATTATCTAAAAGAAACTTCATAATTATTTCCTTCAATTTACCATGTGGTATTTTCTTTGTTTTTGTAGATACAGTGGTTGCATTTTAGAAGAAAATTTGTATTTTTTCACAAATAGTCTCCACACTATTTGTTATGCCTAATTAAATTATTTTTGGACATAAATGCAAAAGTAAAGTGCATTTTGAAGACCTTTCTACTAGTTTGTGAATACTTTCAAGAAAAATGGATAACAACATGCTTCTAGTCAGAGAAAAATAGAGGTATGTAAAATATGATATTTTTAATTGACAATTATCTGCCTTTGAATATTTGTATACTATTTATAATAATAATATAATATATTTTTTCCTTTGGATATCACCAATAGGTGGCTATTTTCATTTTCTTCAACCACATTCCTTTCCCTTGATGTATAACATGTATCACATTTAATGATATTATTGCATGAAATTGTAAAAATAAAAAGGCATGTGATGGAGTTTTTCTAATTGAAAATTGATATCATCATCAAGTACCGGGCCTGCTGGCGTAGGTGATCATGTCTCTCCACAACTTTCGATCTCGGCAGCTATTTATCATTTCTGTTGTTGACCTACTGCCAAGCCATTCTCTTAAGCTGTCTGTTATTTTTTCTCTTTGCTTCCCTCTATCTCTTTGTCCCTCAATTTTTCCTGTTGTTACAATATATTCCAGCTGTTCTCTTCTCATCACATGGCCAAAAAATGATGATTGTTTCTTCCTAATATTGGCGATTCATGATTGTACAAAGAAGTTACGTTTGTGGTTTTCTGTTGCCTTCCGTCGGTTTTTTTACGGTTGGCTTCGCTAGCTTTTGACTAAAAAGTCTCACCCACAAGGCAGTGGGGTTGTTTTACTTCGGGATACCCTCCCTTAGCCTTTTACTCTCCCGAGCTTACCTGCAAGGCAGCAGGGCAGCCACAGGTTGTACTGTTTACTGCATACAGTAGCGGGTAAAATTACCCGACCTGACAATTATATGGTCCAAACCTAAAGAAAACCTAAAATCCGCCCAAGTCTGGAAAGAGTTAAACAACATACTAAAATAAATGAAATAAATATTCTACCAGTTAGCATGCTGTTGTAAATTTTTAGGGCAGACCATGAGTGTAATCTCAAATCTTATATTACTTTCCTTTGAGCATGTGTAAAGTACTCTACCTTTAAATGGTAGGACAGACAACTAATATTAACATTAACAATCTCATGAGCTTTCCTGGTGGAAACTTTGTGTACAACCCGGTCACACACATCTAGGAATGGGAAGTGAAACACATTAGCTATAACCTTCTTTTCAGTTATAAATATAATACAAGTTATAAGTTTGCAAAAACGTATATGTTATATCTAAATATGCTTTGAGAAATCCTGAGGTGGAGCAGATATGGGAACGTCCCAACTGTAATGAAGCTGATTTCACGAATGGAAAAGAATTGCTGTATCCTGGTATACAGCCAGTAAAAGATTGTCATATCACCATTTGAAATAAATTAAATCCCATGCATTACCCCAAAATATCAAAGTCAGAGCTCTCTGAGCTCACTTATCTATGTTAAATCTTCCTGAGGCTCAATGCATGCAACCAACAGTTTAAGGCAAATATATTGTCAAATAAAATAAACATAAAATGGTATTAAGCAGCTAAACTTACAAAGAGATAAGAGATTGACATTTCAGCTAGACTTCTTTATGTACAAAACAATAAATACGAAAACAAATACGAAATGCAAATACTAATAGTGTTTTTGTATTAATATTTGTTGTTTTGTACCTGAAGAAGGCTTTTGCTGAAACATTGTAGTTTGTCTCATCTCTCTACAGGTTTAGCTACTTAATATATTTATTTTTAATTTATATATTTTCTGCAGCCCTACTCGTGACTCTACATATTATAAAATATATTGCCATATTCTAGCCACTGTCTATTTATGATTAATTTAAAGCTAGATAGGATATTTGATGAAAGAGGTCTGAGACTCAGGACTGAATGCTGGCATCAGAATCAGTAAACCAGAACTGATAAAGATCTCACATCATCTCTCAGCAGCAGCCCTTGGTAACAAAGTTATTACTCTGGACATAGCAGCACCTTGGCAGAAAGGGGTCAAGCTGACTGCTTGTGTAAAGATCAGTGAACCAATGTCGATCAAGATCACACACCACTTCCCTGTTTTGGTTCTGGGAACAAACTAACTAGTCTGTGCTAGCAAGTAAGGATCAAACAAGGAAGGTAACCAAGTACTCAAAATTGCTGAGCTTGAGTTGGATGTTTTGGAATGAAAAATGCAAATACTTATAGCTTGCTGTAAACTGCAACACAAAAATATCTATGCTTGTCTAACGTCCTTCTAGAGGTAGATGATGAAGAAGTGTAATCGGATGAAGACACAGGTCTGGTCAAGCAATTAGTGATTGAAGAGGGAAGATAAACTAAGTACCAAAAAAATGTCATTATGAAGTCAGGTGTGTTAGGCTGTAGGACACAATTAATACTACTGCTGCTGTAAATCATGACACACCACAAAATACAGTCTCGTAATAGAACAAAACCTTACATTACAGTATTATTTCTACTAAGTTACAGTAACATACAGTGAAATAGATGAGAAATTCAAAATATCTATCCCATTGATGAGATGTCTGAGAAAAGTGCTTGGAGTGACCAGAAAAGGAATAATCAGAAATAATATTATAAGAAAGAGAGTAGCCATTGAATCAATACTGAGCTACATACAGAAACAACTAATAAACTGATTTGCCAGTTTAGAAATAATGCTGTGTGATTCGTTACCATACAAAGCATATATTAAAAGATGAGAATAGAGAAGAGCAAAAGACAGACCCTGAGTAAGATGGACATATAACATCAAAGAAACACTACAACAACATCAACTGATAATGATTGAAGCCACCAAAAGGGCAAGAACCAGAACTATGCATCTCCATCTGTACCCAAATGTGTACAAAAGGAAGTGAAGAAAGAGGAAACATACAGTAAGATCTGAAAGAAAGGCCATTGGATAGGTCTCCAATGATGTCTAAAGCAGGATCCATTTTACTGTACATTTCTGAGCTACTTCATTATCAGATATTATTTTCATTTACAGATCTAAATCTAGCTGTGAAACAATGATTTTGCATGATTTGATTTCTGAAGAGTTATAATTATAATAATGCTTCATTAATTTTAGTTTTCATTAGTCATATTTGCAAGTAATAATCTAATTTGGTAATAATTTGTATACACTCCTCTATGATCTACCCATCCCCCAGAAAACACCATTCCCACAACACCATTGGTGGATCCATCAAAACTAACTTTACTACAACAATCCATCACTTGACCTTTGGTACATCCCACTTAGAATTAAAAATAACATAAATATCCTTCTTTGGCTGCATGATCCACTAGTATAAGGTTTAGAGTCTACATCACATAGAATATAGAATACTCGAGAGTTAAAGTTTAATCTACCGTAAGTATGTTATCATTACTCTGAAAAAATTCAAAATAAATTCTTACTGTGGCCCGCATGTGTCTGCTGCTGTCACAATGTCATATCTTGACATTTATATGATATATTATCTGACAAGCTGCAGATAATTCAAGCTTATTTAATTATGGTATATTTTATAGTAATTTACGAGTTCATCGACATAAATTAAAGTGATTTCACCTAATTGTAGAAAAAGAGAAACAATGTGAGGGTAAAGTCTGGTGTTTCCTAACCCTAACCTTACATTAAATGGGTTAGCGGTGAACACACAGAGATAATTTTTAGTATTAGAGTTTTGTTGTGTTGCCAACTAAGCGGAGACTTTAATTTATGTTGCTAATCTCGGAAATAACCTATTTTAGTATATTTCATTTAACTTTTAGTATCATTAATTGTTGAATAATATATGTTTAAATTTTAGTACTTTCCATTAGTTTATTTTTATGAAATTGTATACTTTATTGCATATTTTAAAATTAATTTTATTATATTATAATTATTGTTTAATATTATTACATGAAAAAATTGTTGTGAATAATAGTTTCTTTTATTTATTATCATAATGAGTAGTTTTGTTTTTTAGACATTATTTAATGTGATTAATGTATACATTTCGTCAGATTTAATATGATGACTATTCATTTATATATTATATATTAAATAGCATTATTATAAATTTATAATAAACTTGAATAAATAATTTAGTCAATAATTTAGATTAAGATTTGTTTAAACTAAACTTATTAATGTTTGTTTATATTTACAATTATTACACAAAATAATTAATGAATTATTAAATTTGACTAGTTGAGTCAAGATTAGTTGAGTCAACTCAAGTCACTGGCACCGTGCCGTTCATATATATATATATATATATATATATATATATATATATATATATATATATATATATATATATATATATATATATATATATATATATATATATCATTGTATTTTAAAACATTTTAAATTTTTCAATAACCAAAAAAAAAAAAATGTAATGTCAATTTCTGACTCACTGGAGTTGAAACAAAATAATATGATTATATATATATTAATATGATTTTTAACAAATATAGAATATATATTATTCATTATATATATTATAATATATTATTTTATTATTAGTATAGTTACAGTAGTATAATTATAATATATTATAATAATTAAATATATATAGTACAATTATTATATTTATTAATAATAACATTATTTTATTAATGTAGATTTTATTATTATTCAAATAATATTCAATATTTTAATTTATTAGTTATATTTATTCAATTAATTATATATTGATAATTAATAGTTACCTGCGTTAGAATAGAACACATTTTAAAAACAAATGAAACTAATATTTTAGACATTCTATTTTCTTTGGTGTATGGATCTCACCTTGAATGCAAAGTAAGCCGATGTACACAAATTTCAAGACAAACAGAACTCAACTTGAACTGCATGTAACGAGACTTGTCAGTTTGTTTTTTAGAAACACTTCCGGCTTCCGGTTTGATATAACACAACCCCATAGCAAGATATAGCCCTTTGATTGTCAACGTGGAAGTTTCATTATAATTGTATTTGGATAGTTCTCATTTCTTGTCATTTGATTGCCATTCAACGAAAGAAATATTTGGATGTCATTACAAGTTATATCGATATCGTTTTAACTGGACTTAAAGTGAGAATGAGAGTTCGTCGATGCTATATAGAATATAGAGCCAATTCTGACCTATGGAAACAAATCATGGAAAGTAGACAAATAAATGAAAAAGACGATTAGAATGTCGAAAGTTTTCTGGACAGCTAAAAACGATCAATGATGAGGGCATTCTTAGAGAGGCCAACATAATAAGAAAGCTCTTTTAAAAAAAAAACAGAGAGAAGCATTTTTCGGGCAAATTATGAGAACAGGAAAGTTGACTTACATATATATATATATATATATATATATATATATATATATATTATATGCCCTTTTCGTCTTGCCAGACGGTCTAGTGGAGGCTGTTGTGTATTTTGTTTTTGTTGAACAGCTTCTCTCGTGGCTAATTCTACCAATGTTTGACAAACACACACGGCCATAGAATGAACAAGTCAGGCCCTCCGATCCACAGGGTTTTTCATCCTTTTTCATGAGTCTTTTCTCTTCTAAGTTTTGCCTTAGCACAATCTCAACAGATGTTATACCATTCCTTATACATGTTCTCCATAATGTGCGATTACTTGCCAGATGTTCCCAGTCATTTTCACAGATGGAGAAGGCATTCAGAGATGATTTACAGATATCTCTATATCGTAGTTTAGGTCTGCCGATTTGTCTTTTTCCGTGTATTAGTTCACCATGTAGTATTTGCTTGGGGATGCGTTTAATAATTGCACATAAAACAATCAACAGCCGAATTGATACGATGCACTTCTTCTTTCCTTCCTCATCTGCCTTTCAGCGTCGAGGGGAGATATAATTTGCGGTCTTTAGCTCTTCTGGTCGCCTCTGCTGCTGTTATGTTTCCTAGTGCTTCTAATATTCCATCGATCCATCTTTTTTCGTGGTCGACCCTTGGGTCTGGTGTTCTCACAAAGTTTGCTCGTTGTGCTGTATTTTGATCTTTCTGCCTTGTCACGTGGCCAAACCATTGTATCTGTTGTTGCCTTATATATTCTATAAAAAGTAAAGTACCCCCGTCCCACTTAGTGGCGTATAGGGAATATGGTGCTAGTAAACCATAAATTTTACAGACCTTCGGCACATGATTTCTGGGTAATGTGGTCGGTATTACGCCCGTGCTGCTTTACTTTCCCAGAAAAAATCCGGTACCCATTTAAGGTTGGGTGAACCCGGAAGCCATCGCTTGGGATCGAACCCTGCCTCTTGTCCTTTATAGTCCAGTTCACTAACCACTGAGCTATCACGGATCCCTTTATATATTCTATGGCGGGGGCTATTTCTAACTTTTTTTCTCAGTTCTTCATTTCTTATCTTATCTCTCAAACTGTTTCCTGTCATTCGTCTAACACATTTCATCTCAGTAGATGTTATTTTACTTATTGTTCTTGCATCTAGGGTCCAGGTATTGGTAGCGCAACGTTGGGATGAAGATTGTATTGTATAGTGCTGCGATGCACTGTGGATAGAAAATTATAGAAGGACATGAAAGTCTACGCCAAACGGCATGGCACTTGATGATGAAAGTGAAAGGTTCATTAAACCGGCATAAGTACTATTTTAATTTTAATATTCTACTAAACTAACTACTATCATCCTCCAATTATCAACGCTTTTTCCTTTCCGTTTGCATTTAACTTTAACTAATACTAACATCATCTTCTTCATCCCATAACTATGTAAGTCGCTAGCACAGGTTAACTAACTTCTCCATCGATCTTTATCTTCAGCTTTTCTTTATTTTTCTGCGAAGCCAAGCCTTGTCTTACTATTTGATACATGCATTGTTATCTTCCCATCTTTTACTTTGTCTACACTCACTCGCTCATCAATTAACATTAATGGTCTTACTGAACCGTCTTTGAGATATGTGGCCAGACACGTTCATGTTATGTTTCTTCATAACAGTCAAAAGGTCATCGTGTACTCCGATTGATGTATCATTTCGCAAACTTTTTCATTCGTTGTAAGATCTTAGTAAGAGGTGCCTAAAACCGTACGATAACATTTCATCTCATTAGTCCGCATCTCACTATCCCCACTACTGTTTATTACATGCATGGACCATATATGCAAGCTAGCCAACCCATCAGAGACAGAGGAGATCAACGAGCTTCTATTTGCAGACGATCAGGCACTAATACATGAAACAATAGAAGACCTACAAGAACACTTAAACAAACTCAACATCTCAGGCACAAAATACAACATGAAAACCAACATCAACAAAACAGAAGTCATGAATGTCGCCAAAAATAAACAGAACATCAACATAACTATAGAAGGCAGACAATTAAAACAAGTAGAGGAATTCAAATACCTAGGAAGTCTAATGACAAACGATAATTCCCAAACAGCAGAGATAGAATCAAGATGCAACAAGGCTTGTCAAATCATCGGACAGTTATCACCACTATTGTCCAAAAAGGAAATAACCATGGAGGCAAAACGAGCACTATACAATACAATCTTCATCACAACGTTGTGATACCAATGCCAGACCTGGACCCTAGATGCAAGAACAATAAGACAAATAACCTCTACAGAGGTGAAATGTGTTAGACGAATGACAGGAAACAGTCTGAGAGATAAGATCAGAAATGAAGAACTGAGAAAAAAGCTAGGAATAGCCCCCGCCATAGAATATATATAAGGAAACAACAGATAAAATTGTTTGGCCACGTGTCAAGGCAGAAAGAACAAAACACAACACAGCAAGCCTTCAACAAACGTTGTGAGAACACCAGACCCAAGGGTCGACCACGTAAAAGATGGGTCGATGGAATATTAGAAGCACTAGGAAACATAACAGCAGCAGAGGCGAACAGAAGAGCAAAAAACCGCAAATTATATCTCCCCTCGACGCTGAAAGGCAGATGAGGAAGGAAAGCAGAAGAAGTCCACATTTTGTGTTGTAGCTCTGCTGCAAGGGCCCAACACTAATATATAAATCCATAAATGCAAGAAAGGTAAACTCGTCAATACTTTTTTTGTAAGTGATTGAAATTCATATCGTTTTAACATTTATATTCTGAAGACACATTGAAATGTTGCGAAATTAGAAATATCTATTGACGACGAAACAGTAAATTGGGGGGGGGGGAGGAGAGAGAGAGGAGGAGCAAAAAAAAGAGGGGGGGGGGCACGGGAACAGATGAAGAAGAATTGTATTCCCATTTCCACAAATTGCGTCTCTCATACACGCCTATTTAAAAATATGTCACATTGAACCACTTAAAGTCAGTGTTGATTTATTTTATTTGGAAGTAATTAAATGAACCAGCAGGGTGACAGAGAGTCAATAAAATCCCCTTTCAAAACTTGATAAGGGCAAAGTATCAAAATGATTGAGAGCTGACGGCTGAAACAAAGATTGTTTTGTTGTATTTTTAAGCCTCGCGTGAACAATGCAGTTAATGGTAGCTATAAGAATCTATCTATCTTTCTATTGTCCTTTCGAGCCGAAGACGGCACATAGGGCAGAACTACAATATCAAAAACAGAAACCTTGCGTGCCAAAATGGCACATATTGCAGAGATCACTGCTTCTAAAATCTATGGTTCTGTTTCCATAACAATGCTTTTTTACAATGACAGCTTGTCAAGCCATCGATCAATCTCCTTAGTCGCCTCTTACGACATGCCTGGAAGGTCACAGTGTCACTATTCTTTACTTCCCACATAATGAGGACCCGGTAACACAGGAGATAAAAATAGCTACATGTAAAAAAATTAACTCAGGACAAAAATATCAGAGATGAGCCTTTGTGTTGGTAAACAACTACTCCCATGTAAAGAGTGAACCCTCTAAGCAAACAGACGACACCTTGATCTTCGCTGCAAAAAAAAAAAAACAGCCAGGAAAATAATCAATACAAACTCACAAGACGCCATTCTATGTTTACACCGACGTGCCTGGATGTAAAATCACCTAAAACAAGTCTAGAGGACATGTTGACGTCATCGTGTTTACTCAATCCAAGTGACAACCTACGATTAAATACATTTCTACTAAGAATTTTACTTTAAATGAATTGTAAAAATAACAGCTATTTGCAGAAAATGTAGATTTTGGAGACGGATATATCTTATCTTCTTCTTCTTCTTTTTTCTTCTTCTAATGCTACTACCTTTCAACTCCATGTGGAGCATAGGTCTACAATAAACACTTTACAAGTCGTTCTGTTTCTTGCCATTCTTTTAAGATCATTGCTTTGACCTCTTTCAGAACGTTTTCATTACCCTTCTTAGCTGTCAATGATATACTCAACATTCTTATATAAAACCACATTTCTACAGACTCCAGTGATTTTCTCGCCCGTTGTCCTATTATCCATGATTCGCATCCATATGTTAAGACCGACTCTACATAACATTTAAGAACTCTTTTTCTTGTTTCTATTATAAAAAATGCATTGCACAGTGTCTTCCTCATTTTTTTGGAAAGCTGATTTTGCTTGAGCCATACTACACCTCACCCCTGTTGTACATCTACTATCTGATGTTAATAATGTTCCCAGATATTTAAATTCATTTATCTGTTTTAATATTGTTCCACTTTTCTTTATTGTGCATTGCGGTGATGTCTTTTTCTTTGTTGTCACAATTACTTCTGTCTTTTTGCGATTAAGGCTGAGTCCTTTATTTTTGCTTTCCTTCACTATAATGTTTAACATTTCTTGTAACTCATTTTCACTCTTAGCGACTAAGACTGTATCATCATACCTTAGATTATTTATATTATAACCTCCGATTGTTATTTCAGGCAATTGTATATCTCACTCATCATCATCATCGAGTGCCATCTCCGCAACGAAGGTTGGCTACCATGGAGCGCCATTCTGCTCTGACTCTTGCTTTGATGGTGCAGGTTGTCATAGGCTGGTTTGTCCATCTTTTGATGTTACTCGTCCATGTTAGTCTTGGTCTGCCTCTGCCTCTTTTACCTTGTATTTTTCCTGCCAATATTACTTTTAGTAGGCTGTTGTGTCTTTTAACATGCCCCAAAAATCACATTTGTCTTGTTTGAATTGTGTTTAGTAGTTCTCCTTTCATTTTTAGTTGTTTTAAGACTTCATCATTTGTTTTCTTTTCCTTCCATCCAGTTCTACCTATTCTTCTATATATCCACATTTCAAAGGCTTCAATTCTCTGTTCTGTTTTCTTGTCTAATGTCCATGTTTCTGCACCATATAGGAATGTTGAGAAGACATAACATTTTGCTATTCTTAGTTTTAGCCCTGGTGTTATTTGTTTTGATGTTAGTATGTTCTTCGTGACATTAAAATTACTTTTTGCCATTTCATATCTCACTTGACTGAAAAATCTGTCTGGCACGTCATAAATGATGATCTGTGAAGTTACTAATCACTGAGCATCTTTAACTCCCAAGTAATGAGGCGAAAGTTTATATAAACTAAAAACAAGAAATTAGAAGTCTAAGAACTTCAACATGTACTAACTTCAACGCAGCAAACATATTTTAATAATTCACAGCGAGAATCGCTGAAACCGTGGAGAACTATCACTTTCGGTCGTTTATACGTCGTTTCTTCCTCGTTCGCTCACTGATCACACGTTTCTGCTCAACACATTCGTCTTCAGGATGACCTATTTATTTTATACCGGGTTGTCTTCCCTCTTCAATCCCAGCTTCATCAGCCAGATAGGTTTGTCAGTTTTCAGGCCCATCATGGAAAAGAGATACATGATCTTGATCAATTTTAATTCACTGTTCTCAACGCAAGCAATTCATTATTTTTATCCGCTGGTCGCTTTCCACGCGTATACTATTAGGCGCCCTTTGCCTTTGCATTTCAAATATCAAGATGGGACAATCATGATTCGACCAACCCACTTAAAAGATTAGACCTAAATTTGATTTTCCAACTGAGAGCAGCACATGTCTAATCAATCGGTCACCAGCATAGGCACCGAGCACGAACCAAACTATGTCGTACTATAACTAAAGTATGGATGCAGCGGATCACCTGTAATTATAATTTAACTGTTATAATGAATCGTGACATCAATATACATCAACACACCTCAACATTGAAAATACAGGGTGTCGACAAAAAAATTCCTCGATTTAAAAGTTACTATGTAATTAAAATCTGTTGAACTATTCTTGTATTTCGGTGGCTACAGTTAAATCAACTCACAATGTTTCATTTTATATACTTTTGTACATATATATCTTCCAAAGAAATCGGGTGCGATTGAATGCGATGATCATCGCACAATAAGCCTTATGAGTCATATGACTAAGATATCACTAAGAATCATCATGCGAAACAAAATCAGTCCAGAAATTAGCAATGTACAGTGTGGTTTTGTTAGAGATAAAGGAACAAGCAATGCCATTTATATCATAAGATCTTTAGTAGAAAGAGCTATAGAGGTGAAAACGGATCTATACCTAGGTTTCATAGATTACACCAAGGCATTTGACAAAGTAAAGCACCAAGAAATAATCAACATTTTAGAAAGCATAAACATAGACAGCAAAGATCTAAGAATAATAAAGAACATGTACTGGCAACAAACAGCGGCCATAAGAACTGGAAACCAATTGGGAATGTTTCAAACAAATAAAACTGGGTGTTAGACAAGGTTGTGTGCTGTCACCAGATTTGTTTAATATTTATAGTGAGATTATTTTAAGATCCATAAGGGGCATGCCTGGAATAACAATTGGAGGTCATAATATAAATAATCTAAGGTATGCTGATGATACAGTATTAATCGCTAAGAGTGAACATGAGTTACAAGAAATGTTGGACATGGTAGTGAAGGAAAGCAAAAATAAAGGATTCAGCCTTAATAGCAAAAAGACAGAAGTAATGGTAACAACAAAGAAAAAGACATCACCTCAGTGCAAAATAAAGACAAGTGGAACAATATTAAAACATGTATATGAATTTAAATATTTGGGAACTTTGTTAACCTCAGACGGAAGATGTACAAAAGAGATGAGATGTAGAATGACTCAGGCAAAAGCAGATTTCCAAAAAATGAGGAAGATACTATGCAATCCATTTTTGACAATAGAAACAAGAAAAAGAGTTCTTAAATGTTACGTAGAGCCAGTCTTAACATACGGATGCGAATCATGGACAATAGGACAACAGACAAGAAAATCACTGGAGTCTGTAGAAATGTGGTTTTACAGAAGAATGTTGAGAATACCATGGACAGCTAAGAAGAGTAATGAAGAGGTTCTGAGAAAGGTCAAAGCAAAAAGAGAACTAATTTCCAATGTTAGGAAGAGACAATCATCATTTTTTGGCCATGTAATGAGAAGAGAACAACTTGAATATATTGTAACAACTGGAAAAATTGAGGGACGAAGAGATAGAGGGAAGCAAAGAGAGAAAATAACTGACAGCTTAAGAGAATGGCTTGGCAGAAGGTCAACAACAGAAATGATAAATAACTGCCGAGATCGAATGTTGTGGAGAGACATGATCACCTACGCCACTAGGCCCGGTACTTGATGATGATGATGACATATATATATATCAACACAGAGAAAGTTACCAGGCTAAAAAGAGGCAAATCATTTGTGGGCCGAGCAGAAGATGTCATCAAACAGGTCTGTGGGCTTACCAATATCAGCGTTGGTGAGGAGTGGATACCGGTGCCTACGTCATTCAAGGGGACTTTCTCATGTATTGTCACACTCGACAGGAAAAGTAGGGAACAGAACCCGGTCGTGGTTAATGCTGAGGTCAACGGTCTCATTTGCGATAACACCGATGAGAAAGATGCAGTCATCTATACAGACGGATCTGTAAAACGACACGAAAGAAGAGCATGGGCATTTACGGCACGCTCGGCAGGCAGAATAGCCAAGGAAGACAGTGGTGCATACGCCATGACCACGAGTAGCATGACAATGGAGGTGATGGCAGTGACCAAGGCATTCAAATGGTTAGAGTCACAAGACTACATCCACGCATGTATACTGAGTGATTCGATGAGCATGATAAAAAAAGTGGAGGCGGGCTTTGTACGCATGCAATGGGTAGAGTCGTTGCAGAAATCCAAAATACGTAAGGTCACCTTTGTCTATGTCCCTGGACATGCGGGAGTACGGGGAAATGAGAGAGCGGACAGGTTGGCTAGCTGCGCTGTCGTTGAGGACGGACAACCGATGGATCGGGCGGACATCATCAATGCCCTTCGAGATGTGGGAAGAGCACAGGACTTCGACAAACACAGATCAACGTCACTTCTTCGGATGATGGAAATGGGAGTTAAGATGGGCACAGCCAGAAATGAGAAACTTGGTGGCCGTGTAAGAAGACTAATCAACCAACATAGAACTGGAGTCGTCAGTAGCTGGACACTGAGGGAACTGCTGAGGAGGGGATCTGAGCATCTATGGGCATGTTAGGAGTGCAATGATGATGACCCGCAAATAACTCAATTTATATATATATATATATATAAGTTCTCAAAGAGGCCAACACAAAAATGGAGCTCTTAACAAACATCAGAAAGAAGCAATCAACATTTTTCGGGCACATCATAAGAAGAGGAAAGTTGGAATACTTGGTTACAAACTGGCAAAATAAAAGGAAAGAGAGATCGCGGGCGACAAAGAGAGAAAATACTGGATAGCTTGGTGTCATGGCATGGAAAACAGTCAACAACAGAACTGATACGGTGCACTGTAGATAGAAGATTGTGGAGGGACATGATCGCCTACGCCAACCGGCATGGTACATGATGATGATGATATATATATATGTGTATGGCCTTTGTCGTCTTGACAGACGGTTTGTAGCAAGCAATCATGATAAGTCAATAGTTTGGTAAATCATTAGTGTCTCATACTAGGTGCTGTTTTACTGAACATCTCTCGTGGCTGAATTTGCCAATCCTGGACAGGCAGATCTGTCCACAGAACGAGCATATGGTGTGCATATTATTATACTGCGGGTACACCATGCTCGTTCTGATTGGCAAATTCAGCCACGAGAGTTCAGTAAAGCAGCACCCAGTATGAGACACTAATGATTTACCAAACTATTGACTTATGATTGCTTGGTACAAACCGTCTGTATATATATATATATATATATATATATATATATATATATATATATATATATATATATATATACGTAGTATATATGTTATATAATATCTAAGATATAGATAAAAAGTAATGCACACCAATTTTTTTCTCGGAAACTATTCGGGCAAAATGTGTGAAATTTTCACAGATTGTAGCTGAACATCCCATTTACACTACCTATTTTTCAACATAATCTCCGTCCAAGCGTATTGCCTTACGCCAACGCGAAACTAGGTCATGAATGCCTCGTTTGTACCAAGTTTTGTCCTGCTCGCGTAGCCATTTTTTAACTGCACGGATCACATCCTCATCATTGTCAAAGTGTGTCCCACGCTGGAATTTTTTGAGTGGTCCAAACAGATGGAAATCTGAGGGAGCCAGATCAGGGCTGTAAGGAGGAAGGGGCAGTACAGTCCAACCAAATTTGTTGATTGCTTCCCGTGTTACCAGACTTGTGTGAGGGAGTGCATTGTCATGTTGAAGCAACAAATCTGTAGATGGCTTATTAGGCCGAACTCTGTGGAACCGATTTTTGAGTTTTGTCAGTGTATTGATGTAAGCTGTCGAGTTGATTGTCTCACCTCTTGTCATTACATCAACAAGAATCACACCATCAATGTCCCAGAAGACAGTGATCATCACCTTTCCGGCTGATGGAGCTGTTTTGAATTTTTTTCTTTTTGGTGACTGCGGATGATGCCATTCCATTGACTGCATTTTTGTTTCAGGCTCATAATAACGTGCCCACGTTTCGTCACCGGTAACAATTTTTGACAAAAACATTTCTCCTTCAACACCGAAACGCTCCAACAATTCAGAACAGAATATGTTCCTTTGAACTCTGTGATCATTTGTTAGGCACCGAGGAACCCATCGAGCGCAAATCTTTGAATATCCGAGAGTTTTAAAAATTGCGATTGCACTTCCCTTGCTGACTGTAAGCTGCAATGCCAATTGCTGACTAGTGATACGCCTATCCTTACGAATAATGGCATCAGCCCGGTTTAACAAGTCTGTGCTGGTAGCCGAGGCAACACGTCCAGAACGCGGTAAATCATGCAGCTCCACTCGTACACTTTCTGCAGCTTTAATTCTCTGAACCCAGCGACTAACTGTGCTCCTATCGACTGCAGAACATTTGTACACTGCACACAGTCGTTTATGAATGTTTGCCACAGTTTCTTTTTCCGCAACCAGAAATTCTATGACAATTCGCTGTTTGTAACGGACATTGTTGACAAGCTCCAATTTAACGGTTCATAGATTGCGTAATATTTATCAGAATGCTGTGCAATTTGGTGCACATAATTGGAACATGTCATATTCCAAGTGTGCAAAATTTCATATTCCTATCTTTATTATTAGCCGAGAAAAAAATTGGTGTGCATTACTTTTTGACCTCCCTTCAGTATATCACACACGCTCTCTCCCTCTCTTGATATGCGCCCCATTCGTTACTATATAGTCAAGCATGCGATAATCTAACTCGGATCAGACTCCCTGCAGCATTTTCTGCTTGATCCATTTAACAGTTTCAGTGATGCTGTGCCGCTTCTAAATGGACATGTTGACAGGCGGATGCACATTAAACTTGCGTTCGAAAGCTGCATGGCCACAAAACAGTTTGGTTTTTTTTTAGCAAATTCCAACACGCACAAGCTGCGTTGCTGTGGGGGGCTGTGTATCATCTTAGATTCAACTTCCATCTAGTGGTGAGATGAATGTACAAAGATTGCATGTTCCATGTTTAGCTTATACCGCTAACATCCGTTTTTTTTCGCAATTCCCAAACTACGACCACATCCACTTTTACGTGTTTCAACGCGCACTTTCTGTCCTTGCTCGTCATTGTTTCTAATTGCTCCACTTCTACTCACTTGAACAAAACAAAACAACAAGTTACCGGACACAATATAATTACATTAAGCTTGTGTTTAAAGTGGCAGCCGCGACAGCTCAGTGGTTAGTGAACTGGACTACAAAGGACAAAGGGTAGGGTTCGATCCCAACCGACGGCTTCCGGGTTCACCCAGCCTTAAAATGGGTACCCTATTTTTTCTGGTAAAGTAAAGCAGCACGGGCGGAATACCGACCACATTACCCCAAAAATCATGTGCTGAAGGTCTGTAAAATATAGGGTCACTAACACCATAGTCCCTATACGCCACTTGTCGTGACGGGGGTACTTTACTACTTTACTGCTGTTTAAAGTAGAAACTTTTTGACACGGCAGTTGTGCAATAACTCCTCTTATCCCCATCAAATACGTCATTTAATGTAACTTATTCCCCCCCCCTCCACCGATCTTCTTCCCCTTCATTTGTTCTTATACTTCTATCCTGTTAGGGAACCGCGATAGCTCAGTGGTTAGTGAACTGGGCTACAAAGGACAAGAGGTAGGGTTCGATCCTGACCGACGGCTGCCAAGTTCACACAGCCTTAAGTTGGTACAGGATTTTTTCTGGGAAAGTAAAGCTGCACGGGCGTAATACCGACCGCACTACTCTAAAAATCTTGTACCGAAGATCTGTAAAAATTATGGTCATTAACACCATATTCCCTACACGCCACTTGGCGTGTCCGGGCTCTTTACTTTTTTTTTTTCTGTTCTGTAAGCAGAACGTAATCTAGACACAGTTTATCTCAGTAATTCACAATTAAATGAGTGAGGATTTGAAACAAGACCAAGAGTCAAGCTCGGATGATTACAAGACTTGAATGCTGAAAAAGAGGTTTTTGATAATTTGGAAATAAAGCTAACAATGTGAATAATAATGTAGGAAACGCGATAGCTGAGTGGTCAGTGAGCTCATTTCCTGATCAGATATGTCCGGGTTCATTTCCCAGGAGTGGCGGGTGTTTTGTTCCCCCGGACCTACAAGGCTCCGGGGTTCACCCAGGTACTAGAATTTCATTTCTTTTTGCACTCGTTTCTCTGGAAAATAAAGACGACATAAGACCAACATCATCACACACAAATTCGCCGTTGGCCATGTTGTAAATATGTCGCTAACACTATTTCCCTCGCGCCCAACAGGGTTAGGGAAGAACCTTTCTCTTATTTACTTTAATAAAAGAATAGACAGGGAAATGTCACATGACAGATATGCTGTTCTTATAGATCCAGCACTCTGTGAGCTGGCGCCCTTCTGCCCAATGTAGCCCTTAAATAGTTTTTCTGACTCGGCTCTTGCTGGCGTGTTTAAATGATTTGTACGACAGTTTTGTGAAATAATGTGCTGCTATTCCCCGTTGTAGTTATGTTTACTTCTGACGAGCGGATTGACTGTGAACGTTATCAATATTTCAGTCGAATATTATTTATTCTTCTTGTATCGACGTAGAGTTGCTCTGATATCTGTGAGCTATGGACAGTCAAACAGCTGATGCTACACTGTTTCATGTGGGTAGTCACAGAGTGGACATGCTGGAGTAAGGTTTCTTTTTATTCTATTAATGTGATTATTCAGTGATACACGAAAATTGTAGTTTGGTCTCCTCTTTTTAGGTTGTTAATGATAATATTATTTATAGAAAGAGAGTTTACAATTTGAATAATCAGTTGCCGAATCGAACGTACCACGAGCTGCTTCGTTATTAGAATTTTCGCTTATATATTTAATTGTGTGTTCATTTTAGTTTGTGTCAAATCGTGCAGGTCACAGAAGGTCCTTCGTCGCAAAGTCGGTATAGTTGTTATCTTTACACACATGAGAGCGCCTGTGACGTAGTTGTAACGAGAATATGGGTTCAAACGCAGCTGTGTACTCTCCTGTCGACTCTGCTAAAAAGGAATGGCTATCTGCTCTGAGCTGAGGGCAGTGCTGTGGCATAGCGCGGGGAGGGTCTGAGGAGCAGTTGATGTGAGTCATTGGCCGTTCTTAACTCAGTTGCTGGTTGGTGTCTTGTCGACCCTACCCCACTCCTCTTTTTACACACAGACATTAACATGCGCATATTTATATACATAAATAAATTAACACAAAATATTTTTTAAAGAATAAGACAGATTACCACGAGAGCACTTAATGCTTCTGCAGTGCCTGGGACAACTTTAGAGATCTTAGCCAGATGCTGGAACTGAGTTCACAGTCTAAGGGGCGCTTACTCTAAAAGTAAATTAATGAAGTAATAATACATTTTTTTTGCACCAGTGGATAAAGAGATACAGCGGAGACGATGGCACCGGATAGGACACACACTGCGGAAGCCAACTGAGAGTTTTACACAACAGGCCCTTTCTTGGAATCCCCATAGGAAAAGTCAAAGAGGAAGACCAAGAAATTCTTGGAGAAGACAGAAGCAGAGATGAAGATGATGATTATGGGGAAGACATGGAATGATCTTAAAAGAATGGCAAGAAACAGAACGACTTGGAAAGTGTTTGTTGAGGACCTATGCTCCACAGGGAGCTGAAAGGTAGAAGAAGAAGAAGAATACATTTTAAAATATCAGGTTTAGGGCATTGCTTGCCTTGAACTAGGTAACTCACATGCCAGCCGTATACCTACCTTTACCTCAACCAGCCTCGAGCGTTGGTAACATACACTACTCCGCTAGTTGAGGTAAATTTTAATGACAGCGAGTACTTTATAGGAGTGTCTATTCTAACGAGCAAGTGAGATGGTAGGACACTCTATATAGGTACGTGCCAATAAAGTGAAACATTAATTTACTCCCCTAAGACATTTATATCAGCAACAACACATTATGTGCTACAGATGATATCATATAGTCGACAAGCTATAGTACCACTCATCATCATCATGTGCCATATCGGTTGGCGTAGGCGATCATATCCCTCCACAATCTTCTATCCACGGTGCATCGTATCAGTTCTGTTGTTGACTGCTTTCCATACCATGACATCAAGATATCTAGTATTTTCTCTCCTTGTCGTCTGTGATCTCTCTTTCCCTGTATTTTGCTAGTTGTAACCAAGTATTCCAACTTTCATATTCATGATGTTGTGCTTGAAAAATGTTGATTACAGTATCACTAGTAGGTTATAAAGATAAAATTACATTGGATAGGTCATGTTTTCAAAATGTTAAGACAGCCATAGAGAATGTGGTTCTTAGTGGGACTCTGTCTGTATCTATATGACACGAGAAGAAAGACTACAGATTGTTGAATGGTTAGTAAAGAACGGAAGTAAAAGTGTATAACTTGGGGTGGGCTTGAATGGCTGGCTCAAGACAAACAAGTGGGGACCTTATGTTCCAGAAGTAATGAAGAGGTCTAAGTAAACTATAAGCAGTCTAAGAGACGCATTAAGTATTAAGAATGGGAGCATGGGGTGGTAGGAAAATATGATAAAACTGATAGCTTGATAACGTTCAAAAAGGAAATGGTGAGAAGATGTAAATGCAGATATTTAAAAATAAATAACGGTACAACATCATTCAAGAAAGCTTTGATGTCAAATTCAGAAGACAAAAGGCGCAGGAGAAAGGAGATGAAGGAGATGCACAACAAATGCAATGATGCAATTTGAAAAAAAAAAAAAAAAAAAAAAAAAAAAGCGGTATGGTAACAGCTTTACGTTGGTGAGGAAAAAACAAAAAACAAAAGTAGAACGACGTTTCGGCCAAGAAGGCCGTCATCTGGAACAACAAACAACAACAGCAAATATATATATATATATATATATATATATATATATAAGATATATACATAAATGATTTGAGTTGTGTGTGTCACTATAGATAGAATTTATGAAACAACAAGATAACGAAACATCAGAAGCCTGTCCGATTCACAACAACAACAACAATAAGAAACACTGTTATATACGTTTAATTTCTGTTGCACGTGACCAGGATTTTATTCTTTTAAAGAAGGACCTGGAGGAGAAAAAAAAGTA
The DNA here is from genome assembly GCA_032433765.1 of Megaustenia siamemsis. Taxonomy (NCBI): domain Eukaryota; kingdom Metazoa; phylum Mollusca; class Gastropoda; order Stylommatophora; family Ariophantidae; genus Megaustenia; species Megaustenia siamemsis. The sequence goes on along the minus strand of JAVIAB010000051.1, from coordinate 71,953,337 downwards.
AGAATTGTCTCATAAACTTTAGCAACGAGTGCCGTCCTCATGATTTGCAAATAACCAAGAAATTAAGCCAGCGAATCGTATGTCCAGAGAAGAGGGAAGCCTAACCAACCATGAAGTCCACCTACATACTTCCAGCATAACCAAGAAGTTGAGCCAGTGAATCGTATGTCCAGAGAAGAGAGAAGCCTGACCAACCATGAAGTCCACCTACATACTTCCAGCATAACCAAGAAGTTGAGCCAGCGAATCGTATGTCCAGCGAAGAGAGAAGCCTAACCAACCATGAAGTAAACCTACGTACTTCCAGCAACGAGTGCCGCCGTGCAGCCAAGAAATTCATAGAAAAACACTATAATTACTATACAGGATACATTGTGAAAAAAAAACACAAGAGAAGCTGTCAGTTCGAGTGTTAAGACTAATTAGGACAATAAAGACGATCGGGAATTACATTCAGACTTTTTACTATACCGGATGTGAAAAATTACTTAATTTAATTAAACACATGCATTTTATGATTGTGTTGAAATAAATGTGAAATTCATCGGAGAGCAAAGATACACAGAGGTACCAAGTCGGTAAGAAGTACAAAATTTTTGTATCATCACAATTCTTGTTAGAATTGTCTAATTTAAGTAGTAAATATATGTATATGTATATATGTTATAACGATTAAGTAGAAATTCTTTTGACTGATCTAAATAACCTGTGTGTGTGTTTTGCTAGTGAATAAGTTTATTATTAATTAATTAATTATCATGATGAAGAGAGGCATGACTGCCACGTTGCAGACCCTGCAAGAAATTAGTAGAGTCATCACCAGTCTAGAAAATAGATTTAGACAGCAAGAAGTAAGTAAGTAAAGTAAAGTACCCCCGTCACGCCAAGTGGCGTATAGGGAAATATGGTGTTAGTGACCCTATATTTTACAGACCTTCAGCACAAGATTTTTGGGGTAATGTGGTCAGTATTACGTCCGTGCTGCTTTACATTCCCATAAAAAAATCCGGTACCCATTTAAGGCTTGGTGAATCCGGAGCCGTCGGTTGGGATCGAACCCTACCCATTGTAGGTGGTAGTGCAGTTCACTAACCACTGAGCTATCGCGGCTCTCCCTGTAGAGTGGCTTCCGTAATTCAAGCGGCCTAGCAAGAAGTGAGTGCCGGTATTTCAAATTACTCTGGCGATCCATCCAAGTTCAGACAATGGATGGCAGAAATTGAAAAGTATGCTTTCATTTTTTCTATAAATGAGGAAGACAAGAAATTAATAGCGTTTAGATCAAGTAGAGGCGAAGTATCTGACTTCATCCAGAGAAGGCTAAAGAATGAACCTTCAAGCGCATGGAAGTCCCTTCAGATAGATTTAAAAACTAGGTATGCTGCGGTAGGAGATGCCTATACTGCTTTCATACTCTTGAGGAAGTTTAAACAAGAAAGAGGAGAGACAATAACTGCATACAGTAATAGACTTTTAGAGCTAGCAGAGGAATCTGGTTTAGAAACCGACAGTTTTAGTAGACAACTAATAGCGATTTTTATAGATGGATTCACAGATCTAAAACTACACTTAGCGAGGCTGAACCCTGAGACGCTAGATGAAGCGATTAATGTCTCTATTAAAGAAACCGGGTTCAGGAAGAAATTGAATTTAAACCTACATGAAGAAAGCCCAACCATCAGTGAATGGATTAATAAAAGAAAAATAGTAGAAAAGCCTAGAGAAGTTAATCAAGCGAGTATAAGATGGAGAAATAAGGGACGACTAGGTGAAGTGAGTAAAGAAGTATATGCGATGAAAAAGGAAACAAGGCATTTTCATGGAAGAAGACTACCACCCCAGGAATCTAGGTGGAGATGGAAGGACAAAAGACAAACTACTGGACGTAAGAGCTATGAAATAAATAGTGTAGACAGGACTGAAATAAATAAAGTGAAGGGTAAATCAAACTTTTGGACACAGCATGTTAACCCAACACCCAAACGTGGTTGGCAAGATCCCTCTGGAGTAAAAGAGAAGCGCGCAACCAAGCACGTGGATGCGAAAACGACCAAGTGGTCCAAATCAAACGGCCCAAATAACAAGACCAACAGGCTGTCTAGCCTGAAACAAAACAAATTAATCAGAAAGGAGAAGGAATTAGAGGGAATGGAACAGAATTTGGAAGATAAGTCGAGTCATGCGATCAGTAATAAAAATGAATGCAAGTTAGTGAGAATTAAAGAGACTGAGAATAGAATGATCGACAGTGCTACACAAACAGAAGATACTGATAGAGAAGTATTAGTGACACAGGTAAGCTGTGCACAAACACAGACTGTAGAGGTTAGAGGACAAACTATTAATGAAGAAACAAGGGAGGTGAAGAAACAATTTAGAGATGCATGTGTGGCTACAAATATCCTAGAAGATGTGATATCAAGACAAGATGCCGAGATAAGAATTATGGAGAAGAGAAGGGAAAAAGATGAGCTGATGCTATTAGAGCTGAAAGACACAGTTGATAGTCTAGAGTGCAAAAACAAGTGTCTAGAAACGAGAATTAAAGAGCTTGAAGCCATTGCAGAACAAAAGTCTGAGACTGACAGATACAGTGAATGTATGATTCGAGAAGTCGATTAGATGAAAGCACAGAATAGCCAACTTATAGGTGAAGTCAAAGTGTCCAAAGATTAAGTTGTAAGTTTAAGAAAGGAGAAATCAGAAGTAAATGACAAGGTAAAGAACCTAATACGAGAGAAGTCTGACTTAGAGGAAGAGGTAGCGGCTCTAAGGCGAAAGAAAACTACTACAGAAAATTTGAAGAAGGAAAACGAGAAAAGGAAACTTGATAGGACAGAGCGCATATGTGATACAAATAGTGTAGAGGTTGTAAGTAAAAGTGCTGAGAAGAAAATTAAAGATCTAGCAGTGTTTAATGCATTCGAGAAAGCAGCTGACAAATATGCGCGTGAAATGGACAAGGAATTAGAGGATATGGCAGATGGGGTAAAAGATAGCAAGAAACGTCCTGAAACTGACAGATTACCTACAATACGAGAAAGGAGGGTTGCTGCCATAAATAAAGAGTTTGAAAAAAACCAAATAGAAAAAGCAGAGAAAGTGAAATTTTGGCCTTTAGGGACACCAGAGCGTAATGCCATTATTGCTGAAAGAAGAAGAAAAGACGATGAAAGAGTTAAAGTAGACCTGCATTTTGCCATACGATTGGGACGACGTCAAGAGTTTTTTGGCCACCAGGAAGAAATAAATAAGGGTAACAGATTCAGAGAAGATGAAAAGTCAGAAAGAGGAGACCTGACAACCACTAGTGATGGGAGAGATAAGAGATACAAAAAGAAGAAAAGTAACCATTCTAAGTGGTAACCAGAAAAAAAACAGATTACCACAACCAACAAGATACATAAACATTTGCAGACAAGCAACCTATGTTCATCTGATTGTAATTATTTTTACTTGTGATGTAGTACCTAAGAATGTTGTTAAATGAGCCTACTAGATTTAGACGAATTTGCTATATATGTAAATGAATATTCCATGTCTGTGAGTTCTAAATGATGAGTGTGATTGATAATGATGTACAGAGATATGACATTAAGTGTGTAAATGTACTGTTGCCTTAATGAGGAGACATAATTCTATGTTATGAAGATGTCAGTAGAGAAACCAATAAGGGTTATAATGTTATAATCGTAAAAGAGATGAGAATCGATAGACGATAATGTAAACAAGGGTAAGGGATTCCCAAGATTTACCTGTGATGACAACTGACCTATGAGAAGCCAGAATTTAATTAGACGTATAGCTGACCACTTGAGGAGTGAGTCGTCTGAAGTAAACGTACAAAATCGTGATATCCATGTTTACATCGGTTTGTTTAAGGCTTGGGTCGAGTTAAGCGGACGCTAACTACAGACACAGAAGTCTTAGCGTACCAAGAGTCAAGAGAACTCAGAGTTTACAGAGGCAGTGGAACATGCTAGCAGCATTAAGAGTAGTGAGAGTATATATGGAGAGAAAGACATATAGACTTAAGAAAAGAAGGGAGAGAGTCAGAGACCCGAGATGGAGAGACTCTTATAACTTATATAGGGATTCCAAGTGTGGAACAGAATTTGGAGATGTACAGATGTATGTATGAAGTGTGTTGTGGATATTTGTATTGAAGTCTAGATAGACTAGACTTGCTGAAATGTAAACGTCATATTTTAAGTCATCAGGTCGATTACTATATGTTGGTCAAGCCAAGACTGTTGTGTGAAATATTTTATATGAAACATGTTGTGCGCACGCACATTTTATATTTTTTTTATTGAAAATGTAATTATATGTTGATAGGGGGAATTGGCCAAAATTAGGACTACGTTAGGGAGGAGGAACACAGAAGGGCTAGAGTTATCTAATGATAGCTGCTGAGTTTTGTACTGGCCCAGACATAAGTGAATAGATGTTGTATTTGTATTTCTAGTTGTTGATGAACAAGAATTGTAGTGGATAATACATGAATGGAGAAAAAGAGACATTGGCTATGCCATTGATGAAATAGAAAGAGAGAAGTCATACTATGTTTTTATTTTGAGTTAAATTGATCTATGAATAGATCAATTCAACTGAAATGTTGAGGAAGATATGTTATAGTGTGACTCAGTCATGGACGATAATGGAAGAATAGAGAGTATAGAACGAACGTCAGAGAAAGAATAAAGGAATGCAAGAACGAAAATGAGAGGAAGGATAAGCCGAGGTCCACATAGAATGAAAAGGAGACTTAAATAAATTAACAAGCATAAGTCGGGTCAACAAAGCCAGGTGCCTAAGACGTAACCGTCAACAAGAGACGACAGGTGTCTAAACTGAGCAGGGGAATCAAAACAAATGTCGCCCCGGACCAAAAGAAGTTACGTAACGCAACAAAGGAGCGATAGACCCGTACAAACGAATGTCTGACACTTGTTGATATAAGGTAGCTCTCACGGATAAACAATAGAAACATTCGAAGTTAGTCGCATAAAGGCGTCAATAATAATCAAAGAAGCCACCAACGCCAAGACCTCTTTATGTTCAGCGGTGAGTAACGCTTTGAGTCTCTCTGACTAGGGGAGCAAAGAATCGCTGTAAGCTTTAATTGTGAGGTGAGGGGAGAGACTTAGGAAGATTGACAAGTTTCGACGGGACTTCTATAGCTATAAGACCATGGACATACTTAAAAAGGAGGAGCTAACAAAATACTGATGGTAGACAGAGGAATGATAGGGGAGCAAAGAATCGCTGTAAGCTTTAATTGTGAGGTGAGGGAGAGACTTAGGAAGATTGACAAGTTTTGACGGGACTTCTATAGCTATAAGACCATGGACATACTTAAAAAGGAGGAGCTAACAAAATACTGATGGTAGACAGAGGAATGATAAGACATGTATAGATAGATTCCCATGATGGCTTTTTAGCCAGGTGGGTGTGGCTAGACGGACATTAAAAAGCCATGACTTGACTTGAAACGGTTACTCAGCTACACTCAGCCAGACTCAGCCAGTACTCAGCTAGACTTTACTGAACTGCCAACATCAACACGAGAAAGCAACAAACAGATACCTGCTTCAAAGCAGAAGATAGAGTTAGGACTTAGACAAATGATATAGTTCGTCAGAGGATTTTTGTGATACGTTTTGGACTCTGAAGTATAATAATTGAAAGAAGTCCAACTGTGTAATTAGAGATCAAGTCAGAATACTAGCAAGTTACTCAGAATCACCAGATAGAAGTATGCATATGTTACAAAGAAAACTATACGATCACTATGTTTACTGACAAATAATTATCGCCTGTCGGCTATGTCCAGTAACACAGTTTTTATAAGAGAATATATGAAACATGTTGAGTGAATCAGAGACATTGTAAGACCATTGTAAAACAGTTGGAAACCATCAATAAAGACTTTGTTTATCTTGTTCGAAAACTATGATTGAGTTGTGTGTGTAACTATAGATAGAATTTATGAAACAACAAGATAACGAAACATCAGAAGCCTGTCCGATTCACAACAAACAACAACAACAATAATAACAAACACTGCTATATAACTAGTTAGCAATAATATGCTACAATCTCAAAATGACGCTCCACTTTTTTTCTCTTTTTTAATTTTCATTATTATCATCTCCACTTTTTTCTTATTTTTTTGTTAAAGTTTCACTATTATTATCATCAACTTTACAGCTGCTTTGCATTTGTATGCATCTTGATGCCTTAACCCCCACTACAAATGCATCATGTTCATTCTGTGGTCATATCTGTCTGTCCAATATTGGTAGATTCATCCCTAGGAGAAGCAATTCAGTAAAACAGCATCCAGCATCAGACACATATTATTATCAAACTACTGACTAATCATGATTGATTGCTGCCAACCGTGTCTGTCAGGACACTAGGAGTCATATATAGGATCGGTATTTTTTCTATTAAAAACATGTACTGGAACTCTATCATCTTCTTCTTATTCTTCTATTATCCTTCCTCCATTACCTTTGGCGTCGAGGAGAGATACAATCTGCGATTCTTTGCTCTGCTGTTGACCTATTCTGGTGTTATCCCTCCTAGTGTCTCTAGTATTCCTTTTATCCATCTCTTTCTCGGTCTTCCTCTTAATCTGGCGTTTTCGCAGCGTTTGTTTATGGCTCTTTGAGTAAGTTCTTTTTGTCTTGTTATGTGGCCGAACCAATTTATCTGTTGTTTCTTTATGTATTCGATGGCTGGTTCAATTTCGAGTTTCTTCCTCAGGTCAGTGTTTCTTCCTCTGTCCCTTAATCTGTTTCCTGTCATTCTTCTGACACATTTCATTTCGGTGGTCGTTATCTTTCTTATTGTTCTAGAGTCCAGCGTCCAATTCTGGCAATGATAGCACAGAGTTGGTAGAAAAATTGATTTGTATATTGCCCTTTTTGCTTCCGCAGTTATTGCTTTGTTTTTCAAACTCTATCATCTCGTTATATAAAACAATAACTTCGCAATATTCCAGACCTCTAAAGCTCAGATGTAAAAGAAAAAAAAGAAAAAAAAAAAGTAAAGTACCCCCGTCACACCAAGTGGCGGCGTATAGAGAATATGGTGTTAGTGACCATAAATTTTTACAGACCTTCGGCACATGATTTTTGGGATAATATGGTCGGTATTACGTCCGTGCCGCTTTACTTTCCCAGAAAAAAATCAGGTACCCATTTAAGGCTGGGTGAACCCGGAAGCTATCGGTTGGGAACGAACCCTACCCTTTGTCCGTTGTAGTCTAGTTGACTTGAGAGCTATCGCGGCTCAAAGCTCAGATGTACTTATTTGAATTATTGTTGCCAATAACTATAACATGAAAATGCATGATGGCGGAAATTCTAGTTTTCTATTTTAAAAAAAATGTTTCTTGGGATCGTTAAAGTTTAAAAGTACGTTGGAGCGTTTTCTTGACCGTTCCAGCTGAAAAGTTCTGTCTAGGACTATGTAAAATTAGATATGTTTGATCTGTGATATTATTCTGATAAATACAAATATCTGAAAAATACAAGTTTTTTTGGAGACACTTAACATAAAAAAAGGAGCCGGTTTATATGTTGATGCAGAACGAGCTAGGAGAGTGACATGTATTTGGCAATATTCGACCGAATAGTATTAGCTAAAGAGACTGCCAGGATCTTAGAGATACCACATCGGTCTTGGGATAGAAAGGACCCGGATTCAAAGCCCACCAGAAGCTGTGGTGATTTTTTTTCAAAATACGAAAAATTAATCCGTGGTTTCTTTATGACATTACCCTCCGGGGGACTGGTTGGTTTCGAGGCAAGACGCCGGGCTTGAGACAGAGAGGTTGTGGGTTCAAATCCCGGCTGCACCAGTTCGAATTTTTATTTATGATTTCTCTCTGCGGCAACCACCCCGGTCTCAGCAGCGAGGCCCGGTTTGAAACGTCAATTACTCATCGACGGGAAAAAATATGAGTACCTCCGAAGTCGGAGTTATCTGCCTGTGTGGCGAGGGACCCTTATGCACACGGCTGCCTGGTAAAAATGGATTAACACACAAAATGCTGTTCCTAGTCTCTAGGGACTTCGTCGGAGGTCAATGCTGGCGAACAAAAAAAAAAAAAAAAAAAACTACCCTCCCCTGATCCTGGTAGTGAGATTCGTGAATGCCCTCCCGGATAACGGCAGTAAATCGAGGAGAAACCGTGTGAACTCATCATCGAGTGCCGTCTCCGCAACGAAGGTTGCCAACCATGGAGCGCCATTCTGCTCTGTCTCTTGCATTGATGGTGCAGGTTGTCATAGGCTGATTTGTCCATCTTTTGATGTTACTCGTCCATGTTAGTCTTGGTCTGTTTCTGCCTCTTTTACCATGTATTTTTCCCTCCAGCATTTCTTTTAGTAGGCTGTTGTGTCTTTTAACACATGGCCCAAAAATCGCATTTGTCTTGTTTGAATTGTGCTTAGTAGTTCTCATTCACGTGTGAACTAGCGAACGTTAAAGAACCCGTGGCAGTTAAAATCGAAAAAAATAGACCACAAATATTGCCGCTTCCCGGGGAAAAATGATCAGCAGAAACATACCCACACCGTCGTATAATCCCAGGCCGTGCGCTACTAAGTTCGTGCAAGCGGGGCGGGATTCTCCTCGTATTGTCTCAAGAGGGATACCGGGGTATCTATGGATTCGCCTAGTGTGCTAGGATGATGATACTACCAACAAAATAAACAAACAGAAACATAGAACTGGCAAATCAATAGATAATAATTGCAAACAAGTTGAAACAACAACAATAACCGATAGGACAGAAGAAGCAATGACTCATGACGAGCTTACAATCCACGTGTGTTTGTTTACATAGCCAATTTTTATCTCTAGGGTAGTTCGGACGGACGGAAATTTTACGTGAAAATAATTGTTTCCTCTTCTTCACGCTGACAGCCATGTGCTTAGGTGTCCCTTGCTATTGAGGCAGATATTCTCCGGCTGCAGAGTTAATTTTATTTGTTCTATCGCTGAGAATTTGAGGTACATTTTTCCCCATCATTGACCGTTTTTGGTCTACTCTTTTCGATTGTCAACAGCCAATGCTTCTTAACGTGCACATAATGCACATTTGACCTGGTTTTTTTTCCCCTGTTTTTGGAAAAGACTTGATATCGGACTTCAATACCCAGAGACCATGAAAGGGCAAAGCCACCAACAAACCACGGATTCGACGTGAAGAATTACCGCCGCACCTGGTGGGAATCGAACTGGGTGTCTTCTTGTCCAAAGGCTAATAATTCTACGGGAGTTCAAATGAAAAGTTGAGAATGAAAGTGTTTAGTAGATAAAGTTTAGGATAAAATAATAAGAGATGACAAACTGATTGGGTGGGCAGGACACTCAACATGAAGTTAGAAAATAGGTCAGCGGCGTACGGTGGGATCGAAGCTTGAGGAGGCTGGGACGTGATGAGTGGTCTCATTTATAAACAATATAAAGACAACCCGTATATACTTACATTCGCCTCAATAGGAAGCTGTTACATTTATAGCAAATTCATACACCGATCCTTTTTCTCTGCAACGCCAACAAAATAAACGTTCCATCTTTCCTTCATTATACTACCAATTAGCTATAAATAATTTTAAAATATAATCATTTCGAACTTCCGAATTCTAGTTCGAAATTATTGTATTTTCTTATTATGTTTTATTTTAAATACATATTCTTATGTGCGTTGTATGTTTGTTCCGGCTGAAGGCCTTTGAGCCGAAACGTCGTTCTGATTTGTGTTGTCCATTTGTTACGTAAAGCTTTAACCATACCATTTTTTTCATTTCTCTTCTCAGTTAGCTTCACTGCATTTCGCATTTGTATACATTTATTTAAAATCAGAATAGCTCAGTCCAAAATAGCATTTCAGAAAATAAAAAATATCTTATGCAACAAATCTATGTCAATAGAAATAAGAAAGAGAGTTCATCGCTGCTATATAGAACCAATTCTGACCTATGGAAGCGAATCATGAACAGTAGACAAACTAATGAAGAGACGATTAGAGGCCACAGAGATAGGATTTCTCAGAAGAATGTTGAAAGTTTCCTGGACAGCTAAAAATACCAATGAGGAAGTTCTCAAAGAGGCCAACACATAAAAGGAGCTCCTAAAAAACATCAGAAAGAAGCAATCAACATTTTTCGGGCACATCATGAGAAGAGGAAAGTTGGAATACTTGGTTACAACTGGCAAAATAAAAGGAAAGATAGATTGCGGACAACAAAGAGAGAAAATAGTGGATAGTGTGGTTTCATTGCATGGAAAACAGTCAACAACAGAACTGATACGCTGCACTGTGGATAGAAGATTTGGAAGGACATGATCACCTACGCCAACCGGTATGGCACATGATGATGATGATACATTTATGTGCATTTCTTTGCCTTGACCCTAGCTATTTGTTAATCGTACCACGTAGATTTAAATGACCTCGCTGCATTATAATTCTTCTCTAGACGTCATTTCGTCGTGAAAAAGCAATACTGTATAACCAAAATAACAATATCATCAGGAGTCATCGGTCACATTCATTCTTTCCTGCAAATCAAACAAGGTTTACTTTCGTTAGAACTTTTAGATTGACCTTTGACCTAATTATATGTGACATAAGGATTACGGAAATGTATACTATGTAAAATAGTTCCTTAAATTATTGCCCCAAATTATCATAATTACAATTAGATCATAATATCTTAGTAATGTTCATTGTAATTTTTATGAAACATTAAAAAAAAAAAGGTTTTGCTGTTAATTAACATCTCTTACAGTTTTGTTAAAGTCTTTTATAAAAAGACACAGTGCAGTGATTTAACGGAGGGGTTGGTTTGTTTTGCTTGCCTCCTGTCCTACTTAAATTGTATGCTTTAGGAAAAGGACAAAATAAGCCTTATGATAAGTTAAACCACTATTGTCATGACAACCAGGAAACAATTTCTGAAATGGATGAGCTATAGTTCTCATACACATTCCAAGGTCGATAAATTCCGTTGTACGTTTGATTCCCATTGATTTTGGAGCCTCGCTGTTAATTATGGCTCGAATTAACTTGAAAACATATCACGACAGACTGAGATATTGTGGCTGAATGTGCACTGACATTTATCTCATTGAGCTGGAATGTGATTGTGTTATCTTTTCCGATAAAATATTAGAAGAGTCGTGCCCTCTGTTGTCTCCTCTGTATATCCGCCGCTACACAAGGTTCATCACCTCTGTGTCTTTAACATGGGGGAAATTCCAGGAATCAGCATTCTAAATAAGAATGTTTGCATACTAGTAAACCAAGGGTTCACAACTTGTGGATCGCAGATACATTTTTAACTTCAAGTATTTTTGTACGAAACTTCACCATAAAAGTAAAAAAAAGTAAAGAGTTCCCGTCACGCCAAGTGGCGTATAGAGAATATGGTGTTAGTGACCATAACTTTTACAGACCTTCAGCACATAATTTTGGGGGTAATGTGATCGGTATTACGCCCGTGCCGCTTTACTTTCCCATTTAAAAAATCGGTACCCATTTAAGGCTGGGTGAATCCGGAAGTAGTCCAGTTCACTAACCATTGAGCTATCGCGGCTGAAACTTCACCCTGAGCATTTTAACAACTTTTTTCCCCTTCTCGTTGCATTTCTTTGACACGATTTTGTATCACTCAAATTCAAGACACAAGAGGTCCCAAGTCCAAAAAATTGTTATTCTCACCGATGCAAAGTCAGTCATACAACCAATGTCAAGACCAAAACAGGACAGAATCATCCAAGAAATAAAGAAAACATATGTTCGCTATCAGAAAATACAGGACTAGTCCTGCATTGGATACCATCACATAGTGGCATCCCTGGAAATTCTATAGCAGATGAACTCGCAAAAGCCAGTGGGAGCCTTCAACAGTCCATCCAATTCGAGTCTCAAAGAAATAAAAACAATTCTGAAGCAACCCGAGAAAACAGAATGGATGGAGTTACCTGGAAAATATGAGACAGAACATGACAGCTTAAACAAACTTAGCAGACATGAGCAAACCAAGATATTCAGACTCATAACAACAGATTATTGTGGCCTCAGAGCACATCTACACAAGGTAGGACTCAAGACGTTGCAACATGTGACTGCAGAGCAACCAAACAAACGCCACATCATACAATATAGGACTGCAGCACACTAAAACCATAAGAACACAAATATGGCCCCAAAAAAACACCCCTACATGACAAGCTATGAGGAACCGGTGAGAATCTCAAACGCACTGTGTTGTTCGTGACCCAAGCTGGTCTAAATGTCTGAATGTATAGCATTAACTGATCGCTGAAGAAGTATTACTAAAATCCTCTGGGAAACGGGAAGGTTGTTTCCCCTTCAAATTATTATTATGCACTTATATTTAGGCATCTTTCTCAGTGCTCTAGATCTGATTAAAATGGGGTTCTTTCTATCTTTCTTTACTGCTCACAACTTTGATGTGAATCATACTGGCATACAGCTACAACTGAGCAAATTACGAAACTCGAATACTTAGTTTAAATTGCAAAAATGTACACTTATTTTATGAAATAAAATAATTTGCCTTAATTATATTTATATAATCATGTATCCATGGAGAAAAGTGTAAACATCCAGAAAACTATCTAAAATGTAACTTTACTGCCTTGATCAGTAATTGCAAAGATGATAGAGCAAACACCATTCGATTGTACAATATTGTTCTCTGTGTTGAAACACGGAACTAGCAACCCTCCACTCCTCTTTTCCCCCTGCCCTCCCTCCTTATCCCGCGGGACTGCATTATGATTATCTTAAAAACCAAAGTAAGATAAAGTCCATCTCTTTTTCCAGAGATTACATAAATCTAACCAAATCAGTCCAGAAATTAGTGATGAACAGTGTGGTTTTGTTAGAGGTAAAGGAACGAGCAATGCGATATACATCATAAGATCTTTAGTAGAAAGAGCCATAGAGGTGAAAACAGATCTATACCTATGTTTCATAGATTATACCAAAGCATTTGACAAAATAAAGCACCAAGAAATAATCAAAAATTTTAGAAAGCATGAACATAGACAGCAAAGATCTAAGAATAATAAAGAACATGTACTGGCAACAAAAACAGCGGCCATAAGAACTGGAAACCAATTGGGAATGTTTCAACAAATAAAACAGGGTGTTAGACAAGGTTGCGTGCTGTCACCAGATTTGTTTAATATTTATAGTGAGTTTATTTTAAGATCCATAAGGGGCATGCCTGGAATAACAATCAGAGGTCATAATATAAATAATCTAAGGTATGCTGACGATACAGTCTTAATCGCTAAGTGTGAAAATGAGTTACAAAAAATGTTAGACATTATAGTGAAAGAAAGCAAAAATAAAGGACTCAGCCTTAATAGCAAAAAGACAGAAGTAATGATATCAACAAGGAAAAAGACAAAAGTCTCAGTCCTCAGTGCAAAATAAAGACAAGTGGAACAATATTAAAACAGGTAAATGAATGTAAATATTTGGGAACTTTGTTAACCTCAGACGGAAGATGTACAAAAGAGGTGAGATGTAGAATTGCTCAGGCAAAAGCAGCTTTTCAAAAAAGTGAGGAAGATACTATGCAATCCATTTTTGACAATAGAAACAAGAAAAAAAGTTCTTAAATGTTATGTAGAGTCAGTCTTAACATATGGATGTGAATCATGGACAATAGAACAACATACAAGAAAATCAAGAAAAATGTTGAGAATACCATGGACAGCTAAGAAGAGTAATGAAAACGTTCTGAAAGAGGCCAAAGCAAAAAGAGAGCTAGTTTCCAATATTAGGAAGAAACAATCATCATTTTTTGGTCATGTAATGAGAAGTAAACAACTGGAATATACTGTAACAACTGGGAAAATTGAAGGACGAAGATATAGAGGAAAGCAAAGAGAAAAGATACCAGACAGATTAAGAGAATGGCTTGGCAGAAGGTCAACAACAGAAATGATAAATAACTGCCGAGATCGAAAATTGTGGAGAGACATGATCACCTACACCAGCAGGCCCGGTACTTGATGATGACGATGAAGCAAAATTGCTGACTCAGTTCGCTATGCCAGTCATCCCAACTGTCACCATGTAACTGCTTTTGAGTTTAATTATGATTAGCCGTTGGAACTATCTGCCTTTGTAAGTGCGGCTTTTCAACACTTTTTCATGCCAGAACAGAGCCTAAAAAAGGGAGCAAAAGCATACAAAATACATCAAGATGCAAAGAAGTGCCAAGCTGCTGAAAAGCTGATGCTCAGTTCGAAAATAAAAGAAAATGGAAGAATGGTATGGTAACAGCTTTACGTAGGTGAGAGACAAAACAAAAGTAGAACGACGTTTTGGCACAGTAGACCTTCAGCTGGAACGATAAACAGTATCACAAATATATATATAAGGATATACACAGAAATGAAAAGGATGACTGTAGAACATGACATGAAATTGACTTTAATAAACTAGAAAAATTGAAGCTGATTTCCCAGATACGAGCACACCCATCGTATTGAATATAAATAAAATCCTTCCTCCTCCTTTACCTTTTTTTAGCTTCCAGTGGAGCATAGGTCTTCAACAAACACTTTCCAAGTCATTCTGTTTTTTGCCATTCTTTTAAGATCATTCCATGTCTTCCCCATCATCTTCATCTCTGCTTCTATCTGTCTTCTCCAAGAATTCCTTGGTCTTCCTCTTTGTCTTTTCCCCTGGGGATTCCAAAAAAGGGCCCGTTGTATAAATAAAACAATCAATATTAATTGTTATGTTGTAATTCTGTTCAGGACAAAAAATGTTTCCATGTACTTATTATTTTATTTTATGTTGGTTTTTTTTCGATAGTGCGGTCGAGATAATGAGGCGGTGGTCACTATTTCCTTGGCTACCTGTGAAATTGGGTCGCCGCGTGAAAAATGTTGGGACCACTGTAATAAAGAAATAGATTCAGAAATGACTGATAACAGTGGTAACTAGGTCATGCGCAGATTGCAACAGTCATCGTGTATGGGTCAGAGGAAAACTCAGAACAAAACTAAAATAGCACAAAGGTCAATATTCGACATCAAAATAAATTTAGAAATTAAATCAGACAAGTTACATGGGAACTATAACATTACAATTTCTATCTATCTATCTATTGGCCTTTCGAGCCGTAGCCGGCCCATAGGGCGTAGACCAAGATCATCTGAATTTTTGTTCTAGCAGTTTTCAATTCTTTTAAAGATATTTTATCAAATCTCGCCATTTGTTTCTTTCTGTGCAAGCAGCTCTATCTCATTGAGGGAGCCGATTCCTGCTGCTCTTGCCTCTCACATCAATGTTTTTCTCAATGTCTCTCTGTGTCTTCCTCTTTTTCTCTTACCTGTTGTTTCCCACATGAGGGCTTGCTTTGCTATTCGGTTATTATCTCTTCTCATCACATGTCCAACATATGACCATCGTCTTTTCTTTATAACTAAAGATATTAGTGGTTGATTGGCGATTTCTCTAATTTCCTCGTTTGTTTTGAATTCGTTCCACGCTATACCAAGTATTTTCCTCGGACATTTATTTTCGAATGCGTTCAACTTTGTTTCTATATCTCTTGTTGTTTTCACGTTACAATTTAGAATAGGTAAAGTGCGACTGAGGAAATTACAGATCACAGCACCTAGCAGATTACCTTTACCGCACAAACGCTAAGAATGGACATAAAAAAAAAATATTACATTACATTACGTTACGCTGTACTGTACTGCAATGTATTGTATTGTGTTGTATTGTATTGTATTGTATTGTATTGTATTGTATTGTATTGTATTGTATTGTATTGTATTGTATTGTATTGTATTGTATTGTATTGTATTGTATTGTATTGTATTGTATTGTATTGTATTGTATTGTATTATTTTTTAATGCTATGACCATTCTATCAAATCTGTCTCACCTCTGGTTTCTCCCAGACCAAAGTTACAGATTATACTTTTCCACTATTCGCTTCCTAGCTTCCACAGCCTTTTGTTTTCATTTAAAAGTGGAATTTTAGTACTAATCTTTGAAATTTACTGATTTAAGATGTCTGGATTCTAGTATATTCTCTCATTCTTAAAATTGATATTTTGCTAAATAGTTTCAGTTTGTAACACTACACTCTTACTGCTCTCAACTGTCAATAACAATAACACATAAATGGTTCATGACCGTTGTTGGAATTCCCTGACGCAAGTTATTTCCATTAACTCATTAATGTAAACTACTTCGTCAGCCGCATTTTTATCTCTTTAGAAAATTTGCACCGTGTTTTGTTCGTCGTAGGCTGCTTTCACTAGAGTAATCAGGATTCTAACGTCTAAAGGGAGAGAAATTGTTGTGTGTACGACATTTTTGTGTGCTACGTCATCGTAATGGCACATCGTACATCCCTAGGCCGGCCGTACGATAATCTTACGGTTTGATATGCGATGGGGATAATCTGAAGACTAACTGTGTGTCTATATGTTCGGAATTGGAGTCAACAACTATGGCCTAACATCATCAAGCGCTATACATTTTTTTTTTTAAATACGACGATCTTCATTTTAAAGAGGACGTGAACTTCCGGTATATGGGGATAGGCGGCGGGAACAATTGAAGGCTATGTCTGAAAAGTGTTCCTTCTTGCAGTATCCTCATATTCCAAGTCCGGCTTGTTGCAGGAGCTACTGAGTTAAGTGCTCTGTGCACACCGTGAGCTGTGTGTCTCATCCGTTTTGATCATGTTTTGATATTCCAATTGTTTACGATGAATGATGATATAGTATGACAGGGAACAGTTGGCTGTGTTCACTTTCTGCGCGGTTTCGTCTTATGTCTTTTGATGTGGGCTGAGACTGCTACGATGGGGATTACAGTTATCTTTATTTGTTTGGGAGATGAGATATTAATTCGGATGATTACGCTGGCACAGGCGGTTGAGCAATTATGGATTTTATTGGTTATTGCTTATGGAAGGCCTCGGTATCACTGCAAACGAATTAAAATCCATAATTGCTCAACCGCCCGTGCCAGTGGAATAATCCGAATTACTAACACATCTCCCAAACAAAGAAAGGTAACTATAGTCCCCATCGTAGCAGTCTCAGCACACGCCAAAAGACATAAGGCGAAACCGCGCAGAAAGTGAACACAGCCAACTGTTCCCTGTCATACGATATCATCATTCATCGTAAACAATTGGAATGTCGAAACATGATCAAAACGGATGAGACACACAGCTCACGGTGTGCACAGAACACTTAACTCAGTAGCTCCTGCAACAAGCCGGACTTGGAATATGAGGATACTGCAAGAAGGAACACTTTTCAGACATAGCCTTCAATGGTTCCTGCCGCCTATTCACCAAATACCATGGAAGTTCGCGTCCTCCCGAAAATGATGATCGTCGTAGCACTTGATGATGTTAGGCCATCGTTGATGACTCCAATTCCAAACATATTGACACACAGTGGTGGTAAGTTATCATTCCAATCCATACAGAAGCCACCTGACCTGTAGTTAGTAAAACCACAGAGAGAATATGATTTTGTGACCTTCACTAATTCACTTTTGGATGTGAATGTGTAGTTTACACAAGAGGAGAAGTTTTCAACTACAGTGATCCCATTTAAGGCAATTCTGTGATAGCAAGGCAAGTCTCCTTTATAGCAGCAGAACTTGATGTTCTCTGCTCCCTTCTTGTAGCTGCTGCCACACGATTCTGATGTCTCATTAACTTGGACATCATTCAAGAACAATGTCAGATTAACATTCCATAGATCTGGCTCTGCTGATGAAGTGCTTGGTGCAACAGTTGTATCAATCATACAGGAGGCTCCTGGTTTGTGGTCATTAATATCACAGACGGTTGTTATGATGTTGTTATATTCAGTATTTCTTTCTGGGGTGTAGATATGTGGCACAAACATGGAGAGTGGTTTGTGGTCACAGTAATCCCATTAAATGCAATTCTAGGGTAGCATGGCATAGCTGTTTCATAACAGCACAATCCTATGATGTTTTCTGTGTTCGCTATAAAGCCGCTATATATCCGGGCCTTCCATAACCAAATAACCAAACAAAACGTTGCATACTTTATCTAAAGTAAATAACTATGACTATATTTTAGTTTGTATAATAATGATGGCATCAAAGCGATCAAAGGTTGGCAAATCTGGACGTTTCCGCGGTGCAATATGAATTTTTAACCACTAACGTTTTAATTATTATTATTATTTTGATATAGCATTTTCTAATCACGTTGAATGCATAATAGAAGAAGTAAATGTAATTTACCTTCCTGGAAAGACACAAATGTGCAAATAAACTAAAGTATCTGTGACAAACAGCCGTGCATGCTAGAATCATTTCTTCGTTGTCATGAGTTTGCGTGTTATTTTACTTGAGGTTCGTCTCTTTCAGGCGGGGCACCATTTATTCAACAACAGATTGTCTGTCTGCCCTTTCGAGCAAAAGACGGTACATAGCACAGACATTCTAGACTCCGTGTCCAACGGTCTTTGCTATCAAGCATCAGAACCTGCGCTGGACTCGCATTGTACCTTGTCACACGACTCTGTTCTGGACGAGTTGCTCAATATCGACGCGGGAGCTGATTCCTGTTATTATTGCCTTTCGCCTCAATGTTTCTATAGGTCTACTTCTTTTTCTTTAACCCGCTGGTTCCCACTTAAGGGCCTACTTTGAGATAGACTGTCTTCTAGGTTACATTAAACTGCCATTACTATTTAAAAACACACACACACACATTTTGTCCAGGAAACCTAACGACAATTTTTGTTATCAATTGACTTTAGAAGGACGTTCAGCGAGACTAAATGCGTCGTGTCATTAGTTTGCAGCATAGCAGCGATATCTGTGCATTTCGGTCCAACATATCCGTTTTTAGCACGGTATTTTTTTCCCAACTGTGTTGCTTTCCATTATATTCCTACTCAGCCATATTGGATTGATCAGACATGGTTAGTCTGTTTCAATGTGTACTGCCTGGTTGGGTGGGTGGCGTGAAATAGAGTCTTGATCTGTTGCCGTCGCTGGCCCTGATTCAGGCAACTACGAGTATATGACTGACCGTTTTGCCGCACCTCCCCCCCCCTTTTTTTTTCTCTTTTAAATTAAAAAAAAAAACAATTCTTGCTATAGTTATGGAAGGCCCAGGTATCACAGCAAACGAATTATAATCCGCAATGGCTCAATCGCCCGTGCCAGTAGAATCATCCGAATTACTAACTCATCACCCAAACAAAGAAAGGTAACTGTAGTCCCCATCATAGCAGTCCCAGCACACGCCAAAAGACATAAGGCGAAACCGGACAGACAAGTAAATACAGCCAACTGTTCCTTGTCATACGATATCATAATTCATCGTAAACAATTGGAATGTCGAAACATGATCAAAACGGATGAGACACACCGCTCACGGTGTACACAGAGCACTTAACTCAGTAGTTCCTGTAACAATTCTTGTATGGGATTTGAACGTGAATTCTTCCACCAGCTGCACATATGGCCATAGCTGTAGCTGCTTCAGGGGTGAATATATGAGTTTCATCTTCTTTCACTCACATGCTTAATTTTAGTCGAGGGTGGGGGGGGGTTGGTGGTGGTGTTAGACGAGAGATAGAACTGTTTAAAAAAAACGATCATCACTGGTTCGGCTTATCCTCACCACACAGCCATCATATCGCGCAAAACCATAACCAACTACTGAGATCTATGTGGATTCGCTAACTTGTCGGGGTCCAAGCCAGGAGAACGCAGGTTCGAATCCGATAGGATTAAACATTTTTTAAATATCGGGGATGAAAGTTAAAGATTCAGACATGAACACAACGCGACGACAGCACTGAACAAGCGCAGGCCCTTATATGGAGACCAGAAGGTCAAAGTAAACGAGCAAGACCAAAATAAACCTTGCCTAGAACCATCATTAAAGGGACCGCAGCAATGGGTCTCAGAAACATCACCATCAAGTACCTTTCCTGAAGGTGTAAGTGATCATGTCTCTCCACAACTTCTCGACAGTTATTTATCGCTGTCTGGTATATTTTCTCTTCGCTTCCCTCTAGCTCTTCGTCCCTCAATTTTTCCAGTTGTTACAATATATTCCAGTTGTTCCCTTCTCATTGCATGGCCAAAAAATTATGATTGTTTCTTCTTAATAATGGAAATTAGCTCTCTTTTGCTTTGGCCTTTTTCAGAACGTTTTTATTATAACTCTTCTTAGCTGTCCATAGTATTCTCAACATTCTTCTGTAAAACCACATTTCTACAGCCTCAAGTGATTTTCTTGTCATATTGCCCATGATTCACATCCATATGTTAAGACTACATAACATTTAACAACTCTTTTTTTCTTGGTTTCTACTGTCAACAATAGATTTCACTGTATTTTCTCACTTTTCTTTTTTTTTTTTCTGAAACAACCCAACCATGAACTAAAACAAGTCACGGCTGGCCGTCATGTAAGAAAAACTATGACTGCTGCCCTATGCGCCGTACCCAGCCCAAAAAGTTCAATCAATCATAAGTCCCCGGACAGAACCCCCGTAATGGATAATGCCGTAAAGACAGTTTTTCTTTTCCCTTATAGATGACTGCGGCGAAATGACATCCGTATTTTTAATAGTGAACTGCTGTGGGCGGAGTGGTTGTAATTTTCCACCGGCCAGGCTGGATAACTTGCATTGTAATGGCCGCACCTTTCCCATTTTTCACCTTCATAAGGTTACTAAAGGTCGCTTATTTGGTTTATCGCTCGTGGTATAACCTACACGGGTGTCGACTAAACTTACCAGATTTACTTCCCTTATAAATTCTTTTGGAAAATGTTCCCAGCAAAATATTCTTGCAATGCCTTTCAGCTAACGTCACCGCATTCCGGCTACCTTCACATGACTGATTCTTGGTAATGCTATCATCATCGGGTCGTATATCTTTTTACTCGTTGCACTCGTTACACCCCGTCTGGGTGAATCTCTGCTATAGTGTATATTATATTTATAAGAAGGCTACTACGCATACTTGTCAAAAGTGTTTAGGTTGGTCATTTCCTAGTTTAAGCACATAAATTATTTAAGAGAAACGCGTGATCTCCCCTTAGTTAGCGCAGCGACAAACAAAATAGTGGTTATCAAATACTTAAAATTAATTTAGGGTTTGGATCTAGCGTTCGTTCTCTTTCCTCTACAAAAATGGCAGATTAGAGAACAGCCGAATAAAGAGAAATCTTACTCAAGGGGACGTTACTTCAAAGAAAAATCATTTATGTGCTTGATATAATAATGTATGTGTTTTAAATGAAATGACATTTTTGGGGTGTGTTAAAAGACACAACAAAAGTAATATTGGAAGGGAAAATACAAGGTAAAAGAGGCAGACAAAGACTAACATGGGCGAGTAACATCAAAAGATGGACAAGTCAGTCTATGACAATCTTCCTATCATCACAGAATGGAATGACGCTCCATGGTAGCCACACTTCGATGCGGAGATGGCACTCAATAATGATGATGTGTTTAAATAGGACTTTACCACTAACATTGAACCCCCCCCCCCCCGCCCCACGTATTACTTGTCGTAACCCTTTCATCCCACCATTTTCCACCCTAAGTAAATGTGTCGCTAATTTATGACAATCTGCGAAAATTGTACTTTTCAGGCCCGCCGTATCCATTTTTTGCACGATATGTTTCTGATATTATGTTGTTTTCCCTCTCCGATCCCTGTCCGCTTGACCAGACTTGATAGTCTTGTTTCCAAGGTACCATTGGGACATGGAGTAAGCTGTTGATCAACTCTATTTGTCAGTCCGGACGCATGCAGTCAGCTGTTAGTCGCTGGCCGTTCTCAACCATTAACCGGTCTTGGTTCTCTAATAGAAATCTTATTACTAACTACAGAAGTAAACAAAAACAATTTTAGTTGTTGATAGTAATGTAATATATGTAAGAAAATAGGCATGTAATGAATGTAAGAAAATAGGTATGTAATGTATGTAAGAAAATAGGTATGTAATGTATGTAAGAAAATAGGTATGTGATGTATGTAAGAAAATAGGTATGTAATGTATGTAAGAAAATAGGCATGTAATGAATGTAAGAAAATAGGTATGTAATGAATGTAAGAAAATAGGTATGTGATGTATGTAAGAAATAGGCATGTAATGAATGTAAGAAAATAGGTATGTGATGTATGTAAGACAATAGGTATGTAATGTATGTAAGAAAATAGGTATGTGATGTATGTAAGAAAATAGGCATGTAATGAATGTAAGAAAATAGGTATGTAATGAATGTAAGAAAATAGGTATGTAATGTATGTAAGAAAATAGGTATGTAATGTATGTAAGAAAATAGGTATGTGATGTATGTAAGAAAATAGGTATGTGATGTATGTAAGAAAATAGGTATCTAATGTATGTAAGAAAATAGGTATGTAATGTATGTAAGAAAATAGGTATGTAATTAATGTAAGAAAATACGTATGTAATGTATGTAAGAAAATAGGTATGTAATTAATGTAAGAAAATAAGTATGTAATGTATGTAAGAAAATAGGTACGTAAATAATGTAAGAAAATAGGTATGTAATGAATGTAAGAAAATAGGTATGTAATGAATGTAAGAAAATAGGTATGTAATGTATGTAAGAAAATAGGGATGTAATGAATGTAATAAAACAGGCATGTAATGAATGTAAGAAAATAGGTATGTAATGAATGTAAGAAAAAGAAAAAACAATATTTATACAGCAGAAAAGACAATAGGAAATTACAATTATATCTTCTTTATAGTAATACTAAAAGAGTTATTACATGTTATGTTGCGCCAGTCTTAACATGTTTCGCTTCGCTTAAATAAATTATGTGACTAAACTATGACTTTACCATATATATATATGTTAAAGTCATAGTTTAGTCGCATAATTTATTTAAGCGAGACGAGTGATCCCCACTTAGTTGGCGCCGCAAGAAAACTACTGTAGTTCTCGAATATTAAAACTTATTTTAGAGTTTAGGGTTAGGTTTCTAACTTTACCCTCGCGTTTTGTTCCCTTACTATTAGGGGTCCGAATAAAGCGCAATGTTACTCAAGGAGACGTTACACTTCCGAACTGTAATTTATATGACTAAACTTGGACTTTACTATATATATATATATATATATATATCTGGACCACACTGATGATACCGCTGGATAGGACACACACTGCGGAAGCCAACTGAGAGTATTACACAACAGGCCCTTTTTTGGAATCCGCAAGGAAAACCTTGGGGCCTCGGTAGCCTAGTTGGGAAACCACCCGACTGGCCTACCGACGTTCGGACAACCCAATACAAGTGTAGTTTTGTTCGATTCCCGCTGGGAGCAGTGTGAGTTGTACTCGTGGTTGGAAAAAATATAAATACCCCCACGGTCGACCCAGCCGTTGGCAGAAATGGGCACCAGGGTATTACCCTGGAAAGGTGAGGAATGTCGCTTCGCATCTGAGTTTCGATGCTTGAGGCGACACTATACAGAAATATCCGAACATTTCTGGATAGGTGGCCGAGCACATATGGGTGGAAACTCGCGTGCTAAGACGCCGGTTCAAGTCTCGTTCTTTACCTTTACTTTACCAAGGAAAAAGACAAAGAGGAAGACCAAAATATACGTGGAGAAGACAGATGGAAGCAGAGATGAAAATGATGAGGAAGACATGGAATGATCTTTAAAAAGTGGCAAGAAATAGGACGACCTGGAAAGTGTTTGTTAAAAACCTGTGCTCCACAGGGAGTTGAAATGTAGAAGAAGAAATTCCCCAACAGACCCCGTGAAGTCGGATACTTTCTTTAGATTTCTCCACTTCTATTGTCTTTGGGTTGCGAGAATAGAATCTTGAATATCAGTTTAGGTTAATGTCCTATATGAATATGTACCCTACGTCAATGTGGTATATGTTTGTGTTTACTATTGTTTACATATAACATAATAAATATAAAGGAAAAAAATTAGGGCAATGACGTAATATATGTGCTTATGTTGAAAAGACCAGTTATAGATTGTAACACCAATAACCCCGTCCAATCCCCTTGGATTCCTGTCTATTTAAAGCTGCACGGAAACGATCATGTTCTAAATTTATGTAGTCCCTTGAGTGGCTGTACGACTTTATAATAGGACAGGCCTGGTGATATTTATTTCTTTCCTGGTCGCAATCTCTTACTCGTTGAATGTGCTTGTGTCTTGTGTAGCCAGTTTGTAATTATTGAAAATGTCTACAAGTGTAGTTTTGAATAATTTACAGGGTGAAATACAGCAAAAAATCTTCTCCGACAGAAGCACATTTAAAGAAAGCATGTGTTTCTTGTTGAAAGCTTACCAAACTTGGATTCTTCTCATGAAAATAGAAATATGGCGACGGAAGGCACACAGACGACTATTTCAAGCACCCCTATGGATCATGTTCGTCGAGAGGCGATATTTATGGCACAGTTTGTTGTCCATAAATTTGGAGAAGGAAATAGCATGGCACCTCCAAATAAATACTGTAAAACGATGATTCGGACCGTAAATGAACTTTCAATGAAACACAACATGGTCTTCAATGGGATCTTCAAGAAACTCGACCCAAACGATGACGAGCTGTTCCAAACATTTTCTGTTGTTGCCGATGAAATATTTGTGGAAGGGCAGATCAACTGGGGCAGGATTGTTTCAGTGTATGCCTTCGCTGCTCATCTTGCAAAACATTTAGTAAACAAGAGCGCGAGTAATCCAGAGTCAAGTGAAACAGAAAATCAACAAGAACTACATTCTGGTCCAGGATAGAGAGCTTCGCCACATTTGTTGGTCAGTATGTGGCAAACAAGCTTGGACAATGGATTGTTGATCAAGGAGGATGGGTAAATCTTTATCATATTTGATTTATTTTTTAGTTTTCTGAGTGAACTTTTAACATTTAAAATTTATTTATAATTAAATAATTTACGATTTTATTAATTAAAATTTCATGATTACCTGTATTAACAATTAACATCATCATGTTAATGTTATGTTACCTGTATTTTAAAATAATTTTATTATTATCATTGTTTGTATGATTCTATTAATCATGAAATTTTAATTAATAAAATCGTAAATTATAAATAAATTTTAAATGATATTATAATAATAAAATAATATATTATCATATGTTAGTAAAGATTAGAAACCTAAGACAATAAATCAAAATCTAACAACACTCACACACTTGTTATAATTAATCATTATTTAATGTTATAATATAAAAAATACCTACAGATATTATAAGAGAGGGCATGCAACTATGATTCACTGTTGACTATATATGCTGTAACTATAATTATTAACAATATATAAATGATAAAGACAAACTAAAAAATGTATTTAAATAAATAAATAATTAGATAATTAATAAAATAATTTAATTATTGTTGTTTATTCAGAAGATATGATGATTCATTGTGATGTTTAAGTTTATATATCTCTACACTAATTTAAATTTGACTAACATCTAATTCTGTTGTTAAAGTCTGTGTTGTTACAATCTTCTTTATGACTAAGGTCGATGTGTCAGGCAGAAAGTAGAAAGGTACCATATTTTTTATAAACTAGTGACATAACATTAACATGTCTCAGGGTCTAGTCCACTTTTGACCTTTTAATTTTAAGTGTGGATGATCATGATGAAGAGCAGTCACCTGATAGGAGACTACATTTTTTTTCTTTTAAAGTATCCCAATTCAAATTTTTAGTTCTTCCTTTTTTAAACAAAAATTAATTTTAATTTAGTTTATCTATAAATAAATGTATAATAAGTTGATATAGCTGATCAATGATAACTTGAAATAAATTTATTTTGTTCTAATTTATTATTTCACACCAAATATCACAATTGTTGTGGGTTCACAAATCATTTAATATAGTTATGGTTTGACAAATATTCTTTTTTTTTGACGACTAAAGGAATGAATAGACCTCTTTGTTATATGTCCTTAATGGGACATTAAATGGGTGTAGATTAGATGAGTAGTGCTGTATTTTATTTTCACCTTTTGACTCAGTGCTTCCAACTTTAGCATTTCATTTTTGATTGCCTTCCTCATTGATCCCTTCTCACTTTTCCAGAATAGAATTGTTAGTCGTTTACTAAAAGCACAGCGAAAAGGTGTAGTAGAGTCTTGATGATTAGGTTCACCGATTGTGGCACAAGCCATTATCATTGAGTCGCTGGCATCTTCCAGCTCTGATGCCACCTTTACCTCCAACAAATATTAATGAAAATTGACAGTCAAAACTTTCATTAATGGATGCTTACACAGAATGAATGGATGGAAATAGGACAAAATGACTGACTTAGAACTGTGGGTAAGTGCTAGACAAACACCAGTAGACAAAGATGATGGGCACTATATAGGACATAGATGGAAGCCAACTGAGAATGTTACACAACAGATATTTTTTTTGGTATACCCAGGGGAGGAAACAAAAGTGGAACGCCAACAAATAATATAGAGAAAAGTGAAAACAAAAATAAAGAAAATGGAGAGTTTAAGAGAATAGTACCAAACAGGACGGCTTGGAAATTGTTTCTTGAAAACCTATACTCCACAGAAAGTTAAAAGGAAAAAGAAAAAATGTTAATTAACGAGTAAACTTTAAGTTGTCGATAATAAGATCTATGAGAATGTCAATCAATGCAGTCTCTCTACTAATTTAGCTTCTTAATACCTTTCTATGTTTATCTTACAATGCAGAAAAATTTTTTTTTTTTAAATGTCAGTTCATTAATCTTTTTCTTTATCCTGATCAAACATTGACAGAGGAGTCAGTTGACAGTGTGCCTTATAGAGTAACAACACAGTTCCTCCACTTCATGATGAGTCTTTGTCTATTCTTCACAAGTTGACTCATACTATTCATATTGTTTCCACTCCTGTCTGCCATGTTGTCCTTGGTTAAGTTTATTTATGACATGAATGTAATTTATTCTTAAATGCTATAATGTTCAATCTCTTTTGTTTCAGGATGCATTTCTGGAGTTCTTCCCAGACCCTCAAGAATTTGAGTCAAAGATTTGGAAAATTGGTGTCTTAACAGCTATTGGACTTGGAGCTATGGCCACATTAATTAATAATAGATAGTCACCATGATGTTCATCTACACCACAACTATTGGTATCTGTATTCTGCAAACTTCAGTCAAAGTTTACCTTTAGATATGTTTTGAATATGCAAAAATGATATTGTTTATAGAAATATACTTTCTATTTCTACAAGTGAAGATATTTTTAAAATATAAAGTTGAAAATGTTCAAAACAGAATGAAACTAGTAGTTGTGAAATTACATTTATAAAGTAAAAGTAGTAATTTTTTTAAAACTCATGGTTGGAAGAGTAATATACTGCAAATCAAATCTAGTAATTGGACAATTAAATCCAGTGTTATAGAACAAACATGTAATATCACATTAAAAGATACATGCGGCCTTGTTTTCTATATAACAAAGACTACTTTAGTTCTGCCTTCAACAATAACTTTGCTGGCACTTTGTGACACAGATCATTATGCAGTGCTTGGTGGGGAAGGGGATTCCAAAAATGTTGTAAAAAACTACATTAAAATTCACTGTTACAATTACATATTTTGCTTTTGTAACAAGAAAAAAACTTATCTAAAAATAATAATTTAAAATACTGTTCATCGTCCTGTGAAGTGTCAACGCTGACAAGTTCATTTAGGTTAAGGAAAAAATTTGTAAACAAGTCAGCATTGATAACGACCTTTGCTGGTAAAAAGTCAGAGTGACCTACTTATTTAAGCACGATTATGAGAAAACTATACAGCGACGAGATTCACAAAATAAAAGCTGCAAAAACTATGTATGTCACAATTAATTTATATTTGAAATGGTGTCTCGCTGCCGTGTTGTTATTTGTTTTTTGTAGTTATTTTTTATTAAAGCATTAATTCATTTTTCCAATAACACTTTATAGGAGTACTAGATACATAGGTTGGGTTAACAGTGCGCATGCGCCTAAATTACAGATCAGCTGCCCTCTAAAAATGCTATTATAAATTATTACTAATTTATTTATATGCTATGAAAGAGAATAACATAAAATTGTCAAATTAATATAATTAAATCCTGTTTTAAGTGCTTGTAGAAGGTACATTTCTAATCTAAAAATATTTAGGAATTATATTTTACTGAGGTATAATGATCTTTGATCACCTGTGCACTGCGCTAAAACAAGGGACACAACTAAAAGTTTGGTAGCAAGACCCAATGTATATAAAACAACATTCCTCCCAACACTCTGCTATTGGTGCCAAACTTGGACACTAACAGCCAAAGAAAACAGACAAATTTCCACAATGGAAATGAAGTACCTAAGAAGTCTATTGAATGTAGCGAAAAGAGACAGAATCATAAAAGTGAGGTTGTAAGAGAGTTGGATTAACACCAATGCTGGATCATATTAAGAAACACTAGGTCGTATGGTTTGTCGCATGGTTTGGTCGCATAACTGATCAACACCAAACAGCATGCCTCTGAGAGCATCATCAGAAATAATGGAAGAAGGAAAGAGGTAGGCTTAGAAAATTATGGATGAATAAAATATCAGACATCACATGATGAGTAACATGCAAGAGAAACACTACATGGCATTGACTCAAATACTTTATTCTCCTTCAACGCTGAAGGGCAGCAAATAAGGCAGCTTCTTGCTTTTAAAATTTGGATTACTAAAAAAAATACTTTGTCAAATTGATGCATTTAGAAATTGATGGAGAAATATAAAGTACTGACAAAATTGGTTACAATTATATGGACAACCCATAATAATGAACTTTAAGCATGTGTGAAATTTATTTAGGTACAATGGCTGCATGGTGATGATACAGGTTACAGAACAAGAGGCAACAGTCTGATGTTAAAACAATGCAAATGAAGAAAAAAAATCTGCTTTGTGGTCACTTTTGCTGTCTTGTAGTAAAAAATATATTTTCTTTAAAATATTTATTTATTTGGTTGCTTAAACTTGTACTCATTAAACAGAAGTACTTTTAACTTGTTTAAATTGATTATATCAAGAGTCTGTTAGAAAAAGTCCAGGTTTCTTGTTTAAAAAAAAAAAAAAGAAATAGCACAGAAAGACCTTGAATATTTATGTAAATGTTTGACCATAAAACCAATTGGAACGAAGATAATGTACATAGTCTATATAGGGTCAAATAGTGTAAACAGTTTATTTTGAGCCCTTCAAAGCATGTTGAGAAAAGAACTTTTATTTTTAAGGCAATTTATATTTATTCTGAAACTTATTTATTGATTTCTGTGGGCAATTCATTTTTCCATTAGGAAACAAGCCCATCATATTTTTGGTGTCTATGATAAAGATATTTTGTCTTAGGCTAGGAATATTGAGTTGAAATTACATCTATAATTTTTATTTAAATAGTCAGGGTAAGCAAACTTAATCTATGTGTGTTCTATTTTTTTTTTTTTTTGGGGGGGGGGGATTTACTCACTAGGTCTCTTAGTATTTAATTAATAAGCATGATGATAGCTTATGTACAAGTGAAACTGTAGTTTAGCTAATTTTTTAATAGATTTCAACAAATAGTGTCATTTTGAAAATAAATAAATGCACATCTGTTAGAAATTTACACTTTTCTTGATTTCTGATACAGACTGGTTATTTTCATTGAATGAGTTCAACAGAATTGTAGATCAAGAGCAAAATCAAGTTTTTTGTTCTTGATCTAGCAGCCAGCATGTGGGCTTCTATCAAATGTTTTTTTTTTTTTTCCAAAGCTGTGTATTACTGGGGAGCTGGAGTTTCTGTTCACTAAGGTTAGTTTCCCCACCATGGAGAAACATTTAATTGGAGAATTACTGGGAATTTTAACTTGTTTTTGAAATTCTGCTTCTGAAAAAAAACAGTAGAAGACAGTGTAATTCTTTTGATTTTCAGCTGTCTAGGGTTCTTTCAATTACTCAACTTGAATACAGTACCTACATTTTATCATTCATTAGTTGTCAAACTAGACACAATCACCTATCATGAAATCAGGGATTGCTGGAAAAAGAAAGTGATCTGCTCCAATCTGGATTCACAGATGGATTCTTTTGTTGAGCATGAGGCATGTACTGCACCTCAAGTATACAATTGTTCAACAACAACTGGAGAATTAGAATATATAAGACAAAATAATTTGTTAGCAATTATTGAATAATAAAGATTTTTAGACAATTGAACCACTGTTTTATCTTTATGGGAGCCTTGTTGGTTGAGTGGTTAGTGCACTCACGTCCTGATCAGAAGGGACTAGGTTCAGTTCCCAGAAGTGGTGACTTTTTTCCGACCGACAAGGCTTTGAGATTCCACCCAGTCTCCAAAAAATGGGCACCAGAAATTATTCTGTGAAGTAAAGGTGGCCTGGCGTGATACCGACCCCATCTTCCAATAATAGTTGTGGTGAAGGAAAAAATATGTTCACAAACGCCATATTTCCCATACTCCTAGCAAGGTGTGGCGGGGATCTTACCGTTTTACTTTATCTTATTTAGGAAGTAACATTACTTTAGTAAATATGAGTGACATTATTATTAATAATTTTTGTAATGATTTTCTGTGGTTGTATTAATAAAGACAGAAATACTGTTCGTATGAACTATTCAAATAATTAACAACAGTTCTCTCGCAGGAAGTTAACATTGATGGAAATAAAAATGTTATTCTCATTTTTAGGAATTAGAAACATGTTATGTAACAAAAAGTATAGCACCCAATGAGATCTTCATTGGCATATATCATCATTATATACATACACAATTTTAAGATTAATATCAATGCTGTATGAAAGAGAATTTCCCAAAAAATTAGGTAGATACTATGCAATCTATTTTTCCACAATAGAAACAAGAAAAGAAGTTCTTAAATGTTATGTAGAACCAGTCTTAACATATGGATGTGAATCATGGAAAATGAGACAAGAGAAAAAAAAAGTAAACTATGCTGTAGAAATGTGGTTTTACAGAAGAATGTTGAGAATACCATGGACAGCTAAGAAGAGTAATGAAAGCATTCTGAAAGAGGCCAAAAACAAAAATAGAGCTAATTTCCAATATTAGGAATAAATAATCATCATTTTTTGACCGTGTAATGAGAAGAGAACAGCTGGAACATAAGGTGACAAGTGGGGAAAATTGAGGGATGAAGAGATAGATGGAAGCAAAGAGAAAAGATACCAAGTACATCCACATGAAATGTGACATTACAACAATTATTATATATAGACACTTATTATTGTATGGTTGACATTTTTGTATGTTTTCTTATATTCACTTTTCTTTTGCCCCACTACTTCAATATTAAAGATTTTTTTTGTCAAGCAATAGGAAATTCTTTGTACATAGCTTCTCAGCAGGAGGCAATCTGATCATCAGAAGTGATGATCCTGCTGCGAAGTTCTGTACAAAGAGTTTCCTATTACTTGACAAATCAAGATTTGTAGCTCTTTGGAAAATTTGAAATTCTGTAAAAAAATTTTGCAAACAAGTTAATAATTTATATAAAACATTTTTCTAAAAATCTGAATGATTAATTTCAGGTGAAATAAGGATAGACAAGATTCTTAGTAAGAGCATACATTAATAATTGTTCAATGAAAATTTGAAATTTTATTCTAGCAATGATTTTATTCTATCTATCTATTGACTTTTCGAGCCATAGCCGCCTATAGGGCATAGACCCAGATACTCCTTCTCTTATCTAAATTTCTGTTCTAGCAGTTTTCAATCCTTGTAAAGATCTTCTATCAAATCTCTCCATTTGTCTCTATTCTGTGCAAGAAACTCTATCTCATTGAGGTAGAAGAATTATTTTTCTCCGGTTTAGTATAAAACCGTTGATCAGAGGTTTGTTTAACAAGCCGCTATCATAAAAACAATTTTGTTAATGATTAAATATAATTTTAAAATATTTTTTCCATGTATAATGTCCCCTAATATCATGGCAACAGATAATTGTACTGCTCATAGCTCATACTTACTTTTTTTGCTCTTACAATATTGTTGATTTGTTTCATAAATCCACAATATTTTTTTTTTTTACTTATAAATGATACACTGTTGATTTTTGTATAAAATTTTATATTTTTTTTTACCTCCATTTGCATGGAACAATCTGCACACTATTGTTGAATAGTGAAGAATATTGTTGAAACATCCCATTCTAACATTTATTTCAGTTGATTTTGTTAAATCAGTTTATAAATACAAAATTATATTTAACTAATTTAGAAATTAAGAAAATTATCTGTGATCTATGTAAAAGTGTGATCAGAATTCTTTTATATTGGCACACAATGGATCCTACGAAACGTGAATATTTCAGGTTTCATGGTATGTAAACTGAATGCTTCACATTTCTTGGTAATTTTATATTAGAGAGGTAGAAAGAGCCAGATAATTGAGCTGATTAATTAGAAATGAGATTATTGCTGTTGTTAGGTGTTATATAGATATTTAACAAATTGTTAATTTTGGAACGTCCTGCCATGTTAGCAGTGATAGATTCTACGATGGTTTCTGCGTAAAACTTATTGGACCCCAGGAATGGCAGTTTCATAAAGTTATCATGCTGAGGTTGGTTCAGATGAAATCTGTATGAACTTTGTTTAATTCTGTAAATGGAATCTTAACCAAATTTATTACAGTAACTGTTTGTATGCTGCTTTATGGCTTTTTATTAACTCTTTCCATACGGAAGCTTTTTATCAATGCAACGGAAGAGATTAAAAAAATTTCAGAGACAAAATTTGTCATGGTTTTAAGAATCAATCTACATATTTAGATTTATATAACACATAAAATATCATATATGAATTTTTAAATAATTGAACACGGTATTAGATTTCACCAATACCACAATGATACAAGACATGTAAAAAGAATATGGTTTGATGATGATTCACACTAATCAAATTGAGAGTGACGCACTATGCAGCGAAATATATGTGGCCGAAATTGGCTTGGCACACAGTGCAGCAAAATGTATGGAAAGAGTTAAAATATAATTGTTTATGTTATATAGTAGAGTAACTTATTAAGTAGGGATTTTTAAATTACACTAAATAGAGCAATACTTAGAATATTAATTTTAGTTGGTTTGTGTGATAAGCTGTAATTACTGTTTGCTTATCTAAAGAACCTGACAATGTAAAGCTTCTCTGTCACTAAGAAAGCATGACTATAGTATAACATTTTAATGTTTTAGGTCATTTATCAGTTATACAAAATTCATTGCACATGCACTAGGCAAAGGCAGTTCCATGCAATGCCATATGTGTCCATGATTTTAACTCCACATTACTAAACCATGTAAATTGGAGTGAAAAGAGCCAGCACTTTTTGTTGCTGCTGCTATCTTTCCTGACTCGCTGGTAGAATACTCATTTTTACATTTGAGTCAATTGGATCAGGGAACAAGCTTGGACTGCTGTAGTAAGATACTACAGCTATAGTGCTAACACCACAATACACCATCACTTATACATAATGTTTTGTTAGGTCATTTTAAATAAAGTTTAAATTTTTCATTGTAAACTCCCTTATTATATTGGTAGAATTATGAACGATTTGAAATAACAAGAAATAATAATTACAAAATGAAAGAAAAATAAGTATGGCATGTCCATGGAAATTAATCAAACATTAATATGTCTGGACAGCACATCACTGGTCAACTACTCAAACATTAATATGTCTGGACAGCACATCACTGGTCAACTACTCAAACATTAATATGTCTGGACAGCACATCACTGGTCAGCTACTTATAGATTACTTGTGACAGTATCAGCTGATCAAGGATCTTTTCCCCACTTCCAGTGGTCGCTCTGGTAAAAGGTAAAGTACGAGACTTGAACCGGCGTCTTAGCATGCGAGTTTACACCCATATGTGCTCGGCCGCCTATCCTGAAATGTTAGGATATTTCTGTATAGTGTAGCCTCAAGCATCGAAACTCAGATGCGAAGCGACATTCCTCACCTTTCCAGGGTAATACCCTAGTACCCATTTCTGCCAACGGCTGGGTCGACCGTGGGGTTAATTTTTTTTCCCACCACGAGTACAATTCACACCGCTCCCAGCGGGAATCGAACACTGGTTGTCCGAACGTCGGTAGTCCGGTCGGGTGGTTTTCCCAACTAGGCTACCGAGGCCCCCTCTGGTAAAAGGCTAACCAGTCTAGCCAGGAAGTAGGAATTGGGCGGGGGAGGG
The DNA here is from genome assembly GCA_032433765.1 of Megaustenia siamemsis. Lineage (NCBI taxonomy): Eukaryota > Metazoa > Mollusca > Gastropoda > Stylommatophora > Ariophantidae > Megaustenia > Megaustenia siamemsis. The sequence continues at coordinate 71,918,983 of JAVIAB010000051.1, read as the reverse complement.
GGGCAGTACAACAACCCAGTTCTCAAAAATATCCTGCGGAAGGCAGATGTGTCAGGCTTGAAGACACAGATATAAGTGCAATACGGAATTACAAAGGAACCTTAAGATATCATTACATGGATTTAGGCATGAGCTCACAAGTTGTTGGATCCATGACAACAAGGCACAGATCTAGCAGTTTGCTGTAGACTAGGGCTTATAGAACAAGACATCTGTGATCACTTCATACCCTTTTAAAGCAAAAAAAAATTGAGAGGAGTAATCATAAAGCAAATGCAACAAAGAATTAACTTGTCAATAAGCACATGACTGACACAGAGGGAGTTGACATTCAAGACAGAATTAAATAATACTGTGAGAGATTACCATTAGAGATTGGCATTTGAATAATACTGTGAGAGAATACCATTAGAGATTGGCATTTCCTATCATGTTTTCATTAAATGAATAGAAAAAGGAGTGTTCTTAAGGCAATGTGCAAAAAAAAAAAAAAAAAGAATATACATTGTAATTTTGTTTATATTTCATATTGACATTGTTCCTCCCTCTTATGATTTTCAAAGTGAAACTTATGTGCAAAAGTATTTTAATATAATTTATAGTTAATCTATTCTTCCTCCCGAACTGGAATCTTTTGTAAAAAAAAAATATACCTGATATATTTTCAATTTGGAAAAGAAAACACTATTCTTTATTCCGCCTTCCAGTGCAAGTAGGTGTTTTTATTTATGATATATTTTATATTTGAATAGAAATGCAACCTTAAAAATGTTGCTAATTGTTATCAATTTTTGCCTTGTAATAACTTTTCACATCTCTGATGTTGATTTCATGTGTGTTATATAATAAACTTGTCAATCACTAATACTGAAATGTATCAACAAGACCTTATATATATATATATGTATAAATATATATATATATATATATATATATATATATATATATATATATATATATATATATATTCTTGTTTACTTCATGTATGTTATAATTAAAACTTGAGTCTTTCAGCATAATTTTGTGTTTGTAATTAACTGAATGTTTATAGTCCACTTTATGTTACATAAGTTTAGCACTTCGTATTTAAACATGACATTTCCAGTCAGAATTTATATCTATGTAAATTTGTACATAATGAAACCATCAGAAGTGAGCACTTAGTACTAGTTAATACATTAAAACATTTCATGTTGAAGACTGACATTAAACATATACAGCTGAATTGAACATATCCCGTGTGTTATTTTGTAAGAAGAGCGTTAAATGCTTTTGGAATTTTTGAGTTTTTTTTTCCCCACCTCAAAATTGTTAGTTGACAGCCAATTTTTAGATTCTTGAAAATTATTCAGGATCTTCTTTCATTTTGGCATTCACCTGATGGCTGTTAAGGGGAATAGATAGTCCTCTTTGCAATTCACTGTGAAAAGGACGTTAGGTGGTTGTAGATGTGCTGTGCATGGTCTGTGCCTTTTGGCCCAACACATCCAACTTCAACACTACATTTTTAAATGCCATGTTGCCTTCCCTCTTTCATCTCTAATCACTTGGCTAGACTGAATAATCTGTCTCAAGGAGCACTGCTGGGAGGTGGAGCAGGGTCTAGGTCAGCTCTGTTGTGTACCTACCCTGGTGCTTGCTGTCAGCAATATTTTTCTTTTTTTTTCTCAAATTTGTGAGAAAATGGAGTGCTGTTTCCTGTGAGGTTAACATCAACAAAGAGAACGATGGATATAAAGTATTATAAAGTGTGTGTTCGACTGTAACAGGCTTAGTATTTTTGTGTGGGTGCTTTACACTATTACATTGTTTTATAAGCAATTTTCAATAATTTTTATTTATCACCAACTAAACTGATCCAATCAGAAAGCGAATTTAGAAAATAAACTTGAATGACCAAACACAACAAAACATTCCCCATAGCCAGCTGATATTAATAGAAAAATGTAAGAGCTGCATCTTCAGCTACAATCAAATAGATTAACCACTGATATAAACAGCACAAGGACTTCCACTTGATGTTTAAAATGTGTTGTTACTTATGAAACTTGTATGTGTCAGTTTACAATAAGAAACAAAATGGGAGAAAGAGAGCCAAAAGGGGGAAAAAATACTTGACAGCATTTCATGTAATAATAGAAAATAAACAACAAAGACAATTATCAAGTACATAAGGAAATGAAACCCACACTAGCCTGTCCTAATAGTAATCTGAACAGGCTATTAAAAACACAAACAAAATTCAGCAATTATGCTATAAAAGAACAATGAAAACCTAAATTCGTCATTTTGAAAGGAAACGTGACAATTAGTAAACCAGGAAATTACAAATGGGATCTCTTTTAATTAATACACTTGACAAAATGAACATACAGGGATGAGCATTTGAGCTGAGTCATGTTAGAGGGAATATGTGCACTCTATATTTATCTTGGTACAGGATTCTATTATCTGTGCAGGTAATTGAAAAAAATCCTTTTACTTCCTGTTAATGAAACCTTAGATCAGTGATATAAGACTTTACCACTCAAAACTTGGTAGTGAATTTGTAATATGAGGGAGGGAGATTACCACAAGAGAACCATCCGTTCAGTTATGATGAAGCCAAATCCATCCTCAAAGATCAGCACCATGAAAAATGGAAACGAGAACACCCAAAGCATAACGAGAGGGACGAATACACCAACTATCAAAGAGGGATCAAGTCACAATAGAATGAGAAATCACATGTTCACCAAATTCAAAATAGGTTCAACCAGCCTATGCCACTGTACACTGGACTACAAAACATGTTCTACAGGATTGCCCCCAGTACACAGGCCTGAGAAGAGCAATGTGGTCCACACCCACCTCACTGGAAGAGAAACTATATGAGGCAATCGATTCGCTTAAACAGACAACTAACTTCATGAGAGAGTCTGGAATCCTACTCTGATTGAGTCTTGATCGCAGAGAGAGAGAACATAGTGTCGCAATTACATGCACTCATAATGTAGTTCAATTGCTGACAACATGTAGAGGCTTGATATTTCATCTTCCTCTTCTATTAAGATCATTCCATGTCTTCCCCATCCTTATCTTTCCTGGATGGCAGATTTACTTTTATACTTTTCTTTGACTTGTCCATGTTTGTAAAGTTTTTCGACTTATTTTTTTTTTTTACAGTATGGGATAGCCAGTCCCATGCCCAACCCCCCTTTCTCGCCTCTCACGAACATGCCTGGTAGGGTACAGCGTTAATATTCTTTACTCCCTTTTCGGGCCCCGGCAGCGCACGTGTGATGATACTTCATACAGTAGAATTAAGTGGGAACAGAGGTGTCTAACAACAACAGAGCTGAAAGTTATCAGTGACTCATAGTTGATTGCTTGCACCTGGGTCAGTGAACAAGAACTATCCAGACCCTACATCATATCTTCACAGTGCCTCCAGAAACAGACTAATCAGTTTAGTTTGGCCAAGTGAATGTGGATTGTGGGGAAAGGCAAACTGGTACTCAACATCACACTGAAGTTGGATGCTTGCTTGCGTTCGCTCGATGACTAAAAGGAGCACACCTCTGCGTTATCTGCCCTTAAAAGGATATTAAGTGGGCGTGTCTGCATTGTGTTGTGGTTTGCAGCATAACTGTGATATTTGTGCCTTTCGGCCCAAACCTTCCGACTTCAGCATGACATTGAGTATCGGGTTGTCTTTCCTCTTCGATCCCTACTTGCTTGGTCAGACTAGACAGGTTAGTGTGACTAGAGGCACCACAGAGAGATGGAGCAGGGTCTGGATGGTTCTGGTTCACTGATCCTGGCGCAAGACATCAGCTATGGGTCACTGACAACTTACAGCTCTGCTGCTAGGAGGCGACATTGCCTCCACTGAAGTTGGATGTATTGAGCTGAAAGGTGCAAATATCACAGTTCCACTGCAAATCACAACACATGCATGCCCTTTTAAGGGTGGATGATGAAGTCATCAGGTATCGCAAGAGTAGTATTCAGTTTGAGTCTTCACAGAATTTAATAAATGATCTGCAAGTTACCAAATAATAGTCTTTTTAATAGATTTTTTTTTATCAGCTGAAAATCGGAATTCAACAAAGAGCACAGAAATACTGAAAACCCAAAGTTCACAGGCTGAGCCATGCAAATACACTTTCTCTTCTTTCACTTCATTGTTACTTGTTCTATATTTTGGTTACTTGTTCTATATTTTGGTTACTTGTTCAATATCTGCTGAATAAATCCGATAATAATTAACACAGGAAGACATCATCAAAGAATGGACAGGCCTTAACTTCTGTTAGTGTCCCAAGAAATGAATGCAGCTAGAGGTCAATAAAGAAGGTTGATGAAATCTGTTGGTAGTTCTCCAAAAACATACAGGGTTATGAGAAAGAAGAATAAACTATTTTAGACATTAAGTAATTACGAGGCATATAATCTTCAGCCTCAATAGTTTTACCATACATTCACACCTTTTAGCTCAGTGCCTCCGACATTGAGGTCTGTCCACATAACCAGATCCTCCACACATACCAAGGTCTTCTTCCCCGTATGTACCATAGGTACAATGACGACTGCACATGTCTGACTGACATCTCCCTATTCATCAAGCATGTTAGACATATTTGCTCCTCGATCTGCATCACTTCCTACATTTTAGCATCCCTCATTCCTAGATATTACAGTTTCCTTAGATACTTCTGTTTTTTTTTTTTTTTTACCTAGGTCTTCAATAAACCTATGACTCCAATAGTTTCCTCTGCCACGACTCTTCCCACCCAACAGCTTGCATGAACTCTGTACCCTATTCACAGTTACTTAGGCTTCGTCGCCATCAAGTCCACCTGATGCTAGACCTTTTTTCGCTGACTCCTCTATCCCGAATTGGCTCTTCTACCTGCTCTCTAACAAGTTCTCGACACCACACGTCAGGCTGCCCTCAGCCCCTCTACCCGTCCCACCTCTGACAGGACAGAACTTGCTCTCACCCAACAAGGTGATACTCAGTAATGGAAGCTGGTCTTCCGAGCCAACATCCATTTGTCCAGGTCTGCCACAAGGTTCACCATTGTCACCAGTTCTATTTAACATGTACAAAATGACGATCACGGAACAACAGCTGGACGGGAGGGAAAGAACTATGACTTTTGCTGATGATATTCTGGTATATCGACGAGGAAGAGACAGACGGGGAATCGCCTCCACAATGCAAGACGAACTCAATCGCATTTCTTCCTGGTGTGGGGTTTCAGGTGCCTTGGTTAATCTTAATAAAGCATCAGTTTCATGGTTCTCCCTCAACAATTATATCGTTAATACGACCACACCGGTAGTACGAATGGAAGCTGTGAGGTGACCAGGGTCAAGTTGATGACAAAACTCGGAGTTAAGTTTGATCGCAGCCTGTGTTTTCGAGACCACGTCGACCATGTGATAACAAAATCCCGCAAAGGATTAGCTGCCTTGAAGGACATGGCAGCTGCCAACAACATCGAGCAGAGGCTACTTACTCTTCTGTTCCAGGGATTAGTCCTCGCACCAATCGAGCATGCCCTGACAATTCTTACTGTCAGTACGACTCAAATTGAGAGCTGGAGAAAATACAAAATGAAGCCATGCGCGTTATCTTGGGATGTACAAGGGACACTCCCTGTGTAGCAATGAGGCATCTTCTTGACTTTCCAACCATGGATGACAGAATCAAGATCTGGAGAGCACGAGCATACCTGAAGATTAGTACAGATAAAGAGCATCCATTGCACCACGTGCTCAAAACAGGGAAAGGTGCCAGGCTAAAAAGAGACAAATCATGGGTGGGCCGAGCAGAAGATGTCATCAAACAGGTCTGTGGGCTTACCAATATCAGCGTTGGTGAGGAGTGGATACCGGCGCCTACGTCGTTCAAGGGGACTTTCTCGTGCATTGTCACACTCGATAGGAAAAGTAGGGAACAGAATCCGGTCGTGGTTAATGCCGAGGTCAACGGTCTCATCTGCGATAACACCGATGAGAAAGATGCAGTCATCTATACAGACCGATCTGTAAGATGACACCAAAGAAGTGCATGGGCATTTACAGCACGCTCGGCAGGCAGAATAGTCTACGAAGACAGTGGTGCATACGTTATGACCACGAGTAGCATGACAATGGAGGTGATAGCAGTGACCAAGGCATTCAAATGGTTAAGAGTTACAAGACTACGCCCACGCATGTATACTGAGTGATTCGATTAGCATGATAAAAAAAAGTGGAGGCGGGCTCTGTACGTGCATATACAGAAATCCTGCAATGATGTGACTGGAGTTATTCAAACTCAAGCATCAACATTATAACACTGACAGAAAAAAGCTTTAATCAATTGGATACATTCTTCACATCATTATTAAGAGTTAAAGTGCATGTTACTGCCACTAACATTTTGAACCCAATGTCTTTCTGCCTGCCTCTCTCTATCTATCTAATCTGTCTGTCTATCTATTGACCTTTAGAGCCATGGCTGGCCTAGGCATAGACCCAGACACTCTTTCTCTTTTTCTAAATTTTCTTTCTAGCAGTCTCAATCTTTGCAAAAAAAACAGTTACCAAATCTCGCCATTTGTTCTGTGCAAGCATCTTGATCTCATTGAGGGAGCCGATTCCTGCTGCCTTTGCCTCTCTAAACAATGTTCTTCTCAGTGTCTCTCTGGATCAGCCAATGTTTATGACAAAGTAAAAATAATGAGCCCATCATTTTTAAAATATATGTTTAATGGAAAAGTTTACATAAATTTAATCAAAAACATTCGTGTGCACAGATACATAACTTCCAAAATATTGTCACACTTTGAATGTAAAGACTCCACAAATATCAAAACACGATACATCATTTCTTGTGATATAGCAATATGAGGCTGTTGTTTACTTTGTAGTTGTGATTCACAATACGTTCTGTTTTAATAAAGTGAGAATATAATAATATAATGGCCATCTAATCTACCACATGTGTTTAGTTTATTCTCTTCCTATTAATCTAACATGCAAAGTAATACAATTATCGTCTAGCTTCTCTTCACTAACATAAAAAGCAACATAATTATAATGTAGCTTCTCTCACATAACACAATTATTATATAGTCTTTTTTATAAAGTCTAACATTGTAACACAAATTATATATCATCTAGCTTCCCTTCTCTAACAAATAACACAAATTATCATAGATGTAGCTCTGTTTCATCTAACATACAAAGTAATAACAATTATCATCTAGCTTTTCATTTATAACAGATAAAGTACAGTGGTGCCTTATACTTCAAACTTAATTCATTCCAGGAGGCTATTCAAGCTCTGAAATGTTTAAAGTCTGAACACATTTTTCCAATTAGAAATAATGGAAAGTGAATTAATCCATTCCCAGAACTTAAAATCTATTTTGATAAATGTAAGCAGCAAAATACACATAATTGAAGGTAAAGATAATACAATTAAATGTCCTAAATTATAAATTAAAACACAAAAACAATAAATAAAATACTAAATAATAAAATGAAAAATTGCAATTACTTTACTGAGGCTTGGTGATGCCTATGTGTAGCTGGTGGAGAGAAAAATGAAAGGTTTCGAAGGGGAATCTCTGTCCATAAACGCATGAAATAACTGTATTTCTGGTGTCCTCTTTCTCTTCAGACTATTAGCACCATTAGTTGAGGAGTTTGGTTTACTTTCCTACTTTTCCAGAACCTCACTTGTGAACAGACTTCATGATAAGTTCCTTTTCCACTTGATTTATCAATATTACAGCCTTCCACGTAGACGATACTTCCATACTCTTCTCTAGTGTTACTGCTAATAGATATAACAATAACAAACAAAAATTAAGCAAAAAATGCATGAAAACACAAAAGCATAACATAAAAGATGACTTGGGTGCACAACAGAATGTATTTACTGATTACACTCTTCATTTGTACATGCGAAGTTCGATGTCAGGGTTGTTAGAAGTACAAGGCCCCACTGTAATACAATCACTACCAAACTTCACTACGTAACATACAAAGTAAAATGGTATGAAATAACGCTGATGTATTAGTCAAAATAACATTCATATTTACAACTCCAAACTGAGTAGCTCACAACATGAAATGTAAAATACACATAATTATTATACAATTTACAAACTTAAAGTACATATTTCAAAAAGAAAATAAAAAAAAAATTTACAGTAAAACTGGCTTGCAACTCTAAAGCAGTTACTAACCTAAATTTTCAATGCCAATCAAATTATCAAACTAACCACTGCATATACTGTTTCAAGTTTTAATTAATATCACTCGAGACAAGTCAGGCATAACAATAGAGGAATTTTATGCCAGCCTTGCTACAAAGTAAAATGACACTAGTTTTGCAATTTTAGGTGGCATGTAGATTCAAGTACATAAGTTTTGATGGCTGCAGTGCATTTTCTAAATTCTGGTGCATACATTCTTTTTAAATTATAGTCTATATTTATACATTAACATGTGTTATGCACCTAATACTACAATTTCATTCTCTATGATTATTTAATGTTCTTTAGTAAAAAAATCATACTTCTGTAACATTACTATTTCTTTGTTGTCCAGAATTTACCTTTACATGACAGGCTTGTTTATAATGAGAAAGATTGGCTTGTTTGCAAAAATGAGTTGTTATTGCCTTACCATTTTATTCCACACACGTTGCATGTGATATTATGACTGAACACTTGTGAGACATATAAAGTGTTAGTATTGACCTTATTGAAAGTGAGTGCTGGTGTATGGGAAACAGGTGGCTAAAGATGACACCGCAGGATCATGGAGATGTGATGAAGAAAACTACCTAACTGTGCCCCAAGAGACATCAGTAATACATGCAACAGATATAACAAATGTAGATATAGTAATGTTAAATGTATATATTATAATATGACACACATTCTAATTGCATACATGAAAAGGCATGTATGTGCATAGTTATTTAGGTATATATGAATAAGTATTTTAGGCTTATCTGTGTGGCCGTGTTCAAATTTGTATGCACTATGGTACCATCTCAGCACATGATATTTTTTGTGCTGTATATAACTCTATAGAAAAATATATCAAGAGGGAGAGAGGGGGGAGGGATAAAATAAAGATGACCAAAATGAAGCCTATCGTTGAATCTCAAGAACTCACCAAAATATGAATGAAACAAATTTCCACTTCATCAGTCAAATGTTAACATATGCTGGTTAGAAAGTGCAAGAAATAATCATGAATTATTAACACCACAGCAAATTGTAAAAACACGCAGGAAATGTTTGTAACCATCAAAAACAAGAACCACAATTACTCAAACATTACCATCAAACACCTCAAGTAGTTTGTATACACTAGTAAACACCGGTAGCTCTTCCCAAAGTTAAAGTTTAACAGTAGACAAGTGTTTATTAATCTGTCAATTATATACAAATAGCTCCAATTTTTTTTTTTTGGCGGGGGGTGGGGGAAGACCACAAAGTAGTAATGCAAATCTCCCTAAAATTACATATAAACAGATCTCCTCAGGAATTATTATAAACTTTTCAGTTTTTTTGTGGTGCACATCTTCAACAACTTTTGTTTATGATTTGTAGACTTCTTTTTGGTTTTTGTTTTGTAAGGAATGTGATAGTTAGCTCCATGTTTAATCCTCTTGAATTGCTACTTACAACACATGCTGCAAGATACAAGCATACTGTATTAAATTCTTAGCTCTCCTTGAGTTTCCACATACACGCAGACAATTTCTACAATAAAAGTATCGCAAACAGAGAAAAGCAATTATAAGTAATACTAGCTTCATTGCTAGCATAAGAATACTTGGTTATCAATGAAAGATTAAACAAGATAATAGTAAAGTAAAGTACCCCTGTCACGCCAAGTGGCGTATAGGGAAATATGGTGTTAGTGACCCTATATTTTACAGACCTTCAGCACATGATTTTTTGGATAATGTGGTCAGTATTACGCCCGTGCTGCTTTACTTTCCCAGAAAAAAATCCGATACCCATTTAAGGCTGGGTGAACCCGGAAGCCGTCGATTGGGATCGAACCCTACCCCTTGTCCGTGGTAGTCCAGTTCACTAACCACTGAGCTATCGCGGCTCGTCCCCAAAAAGGCCAGTTGTGTCCAGTTTGATTCTTCTCTTCTTTTTCTGAGTGTTTACCCGTTAAGTGGGCGTGGATATGTTGTGTCGCTAGTTTACAATACAGCCACAATTTCAGTCCAACACATCCATCTTCAGCTTGGATGTGTAGATCTGCTTAACAATTTTTAGTCCGGACAGCGGCAATTTTTGACCTGCTCTTTTCTACTTTAAACTGTCTATGATTCTTTAACGTGTCTGAGTGCACACGGGACCTCCTGTTTTTGCCATTTTCTTATAGGGCTAGACATCAGATCTCACTACACAGAGACCAGGGGATGGTAAAGAAAGAAGAAACTATGGGTTCAATTTTTGAAAAATTTCCACCACTTGTGGTAAGAATCAAACCCGAGACCTTCTTATCCAGTGGCCAACATCTTACTTCTAGACCACCCAGTCCAGTTTGATTCAAAGAAACAATGAAACTTAATTTTTGTTAGACTAACTCAATAATTACTGCAAGCTTATACCAAATGTTATTCTTTGGGTACTGACAGCATAATTTATTGTATATGTATTATTTATTGTGTATATAATATTTATTTCTAAATAAAGGTTAATTTGGCCATAGCATAATTTCTGAATTGGTAGTAGATTTAAAAGCATTTAGGTTACCAAAATATTTATTGATTTTGTAAAGCATGCATCAAATGGCATCTTAAATACACAAAACATTGTTAAAAGAAAATATAAATTGCCACTAAAAAATGTGTTCACTGTGTAATTATTTTATGTGAAAACCATGCTTGATTTAAATATTTAAAGAAGAGCTGACAAAATTGTACACACACATTTTACCTCATACATTGTTTTACATTTCATCCAAATACTTAAAGGGAAGAACAAACAAATACAATTTATTTGCAAAATTAAAATCTATTATTATTAATAACAAACTGGATTATAAAAAAAAAAACAGAGATGTTTAAGACAAACGAGAATATAGGAAGTGGTGGGAGATTAGAGTTCTAAAATTATTTGTAGAATTGTGAAATTTAACCGTAGCTAACCCCTTATCTCTGAAATAGTTTTACAAATTGTCATCAAATGTTATTTTAAATTAGCTGATTATTGCATTATCTTCTATCAGTCTATTGTCCTTCTTAGCTGAAGACGGAACTTAGGGCAGAAAGTCCACACTTTCCGCGTTCAACACTCTTTGCAATTAAGCACCAGACTTTGCATAAGACCCGCATTGCATCTCGCCACTTGACCTTGTTTTGAGCAAGGCTCTCAACCTCAGCAAGGGAGCTGATGTCCACTGTTGTTGCTTCTCACCTCAGTGTTCTTTGAAGTGTTTCTCTAAGTTAGCCTCTTTTTCTTTTGCCTTCTGATTACCACTTGAGTACTTGCTTTGAAATTCTCATCTTGTTTCTTCTCATCAATGGCCAACATAATACCCACCTTCTTTTGATTATAGAAGATATTGTTGAATGCATGATCATTTTTATTATTTCTGCACTAGCCTTGCATTCATTCTATGGTATAAGAATAGTTTTCCGAGGCATTTGTTGTTGAATGCATTTAACTTATTTTCTATTTCTTTTGTTGTTTTTCAGCTACAGCAAGCATAAGTAAAGGTGGATAATACATGTCATTTAAACAATCTTAGTTTTCTTTTTAAAATTAGTAATTTTGATTTTCATATTTTACCGTTTCTGAAAGTCATTACTGCCTTCGTTATTCTGATTCTATTTTTTTTCTTTTATCTTCTTCTTGGTCTATGCAACTTCAAGATATATGAAGTAAGTGAATTAACTCTCTCACTGCTTTTTTTTTTTTGCAGGTATATTTTACAGTGTGAACAAATTTTATTTTTCATTACTTTCATCTATTCTTGCTTTTTTCTTTTTTAATATCTCAAGTCCCATTTTGCTAGCCATTGATGACCGGGCATTCTATTTTTTTTTCCTTACATCGTGTTCATGTTGACATTGATAATAGCTATGCTGCCTGCAAAATTATGATTAATTAATGATTAATTTTAATGAGACCCAATTCTCCATCCAATGCTATTTGTTACCTGTACAACATTTCTACATTATGAAGTTCATGATAATTCCAAATAACAAGAGAGATAAAAGTACGTCTTTGTTTCACTCCAGTTTCAACCTGGAGCCCTTTGCTCAGTTCTGCCTCTATGGCGGCTACACAAGAAGTCATCACACAGATCTTTGATGGTATTTTTGTGGAACTGACTGGAACAATATAGAATACCACCAAAGTATTATTTTGGCTGGGGAAATGAAAATAAATTAGTACCAAAAAAAAAAAAAGTAACAATCTAGTTGTTAGTCGTCACTGTGTCTACAACCTAGAAGCCATTACAACAATATAGTAAGTAAAAAGTAAAGTACCCTCATCACGCCAAGTGGCGTATAGGGAATATGGTGTTAGTGACCATAAATTTTACAGACTCTCAGCACATGATTTTTGGGGTAATGTGGTCGGTATTACACCCGTGCCACTTTACTTTCCCAGAAAAAAATCCAGTATCCATTAAAGGCTGGGTGAACTGGAAGCTGTCGGTTGGGATCGAACCCTACCTCTTGTTCTTTGTAGTCCAGTTCACTAACCACTGAGCTATCGCGGCTCCCATTACAACAATATAAGTTATACAAACAAAAGTCCCAATATATATATTAATACAAACAAAACAGCATACACGTCAGATTGTGAATACCAATACAAAGGTATAATGATATAATGCTATAACTATAATATCAGCTGAAGTTTAATACAGGGTGGGGGAACTAAAAATTGTATTTGTGGACACACGATGAGACAGGACAAATCAACAAGTTTTCAAAGGGGGCCACATACAAACAAAACATGATAAAAGTTACAGAAAAGTGAACACAGTGGGACTACAGACACACAGAAACTGGTGATGACATAAGGTTTAGAGCAGACGTCACCGATTGTCAGTGGCTTTGTAAGATATGAATTCTACAGTGCTAAATTATAAACTGAGTAGGAAATATACAAATGTCAAAATGCCTTGTTTGAACAGACTTTTAAAAGAGCATGTATTGTGTACACATCGTGTTACCCTCTCTAGAAATGATAACATAATATATTACAAAAAATAACAAGCATGAGAGTTAGTCAAAAAGTTTTGCACTTTGCTGAGAGATTGTTAAGGCAGATGGGAATGCAGTTGTATCATTGTAAAGATATACTTTACATACAAAGCACATGGGGTGGGCTGTGAAAGAGAAATTGGTGGGAAACAGATAGGAGCATGGGCTGTTCAAACAGCATCTAACCTTAATTTTTCTGTGAAAACACTGTGATTTCACTGGCTATGAAATGATGGGATGACTTGAGCAATGGCATTGTATCAAATCTTGCCAAAAGCTGGGTGATATCCAAGTGGGAACTTTTTGGACGATTCAAAAGATTTTCAGTGATGATGTCATGAGTATCTTGTGGTATAATCGGTTCAAAGATAGCCACACATTGGTGGAGAGCGGATCACATCTGGCAGACCCTCAAGAAATTGAAATGACAAGGTCATTGGCCAAGTGCAGACTTTGGTCATGCAAGAACATCGTGTCACCATTCAAGAACTTGTGGATGAATTGGGGATAAATAGTGGATGCACATGACTGGACTTATGGACAACAGGAACTTGGCATCATGACAATGCACTCACCATCACATATGATGATTCATACGGCTAAACACCCTGTTTTGTCAGGTTCCCATACTCTCCCTGCATGGCTTCTTGTAATTGTTGGTTTTTCCCCGAGCTGAAAAAGCAGCTGAAGAGTAATATTTTTAAGTTACATAAAGAACATTATGTAAAGTGCAACAACCCAGCTATATTCTATTCCAATAGAGGTTTCTGGAAATGTTTCCAACAATGGCAGAACTGCTGTGAGAAGTATGTACAATAGTTTTAAGTTACAAGAAGACATTATATAAAGTGCAACAACCCAGTTATATTCTATTCCAATAGAGGTTTCTGGAAATGTTTCCAACAATGGCAGAACTGCTGTGAGAAGTATGTACAATAGTTTTAAGTTACAAGAAGACATTATGTAATGTGCAACAACCCAGTTATATTCTATTCCAATAGAGGTTTCTGGAAATGTTTCCAACAATGGCAGAACTGCTGTGAGAAGTATGTACAATCCCAAAAAGAGTAGTCTGAAGAGGATTGGGGTTTCAGACATCCAAGTGAGGAATTGTATTTTTCCTATGCAAAGGTCAGATACCTTTTGAACAATCTTCATACAACAGTGTCAAATGGCATTATGAACAATACAGACTCAGTATGTAATTATGTTCTTGCACCTACAGGGCAAATTTGCAAAGCAAATTCATGACAAGATGCTCTCTGTTTAAAAGGATGTCTGCCCTTCACACTGTGAAATATTGGAGAGGAAAAAAATCACTTTGAAATGGGATACAACAGCGCCCAAATAGAAGCAAGGAACAGCAGCTGTCCATTCAGGAAGATGCAAGTAAATAGTAAGAATGATGGCTCTAGTCTTCTCAAACTGGTGAATAGCTATTGAGGGAATCATGATTAAATTAGGACTAAGTCATGAGACCACAGTGAAGATTTAGCATGAGCAGCTTCACATGAAAAGAATGTCCGCCAGATGCCTTCTCATGCATTTTAAAAAGAACACAAGCTGAGAAAGCTGTGCAAATGTTGCTGACAAATATGATTTTTTTTTTTTAGGCTGATTGATTACTGTGGATAAAGTTTTTTTTGAATGACCAGGATCCTATTACTGAGCTGGAGGTATGGTTTGGGCACTCAGATGAAGGAATTCTACAATCAGGATATCAGAAAGGCGAAGAAGCAATAAGAGAAGTTCATCTCCTTGTGAAAAAGTTCACACCAATTTCCAGATATATGCCTTGAGTCCTTCATACTAAAGTACACAAGTTTTTGACTGACCCTCATATATTATAAATCAAAACACACTTCATAACTTGATGAGTAACAATAAAACTACAAAATGATATGTACATCATATTTAACATTTTAATGATATTATCACAAATTATTTACACAAAAAAATATATTTTGCTCAAATCAGCAATGATGAATTTAGCAATCACATGGAGTAGCAGTTGATAAAATTGTAAATAATACAAAAAGTAGTTTAAGATGAAACAGGTTGCTTGTTTATATTTCATTCTGATAACAGTGTTTAATTTAAAAAACAATAAACATGAAAGGACAAAAGCATTAACAGAACTGCAAAAGCTGTATCTCTACCCATCATATAAATTCACACAAATTAAAAGAGGTATGAACAGACAATCATAGAACATAATAATGTTAATTTTGGTGCTAAAAAGATCTGAAATTATTTGTAGAAACAACAAATTATCAGCGCAGAATATGTTCTTTGTGCATTGATGTAGGGAGCACAATCTACCTGACCTTTGATCAGCATCCCATAACTGTACAAGATCTCACTTTACCTTTGACTCTCAAATAACATCACAACAGCCTGGCTAACAATGTGAGGATCACCATGGTCTGTGCAGTGGCATGACCTGCACAGATTGAGAAACTTGCACAGCTCTCTCAAAGTACAGATTCATAAGACATCCTGTGGTATTATACCAAAAAATAAACTGCTGAAATGTTACGCAGTGCCCATAATTCTAAAATACTCCTAAACACTGAAGTGCTGCACAATACATATACTTCAAAGAGCTTCAAATGAACTCCCAGATTAAAGCTTTTATTTGGTCCTTTCATTTAATTGTCTCTTCACAAGATATATTTGCTTAATTGACTTCTATGTTTTCTTTTTCCTCATCATTCATCCAATGACTACTCCTCATTGTCTGTCCTTAGAAAGATGATAGGTAGGGATGGATGCATTGTTCACTGGTTTATGGCAAAGCCAAGATATCTGCACCTTTAGTGTGACACATCCATCTTCAGCATGATGTTTTTGTGTTGTCTTCCCTCTTAAATCACTATTTGCTTAGTCTGACAGGTTAGCCTATTTCCAGGGGCACCACTGGGAAGTGAGGTAGGGTCTGGATTGGCCCTGTGTTCATTGATCATATTGCATGCTGTAGATCCCTGACCTCTCTCAGTCTATTTGCTGGTGGCTTCATTTCTATATCAGACCTGTTCTTAAAAAATTAACAAGTCGCAATATTTTTCAAAGAAGCCACAAAAGGCCATCATATCACATGTTCAATGTTCCAATGATACAGCCATGTACAGATTGCTGCCTTGTTATGTTTCTTCAGAACAAAATATGCCATCCACTATATCACCATTGCCTTCTATCAAGGAATCTTTGCAAATCTTGTGTATTTTTAAAAAGCATAGTTGACCCTTTTCATTAGTATCATCTTGGCATTAATAAAATGGCTATTAAACATCAGTCATGGAATTGTTGAAAATAAGTAAATAAAACAGCCTTTGTGGCCAAACAGACTCCAAAGAGGCATCAAATTTCAGGCTAGCAATCAATTCTGAGAATGTATACAGAAGAACACTTGTCTTATTTTGTGCTGTATATTGTACACAAAATATTAGAACACAACCCTATTCAATATTTATTATGATATATCTTCACAAAATGCTGCATATATCAGCAGTTTGATATAGATATCTAATGAAGGATTACCAAAAATGTATTTCAATTCAGGCTACAATTATGCACATTTGAAGAAAGTATATAAATTGAAAAAAAATCTAGTATAACTTTTAGTCAATTTTAAAATCCAAATAAATTGCTGTAGACTACTATATATGTGTTTTAAAAATATGGAACATACATTTATATCATGAAAAGAATATAAATATGTGGTATTTTAAAATATATTTTTCAGTTGGGTAATGGAATTCATGTGTCCTAGAAATTCACAGAATTATCATAAACAGATCAAACACAATATTGGTTTGCTGTATAATAAATACACACATTAAACAGACATCATATGTGAGCAACAAGTTAGATTTTCCAAATCTCTTTGTTTTCTTATATTTACAAATCTAAACTGCTATTAAGAGATGAAATATGTTGTTATTAATTAGAATATTTCCAGCTCTGAATGTCATTGAATATAACGAAGAATGTTTCTAAATTTCTTCAGCTACACGGAACTATTATCACACACAGTGAATTAGGATAAATGTGCAAGTCATAACCAAAAGTAGAATATGCTCATTTTGTAGACAAAACAGCAAGAAATTATCTAAATAAATCAATCACTGTCATTATTTTAAACTGTTTTCAACAGTTGTTTCTTATTTTCCTAATGAAGGTTGTAACATGGGTTTTATTTGTTGTACTGATCCATTGACTTGTAAAACTAACCAAATACCATTTTTATTTTTTTCACATTAAGGACAACAGTATGATTACTATGATATTTTAAGATTAATAATCACATCATCAACATAAACTACACATAGGAAATGCTCAAAGTAAATCTTTCAATTTTAAGAAGCACAAGATTACCCCAGTTCTTTTCTCATTGTCACTGCTTTATCATTAGCTGTCAATATAAGGTTGTGATTTGTCATGATTAGTCGATGGGATTTCTCAGAAGAATGTTGAAAGTTCCCTGGACAGCTAAAAAGACCAATGAGGAAGTTCTCAAAGAGGCCAACACAAAAAGGGAGCTCTTAAAAAACATGAGAAAGAAGCAATCAATATTTTTCGGGCACATCATGAGAAGAGGAAAGTTGGAATACTTGGTTACAACTGGCAAAATAAAAGGAAAGAGAGATCGCGGACGGCAAAGAGAGAAAATACTGGATAGCTTGGTGTCATGGCATGGAAAACAGTCAACAACAGAACTGATACGATGCACTGTAGATAGAAGATTGTGGAGGGACATGATCACCTACGCCAACCGGTATGGCACATGATGATAATGACTGCTTTATCTTTATTTAAATTGTCATCCCATAGTAAAATTGTTTTTGAGGAAAATCTTCACAAGTCCCTAATTTCAACAGAGGTAGTATCTGCCAAAATAAAACTCTTTGCCACACTCCATCAGGATCAATAAACTCCAAGCTCTCCAAAGAAAACTAGGATATCATAAAGTTAATGGAGCCCAACAGATCAATTAGGTCAGTTAACAGCTTGTGTCGAACCTTACTTTAAACTCAACTCACAAATCCAAAAATAGGCAATGTCATCATTTATTATGATCTAAACTCTGAAAGTATAACAGGTCTATATTTTGTCTGCTATTTTTATAATTCTGAAAAACTTAAAAAACGGATGATATGAACAAGAAAATAATAAATGGATTCTGCAAACTTAAGTAGGCTTCTAGAAAATAGCAAATAATGTCAAATTTGTTAAACGGATTCCTTCAGTGTCACATTGAGCCAGCACTGCTTGTGGATGCATGTTTTCTTTAATAAACTAAATAAGGTAACCTGAAAAATAAAAAGTTTATTTTTAACAGTAAGGAAAACAAAGAAGGAAATATTACAAGATCATAGGATCATTAACCAAACCAAACTGAAGATACAATCAGGGGGCCAAAGCATGTAACAGCAGCAGGGCTGAAGTTGTCAGTGAATCATAGCTGATGGCTTGCACCAGGATTTGTGAACCAGAACCATCTAGACCTTATTCCACCTCTTTGCAATGCCTCTAGCAACCCTACCCAGTAAATAGTAGATAAATAATAATAATAAAATAATAGACTAACCAGTCGAGTCTGGTCAAGTGAGTAGAGACTGAGATGGAAGGCAACCTGATGTTCAAAAATGGAGAAACTTTGTTGGTGTCCTTCAATCTAATCAAGATGCCAAAAAGTGTACCAGCCATTGACTGCTTCATCAGTCTGAAACCACGGATAGAAGGAATGAAGATAATTTGTATAGTAATTCAAGAAATGACCATGCTCATAGTGTGGGTCAATTTACAATTATATTCCAAATGATCTTGATGTACATATTCATAGCTAGAGCTTCTTAAACATTCAATTATTAAAGGTGAGTGTGAATGCATTGCACCATCTTTTGGCCAAACAAATCCATCTTCAGCAGTGGTCAAATTTTAATTGTTAAACAATTTTTTCTAGGAAGCAGCCATTTTGGCATACTTTTAGATTTTCAACTGCCAAGGGTTCTTTAATATACACAGTGTACATGAGATCTTCTGTTATTTTGCAGGTATCTGATAGGGCTGTTTTTATTATTTATATGATAAGATTTGATAAAATATTTTTAGAAGGATTGAAAACTGCTAGAGTAAAAATTTAGATAAGAGAAAGAGTATCTGGGTCTATGACTCGATAGACTAGAGGAGGGTAAAGCCAAAAAAAGACCACAGACTTGAAGAGAAAGATTCCACAGCTTGTACCATGATTCCAATTATGTCGCAGCAACAATTATATTACAGAAAGCAGCATATTTAAAAATGTATAACTTTCAAATCTGAACATTCTTAACCAAGTAGTGGTCAACTTTATTTGCATTCTTTAGGGGAAAATTGTTATCACAGAAGTCTAAAGTGAAATAAGCACAAAACTAAAGCCAGGATGGTGAGTAAAGCAGTAAGTTTGAGGGTTTGATGAAAATAGGGACAATATCATCTGGATTGGAAGTCAGCAACTCATAGCAGACTGTTTGCATGAAAATTAGTAAACCAGAACTTAAAAAGATACAGCTACATAAAAAAACGTCCCTATGGTCAGCCTGGAAACAACTAATAATAATTCTCACCAAGTGAGTAGGAATAGAAGAGAGAAGACAACATGGATCGAAAAATGCAATATTGAAACCAGCTGTAAGCCCTGACACAACACATCTATGCTCATTTCATGTTATTTAAAAGGTGGACAATGAAGAGGTGCAGTTTGGGTAACTGTAGAAAGAAAGAATGTCTTTACTTTCCTTGATCAATGGCCATTCCTTCACCACATTCCATACCAGCAGTTACCGACACAAGAAACCTAGGAAACAGTTTTTGAGGCTTTTAAGTTATTGACGTTTCTGTAATTATTTCCATTAAAACATTGTAATTCTGGACTTCCGGTTTCAAGATGGCGCGGCCATGTTTGCGTCAACGTTCACTGTTACATTTTTTGCTGGAAAGATGGTTGATTCTATCTTTCCAATGCAGATAAGTGTATAGATCGGAAGTTCCAATGTTGGGATATTCGCAGGTAAAGCGGATTAAGTGCATGTGATCTGAAATCCTGTAAAGTGTGTGCAATAGTGTGTTCTTTGTTGATTGCAATATATATCATCATTGGAATACCGGTCAATATGGTGGATAGGTGACAAGAACAATTGAGGATCATACTGAAAAGTGTTTCTGGTTGCAGTTTCCTCATATTAAAAGTCCGGCTTGCTGCTGGAGTTACTGAGTTTATTGCTCAGTGCACACCGTGAGCTGTGTGTTTCATTCAAATTATGTTTCGATATTCTGATTGCTTACAATGAATGATGATATCGCATGAAGAAGGACAAATTCACTTGTGTTTACTTTAAGTGGCGCTTGGCCTTATGTCATTTGGCATGTGCTGTAGCTGCTATGATGGGGACTGCATCTGCCTTTCTTTGATTGGATCCTTCAATGAGATGAGATGTTAATTCAGATGATTCCACAGGCATGTGTGGTTGAGCAATTATAGATTTTAATTCATTTGCAGTGATACCAGTGCCATCGACTAACCACAACCATAGTAATTCTTTTATTGAACCTCTTTTTCCGATTTCCTGAACAAACAGTTAAAACAAACTGCATTTTTTAGGTAAATTTTAATAATTTTCTCACTGTTATTTCACTTCTTTTTTTTTAAATTGTGAAAAAGGCCATGCCACGGTCGGTTAATCTCCTTTGAAGGAAACGTATTAAGTTGGTTACCTGACCTGGTCTAATAAAACCAATATGATGAAACTGCTGACAAATTATGATGGTTAGTTGCAAATCTTCTGTCAAAATGTCAAACAAACAGTACACCATGATGATCATTGCACTCTATCAACCTGATATACACTGCAACTAAGGGGGAACTATTAAACCTTGCAATTTTAACCTGTTTGTTGAAGGTTTTCTGTAAGGGTTGTAACTACTAGGAGGATTGAAAGAACAAGAACAAAGGTGACCCTGTAGAGAAAGCTTTCAATGAGAACACTATGGTAGGAACATGTAATAAGTTTTATAAATGATGTGTAAAACAATTGATTATTTAACAGACATTACAATGATGATGTTTCTACTTATGTTTATTTATCAAAAATTCTACTTTTAATTCCAGGAAATGAACACACATGCCAACTTGTATTGGTCAGTCACAATTTGTAAGCTTGTTTACATTTAAGTTTGTATGTGATTGTCTAGCTGTACATAATATTTATACAAGTGAGAACATATAAAGAAAATATAGTAGCAAATCATTCTTGTAACAGCAACTGTGCTTTAAAATTTGCTGAAAATATAAAATATTATCACACTCAAGGTGCATTTGAAATCTACAGCTAGTTCTTCTTAATTAAAAATGTCAAGTTTCATAGCTCACATAGCCTGTGATTTCTTTTTTGTAAAGTTGATCTGACATCCTACATTCAACTCTTGACACAACTATATGTTCTATTAGATCATGTTGTAGCCGCATATTTCATGTAAATATGAGAAGCTCTTCAACCTTCAAGAAATAGTAAAATGTATCTATTATAAATAGAAGATGTAGAAAGGATCCTGTCACACCACTTGACATACACAGAATCTACAGTGTTAGTGCACATACGCACATAGCAATGTGGTCATAGCAATGTGGTAACCATTGTCATTGCTGTCTTTCTTTAAATTTAGTACCCATTCAAAAACTGTTCAATCAGGATTGAACCCAACCTTCTGTCATCAGTAGACCAACCACTGCTCTAATGCAGCTCCTATAATAGACAGATGTACACTAGAAAGAGTACTAATTCTTTATTAAGAAACATCAATTTATAATCCAGAATTAATATTGATAAAATGGTGCTTTTGATATGAAGATCTGAAAAGAGAATGAAGTAGCAGTGATGCTTGGAATTTCAGGTCGTCTGCAATCTGATGTCCTAAAATAGCAAGTATCAACTGCTATGACAGCCATGTTAAATAATGAGTGCAATAATTTCAGTAGTTGATTTGTGCTGGGGAGACTGTGGATGAATAAGTATTGGAAAATATTTTAGGTCAAAAGTGAAGATGGTACTTTTGTTGAGGGACAGGAGTTTCAAATGCCCACTAAAAGTGTTATTGTTTGTCAGCAAGAATGAACAACTGTAGGAAATATTCTAAACTATTACATTTATGTGAGTATAATATATATATTATATTTATATTAAAACATTTGGGTCACATAGTGTTCATGTGTAGTGTTTTAACTGACCGCATACAGGTATTTTAGAAGAAAGATGATAAACATGTTTGTTATATTGTAAGCTTGATCAAATCAATGTATAGCCTTTTACAATGTACATACAAAACAGATTATCACCTAATGAGATAGGTATGTGAACAACAAAAAGTTTATTAGGTTCTGTCAGTCAGAAAATGATATGAGCACATATCTATACCTTCTTCTTCTTCTTCTATCTTTCCTCCACTGCCATTTGGGGGGGGGGGGGGGGATGATACAATCTGAGATTCTTTGCTCTTCTGTTGGCCTCTTCTGGTGTTATCCCTCCTAGTGACTCTAGTATTCCCTTTATCCATCTCTTTCTCGGTCTTCCTCTTAATCTGGTGTTTTCGTAGCGTTTGTTTATGGCTCTTTGAGTCATTGTTAGTTCTTTTTGTCTTGTTGTGTGGCCGAACCAATTTATCTGTTGTTTCTTTATGTATTCGATGGCTGGTTCAATTTCAAGTTTCTTCCTCAGGTCGGTTTCCTTACTCTGTCCCTTAAGTTGTTTCCTGTCATTCTTCTGACACATTTCATTTCGGTGGTCGTTATCTTTCTTATTGTTCTAGAGTCCAGTGTCTAATTCTGGCACTGATAGCACAGAGTTGGTAGAAAAATTGATTTGTATATTGCCCTTTTTGTTTCCGTAGTTATTGCTTTGTTTTTCAATAGTGTTGATACTTGACCTATAACTTGGCATGCTTTGTTACACCTTATATCTATCTCTGTCTCTTGGTTATTGTCTTGTGTTAACGTGCTACCCAGATATTTAAAATTGTCTACTTGCTTCAGAGTCATATTATCTATTATGTTTAGTTTTTCTTTCTTTCTCGCTATTGCCATTACTTCGGTTTTGTTTATGTTGATCTTCATGTTGTATTGTTTACAAGTGTTGTTTAGCCTGTTGATATGTTCTTGCAGGTCCTCAATTGTTTCATGTATCAGAACTTGGTCGTCTGCAAATAGTATTTCATTTATTTCTTCCTCTCTTCTGCTGTTTTCTGGTACGTATATTTTGTTCTCTTTTGTTTTATCGCTTGTTATCATCCTTGTTGGTATACTTTCTTTGATTGGGCATGCTAATTTGCATATATTGTCCATATATGTGATGAAAAGTAAAGGGGAAAGCACGGAGCCCTTGTCTTAATCCGGAGTTAATGGTATATCAATCTGGTATATCAATACCAGAGTTCCAAAATTGCACAATAAATTGTGGAACTGCCCACACCTGTCAACGAGGTATCTGAAGGAGTAAATAAAGTGAAAAGCAAATAGAGGGCAAGAGATATGGGAAGGGAAGAAACATCAAAAGGCAGAATATTTCATAAAATCAAAAGACTTACAAATTACAAGAGATACACAGGACAGTCATTTAAAAATAATGTGCACATTTGTTCTCCTAATCTGAGAAAATATCTCAGAGTATTAATTTTTAGGCTCTTCCAGGTTCCTTTTTCTTAGTTCACTCTTCCAATCTCTTTAATTGACTGTCTATGTCTCAGGTTCCTTTTTCTTAGTTCACTCTTCCAATCTCTTTAATTGACTGTCTATGTCTCAGGTTCCTTTTTCTTAGTTCACTCTTCCAATCTCTTTAATTGACTGTCTATGTCTCAGGTTCCTTTTTCTTAGTTTACTCTTCCAATCTCTTTAATTGACTGTCTATGTCTCAGGTTCCTTTTTCTTAGTTCACTCTTCCAATCTCTTTAATTGACTGTCTATGTCTCAGGTTCCTTTTTCTTAGTTCACTCTTCCAATCTCTTTAATTGACTGTCTATGTCTCAGGTTCCTTAAATGGACATTCACTGAACTTTGTAAGTTGTAAAGTTTATTGTTTGTTAAAAATACTTTAATCTTAATCATTGATGACCTTCATTGCCTTTCAAAGTATTTGTTGCTCTCAGTGTTAAATTACATTTTAAAAAATGGACTACATGTTTTGATTATATTTAATACTGTGTTTCTATTATAATTTATGTGCTGAAAATATCTCTTTTCAGCAGATTATGATAAAAAAAAAAATAAAGCAACAACAATGTATGAATATTAATGACTAATCTAGCACATGACTCAAATTCTCATAATGCTAACTATAAATGAGAATGTATGGGTTCATGACACTGATATACAATTATTATTATTACAAAGCCCTTACATAGTGCAAGTTAGTAAATATAAACAATTCCTCAGATGGCAGTCTTAAGTGAACATCATTTCTCCTGCCCTAACCTCCACACAATCTTCTATTTATGCAAATAGAATGGTTTATTAGTCAAGATCTCCAATGATATAATATAATGGTCAGATAAAAATGGAATTACACTACAAATTTTCAAAATGAGTACAGAATGGTTATAAAGTACACAACATATAGGACATAGTACTATATTTATATTGTATTTAAAGTTGCGACTAGTACAAATAGTGGTGTAGAATAAAGCACACAATTCATAGATGATAGTAATAAAACAACACACAAAAGGGGGAATGATGCGGTCTCACTGAAAAAAAAAGTACAGCAGCAACAAGCATTCATTACTGTACAAACTTTATTTGCATGGAAAAATCTTTGGATATAAAAAGAAACCAAACAGAAATTAAAATATGAACACAAAAATGATGTGTTTACTGCCCAGAGAGGCACACTGATGTGCTGAAATGATCACAAACTTTCACACGCTCTTTTGATATTTTTTAAAATTAGAAATAAATGTACTCATCAAATGTAAATAGTGATTAAATTTATAAAAGAATATTAGGTCACCCTGTTATGCAATTAACCACAATATATCAAAGCTAGGGACCTTTCAATAAAAATACTTATTAAATAGGTCATACTCAAAATTACTGTTGCAAGGAGGCAACAGTGTCTACACCTTATCCAAAAATTACTTGGTTGGCAGTCTTCTGTGGAGCAAATCAGGTTTTAATTTAGATATTCATTAGATGGGAACAAGTTATCATTATACACCTCAGAACAGGACACAATCATTCTATAGTCATATGTATACAAAATTCAAGATTGGCACCTTAGCCACATGTACATGTGGAAGATGCCAAACTGCTGAACACATACTTCAAGACTGTACTGAATATAGCAGACTGAGGAAATCCTTTTGGTCCATAAGAGAGGCCCAACACTACAGAAAAAAAACTAGATGGACCACTGCAAGAATTACAAAAAATAGTAAAATTTATACAGGAAATGACACTGCAGATATAGGCAATACTTTGGGCAAATGAAAATGGATCCAGATATTCATGATTTTAGGTGAAATCAGGTGACAATGGGATATTTATATTAGAAGGGGTGAGATCAAGCGCATTGTCCCTTCAAAAAGAAAACAACAGATCTTTTGTTTAAATTGAGCACATTAAAAATAGAACTCTTTGACAGAAATAGAAAAGAGCTGGTTTTCATCATTGCCAGGGCAAAATAGTAATAATAAAAAAAAAAAATTGTTTTGTGGTGGCAAGAAATTTACAAGACTCCCAAGTAAGCACAATGCACTCGGTTAACAAGAGCAATAACCCACTGGCTATTGAGTATTAATAACAAATAAACAACATCCATGTCACTCCAAATAATTGATCTCTAAGGTGAGATAATTAGAAAGTTCATAATTCTGAAGCGAATTTCAACTTCCTAAAACACCAGCTATAACATCAATTCAACTTGAAATACAGCTGCTCTCGAACTCTTTATTTTTGCAAGAATTATTCAACCCCACTGTAATATGGCAGCAGTATACAGACGGGTTTCATGGCTGAGTCAATACAAAGCAACTTAGCAAATTTGCTTCTAGAAGATAAAGAGCTAAAAATCTGCAAACACACACAAAGTTAAGTCACAGAATATTTCAGTAGCCAAGTTATAAATCATGCAGCAAAATTTGGCAAAGACTTTGTGTTGCTAATTAAGGCACAATTTATGGCAATAAAGTGCCTGTGTGCAGAATTAGTCAGACAAATGTTCTTTTTTATTTTAACTCAATTCTGAATGATGGATTTGTAAATGAGGTTCTCTCCATTAACAATTTTTTTCAAAAATAATAGAGTAATTTTATGTCATTTAAGACTGTCATCTCTTGCTCTCATTTAATCACAACTTTCAATAAATGAATTTCATTGCATTTCTGAACTTTTCTTACAGTGAATTTGAATTTATAAAATATAAAGTTAAGTTTAATAATGTTTACTGATGTGATTGTTAATTTAGTATAACAGAAGAGAGGGAAAAAAAGTGACAAATAAAAGTTAATACATCATGAATGGTCTGCGTATGTTAGTGAGGAATATGTTGTTCCCATCAGTGTTAATGATATTGACAAAGCATATGAAAAACTATTACAGCAATTCTGACTCACTATATTTAGCTCCTTAAATTCTAAATGGTGACCAGTTTGTTTTAATGAATGTTGTTATATTTCAATTGATATATTAAAATACATTTATATTTTTCTTGTTTCAAGTTCATCTGCTTTTTAATCTTCTAATTTTTTCTGGTGTTCTCTGTTTGCCCAGTTACTGTATTATACCAACGCAAATATTTCTTCAGATTCTTTTGCTATTTAACATTTATGTTATTAAAAGGTTTGACAGAAGTTTGAAACTTCATATGCATACATTTTGTATGATCTCCATACAAAATAAAATAATTTACCTTAAGTTGGATAGTCAAGGAAGGCACTAATAATTAAATATGTGACTAACTATAGCTACTGATTCACTCAAGACTAAAAACTTCTAATTGACAGTCTGTACAAAAGTTAGAGCTAAACAGTCACAGATCTCAAATTGTTCAGCTTTGAGAGAACATCATTGAAGGTTGGTCTGTCTTCAGGCCTCAGTTCCCATGCATGTTTCATTATAGCATAGATCTCTGCCGGGCAACCTTCAGGGGCTTCCATCCTGTAACCTCTCTCTACATGCATAACAACGTCTGCAAGTGGCTGCAACAAAGTAATAATGAACCGTCACTATCATTGTGCATTGTTGTTAAAGTTGAGATTACACCATTTCAGGAAGCAAGAATATATACATGATATAACAATGACATATAGCAACATGAAATCAGACAGTTTAAAATTTACAATAAATTACGTCAGTAGTTACAAAACTCCTGTGTGTTACCGGGGCCCCATTATGTGGGATGTTAAGAATAGTGACACTGTGACCTTCCAGGCATGTCGTAAGAGGCGACTAAGGAGGTTGATCGATGGCTTGACAAGCTGTCATTGTAAAAAGCATTGTTATGGAAACAGACCATAGATTTTAGAAGCAGTGATCTCTGCAATATGTGCCATTTTGGCACACAAAGTTTCTGTTTTTGAGATTGTGGTTCTGCCCTATGTGCCGTCTTCGGCTCGAAAGGTCAATAGAATAGTTACAAAAGAAATTTGAACCTGCCAGACAATAATGCTTCACAATATATTTACACATTCCGTACCAGGTTCAAATAAGAGAATTACAAGGTTTTAGTGGAAATAATTGCGGAAAAATTAATAAATTAAAGGCTGTAAAACATTACAGTCGATTACTGTCTTTCTGTTAGCAGAGCTTATTATCAAACAAATTTGGGGAAGTTAAGTTTTAAGTAGAAAAACAACCAGATGTTATGTCATGAAAAAAAAACAACTTATGTCTAATTATAAAAAAAATAATTCGTTTTCTACGCCTTTAGACATCAGTATTAACAAGTTCAGAGAAAGCATTTAACAGCCTAAGGCTGGTGATATCTTCATACAGCTTATCCTGGTTTGGTACCGTAGAAGGCCACAAAGCTTTCTCTGTCTGAGGCAGGACATTCAGCACTCTGCCACCTGGTAGGACTTCACGGAATGATTAACATATAGCATTTTTCTAGATTGTGATGCCTTCATGGTGACAATTGTGTTCACTGTTAGGCATGCAGCCCACAGAATTCAATTTCAACAAGTTTGTGTCTTACTTTTCCTGGTCCCAACCCTTTGACCTGTCCAGCTTGGCTGACCCCTTGGTAGTATTGCTACCACTAGAACAGCTCTTGGGGATATGGGCACACGGGCTCCTCTACCACTAGAATAGCTCTTGGGGATATGGACACACGGGCTCCTCTACCACTAGAATAGCTCTTGGGGATATGGACACACAGGCTCCTCTACTACTAGCTGAGCACTTGGGGATATGGACACAAAAACTCCTCTACCACTAGAACAGCTCTTCGGGATATAGGCACACGGGTTCCTCTACCACTAGAACAGCTCTTGGGGATATAGACACACGGGTTCTCTACCACTAGAACAGCTCTTGGGGATATAGACACACGGGTTCCTCTACTACTAGAACAGCTCTTGGGGATATAGACACACGGGTTCTCTACCACTAGAACAGCTCTTGGGGATATAGACACACGGGTTCTCTACCACTAGAACAGCTCTTGGGGATATAGACACACGGGTTCCTCTACCACTAGAACAGCTCTTGGGGATATAGGCACACGGGTTCCTCTACTACTAGAACAGCTCTTGGGGATATAGACACACGGGTTCTCTACCACTAGAACAGCTCTTGGGGATATAGACACACGGGTTCCTCTACTACTAGAACAGCTTTTGGGGATATAGACACACGGGTTCTCTACCACTAGAACAGCTCTTGGGGATATAGGCACACAGGCTCCTCTACCACTAGAACAGCTCTTGGGGATATAGGCATAGAGGCTCCTCTACCACTAGAATAGCTCATGGGGATATAAGCACACAGGCTCCTCTACCACTAGAATAGCTCATGGGGATATAGGCACACAGGCTCCTCTACCACTAGAATAGCTCATGGGGATATAGGCATACAGGCTCCTCTACCACTAGAATAGCTCTTGGGGATATAGGAACACAGGCTCCTCTACCACTAGAATACCTCATGGGGATATAGGCACACAGGCTCCTCTACCACTAGAATAGCTCTTGGGGATATAGGCATACAGGCTCCTCTACCACTAGAACAGCTCATGGGGATATAGGAACACAGGCTCCTCTACCACTTTGTGGTGGAGACACACCATAGTAAAAAATATGTACAGGTGCTCTACTGGTAACGTTTTAATGCATAAAACCTCATTTTATAGTAGAACAACTATTAAGTTAAAATGTTGCACAGTGTCAGATCTGATTGGTCAGGGGCATCAGAGCTGCCTCATGTCAAAATATTCTATGCTGAGAATTCCCTACAGACTTCACTCACTGAGGCAGTATATTCAGATATACAATGAGAAACACCCAGAATGATAGTAAAAAAGATAAAATGAGCAGACAATTTGATGATACTGAAAACTTTTGGTTAATTTTATTACTGGAAAACTTCAACTTTTTTTTTTTGCTCTTTCAAATTTCGACCACAGAACATTAAAATATTTAAAAGACAGCACAATTTTCTTTTCTTTTAAATGTTTTTTTTAAAAATAAAAATGTTAGAAGAAAAAATCATTAACAGACACAGTCTTCTCCAAAAATACAATAAAACAATTTCAAATTATGATTAACAGTTGAGAAAAGAACTCACAATTCTGGGATAAGGTACTCTCCCAAATGAATATATTTCCCACAACAAAATACCAAAGCTCCACATGTCTGACTTGTTGGTGAAACACTGTAGGAAACAAGATTAACAAGAATGAAAAAAAAAATGGCTTCAAGATTACATCTGTAGTCCTGCAAGCATGTTACAATAACACATTCTCTATCATATAAAAGGTGTTTCAGGAAATAACAATTTTGTCTATCTATCTATCTATTGACCTTTCGAGCCGTAACCGGCCCATAGGGCGTAGACCAAGATACACCTTCTCCTATATGAATTTTTGTTCTAGCAGTTTTCTTTTAAAGATATTTTATCAAATCTCGCCATCTGTCTCTGTTCTGTGCAAGCAGTTCTATCTCATTGAGGGAGCCGATTCCTGCTGCTCTTGCCTCTCTCATCAATGTTCTTCTCAGTGTCTCCCTGGGTCTTCCTCTTTTTCTTTTACCTGTTGTTTCCCATATGAGGGCTTGCTTTGCTATTCGATTATTATCTCTTCTCATCACATGTCCAACGTATGACCATCGTCTTTTCTTTATTACTGAAGATATTAGTGGTTGATTGGCGATTTCTCTAATTTCCTCGTTTGTTTTGAATTCGTTCCATTCTATACCAAGTATTTTCCTTAGACATTTATTTTCGAATGCGTTCAACTTTGTTTCTATATCTCTTGTTGTTTTCCAGCTTTCACACGCATACGTAAGGGTTGATAGTACATTTGATTTGAATAGCCTAAGTTTTGTGTTTGTGCTAATGAGTTTTAATAATATTTATGATTTTTGATGGTAAGCCATATTGCTTCAGAATTTTCCACAAAGAATCTCTATGAATACTATCAAATGCTTTTTTGAAGTCGATGAAGTTAAGTACAAAAGGTTTTTGCTTTTCAATGTGTTCCTCCAATATAAGTCGTAGAGTGAAAATGTGGTCAAGACAGCTAATTTTTTTTTTTTTGTCTACAATAGCTTTTCCTATTTATATTCATAAGTTTTTTTTTTTTTTTTATTTTTGTAGAATTTTGTCTACAAAAATAAAAACAACTTATGAATATAAATAGGAAAAGCTGCAACGACTCTTAGAAACCTTAATGAAATATCAAAATTAAAACCACAAGGCACACAAATAAAGCTTAGAATTTTGAAACTAAATGTATTAACCACCATTACTTATGCATGTAAGTGAGATTATACAAAGATCCATAAGTACATACTCGGAATATCATTCAGTGCTCATAATGCAAATAGTTTGAGGTATACTGATGATACTATCTTAATCAATAAGAGTGAAAATGAGTTACAGACAATTATTGACTTATATGATGGAAAGTAAAAATAAAGATCATAACCATAACAGTATAAAGACAGAAGTGATGGCTGCAACAAAGAAAAAAACACCTAAATACACAATTAAAGTAAATGGGACAGTATTAAAACAGGTAAATAAAATCTTTGGTGATTTGAGTTTTCAAATTCACTGTAACTGCAAATTCAGATAAGAGAAGGTGTATCTTGGTCTACGCCCTATGGGCCGGCTACGGCTCGAAAGGTCAATAGATAGATAGATAGAAATAAAATCTAAAATGTTACATCTTCTCAATATTCCAATATGGTGCAGAAACATGGACATTAGATAAGAAAACAGAACAGAGAATTGAAGCCTTTGAAATGTGGATATATAGAAGAATAGGTAGAATTGGATGGAAGGAAAAGAAAACAAACGATGAAGTCTTAAAATAACTAAAAATGAAAAGAGAACTACTAAGCACAATTCAAACAAGACAAATGCGAATTTTGGGCCATGTTAAAAGACACAACAGCCTACTAAAAGTAATCCTGGAGGGGAAAATACAAGGTAAAAGAGGCAGAGGCAGACCAAGACTAACATGGATGAGTAACATCAAAAGATGGACAAATCAGCCTATGACAACCTGCACCATCAAAGCAAGAGACAGAGCAGAATGGCGCTCCATGGTAGCCAACCTTCGTTGCGGAGACGGCACTCGATGATGAAATAAATTCTAATATCTAGGAATGATGTTAACCTCAGATTGTAGATGTATAAAAGAGGTGAGGTGCAAAATAGCTCAGCACATTTCTAATAATGTCTAAGATTGGCAATCCATTTTTGTCAAAGGAAATAAGAAAACAAGTTCTTCATGCTAGAGCCAATCTTGTTGTATGGATGTGAATTGTTCAGAGGCCATAGAAATATGGTTTCACAGAAGAATGTTGAGAATATCATGGACAACTAAAAAAAGAACATTTTAGAAGAGGCCAAAGCAAAATCAAACAACAACAAAATCAGAATAAAACAATCATAACTTGTTCGGCCACATAATGAGATGGCAGCAGCCTGAATACATGAAGACAAGTGGAAGAATTTATGGAAATGTGATAGAAGGAAACAGAGAGAAAAGAAACAAGACAATTGAAGAAAATGGTCTGGTAGGATGTGAACAGAACTGATAAACAACTGTAAAGACAGCAAATTGTAAGGAGACATGACCACTTATGCCAACAGGTATGGTACTTGGTTTAGATTCTTTCATTACTAAAATAATACCTGATGCCAGCAATAAGATAGACTTTGTCATGGAACGCACAGGGAAAAAAATAAATAGGGAAGATCCAGGAATGCACAAAGAAGAGAATCAGGAAAACACACAGGAACATTAGGTTTTTCTGGAAGGAAATAAATAGAAAAAGCCAAGGAATAAGGAAGGGGTAGAGAGACATCATTCATGACCTCTGCTAAAGGTCATTGATATTCTTACAACAAATGCGAACTACACAGATTGAACTAAGCAAGGTCCCAAAGGTAGATGAGGGATTTGACATTCAAGTAATAATGTAGCAGGGAATCATAGGAGGAAGAGGTATATGTAGCAACCCATATTATAACATCAAACCAGGAAAAAAGACTAAATGTCTTCCACATGCGATGTCTCCGCAAAATAATGCACATCAAATGGCAGGACAAAATAACCAACTTAACTGTCCTGCAACGTGCTAAGACCCTAACAATCATGTCGATGCTCAGAAGTCGAAGGCTAAGATGGCTGGGGCATGTCCAACGGATGGAAGAAAAACGCATTCCTAGGCAAATACTATATGGCGAGCTAAAACACGGAAAACGACAAATCGGCAGACCTAAACTACGATATAGAGATATCTGCAAATCATCTCTGAAAGACTTCTCCATCTGTGAAAACGACTGGCAACATCTGGCAAGTGATCGCACATCATGGAGAGCACGTATAAGGAACGGTATAACATTTGAGACTGTGCTAAGACAGGACTTGGAAGAGAAGAGACTCATGAAAAAGGATGGTAAACCCTGTGGACCAGCGAGCCTGACTTGTTCATTATGTGACCGCGTGTGTTTGTCAAACATTGGTAGAATTAGCCACGAGAGAAGCTGTTCGGCAAAAACAATACCTCAAAAAAAATATGCAATAGCCTCCACTAGACCGTCTGACAAGACGAAAAGGGCCATATATATAATAACATAGAAATGATTTTTTGATTTTTCTTTCAGTGTATTGCTAAATGTGACTACTGCATAATAGCTAGCAAGCAGGAGTTACAACACATTAGAGAAAGAAAAAAGTAAAAAGAAGAAAAAATTATATATATATATATGTGTGTGTGTGTGTGAAGATGGACGCACCAAGATGGGCGCTTGTTTGCGTTTGAACAAAGCCCAACGGCCAAGATCTGAATTTGCAAAGTTCGTTCATTCTCAACAGTGGCTGCTATAGTTTAGTTTTTACTAGCACAACACCATCTAGTCGTGCTTTCTCCCTGCATCGAGGGTTGGCGACAATGGAGATTCATTTCACTCTGACTCTTGTGGACGCTGTCTAAATGAACCAAATTAGTAAATAACCATGCGTCCACTAACACAGGAGGAGATCAACACCTCCTTTGACAAACTATCCAAATAGTAAATTACATGTTTCATCATATATTCATATATATCTGGAAGAACTTTTAGTTTAAAATACTTGTCAGATAAATTCCATACTTAAGGTTGTCACATTCTGTTTTATTCAAGACACAAGAGCCACGAACTCAACTATTCTTTTCATTGTTTGTGTGCTACTCAAATCACATACGACTTTAATTTATCAAAGTCTACAAATTGGACATCATAAAGTAGCATGTGAGATACAAGCCATATTCGTCTTTGGTGGAAAGAAGAGAACACTCCAGGATATGCTGTCATCCATTTATGAAGACTCTTCTTGGATCTTCTTCGACGAGAACTCAGGAACAATTCTTCCAGCATTTACATTTTTGCATTGCTGATCTCTGACACGGGTGTTCTGGTTGGCATACTGTTTGTGTGGTTAGAGACCATTGGCTACAAAGTCAATCAAATGAACGGGATGTGTCAAAGTCTTGTTTTTGCCACCTACGTATTTAGACACATTTGTAATAGCCATGGCTGATATCTTGGTGGGTGTATGTGCTGGCCATGGCTCATATCTTGGTATGTGTCTGGGCTGGCCATGATTCATATCTTGGTGTGTGTCTGTGCTGGCCATGGTTCATATCTTGGTGTATTTCCATGCTAGTCATGGTTCATATCTTGGTGTATTTCCATGAAGCCCTGGCTCATATCTTAATGTGTTTCAGTGCTAGCCATGGCTCATATCTTGGTGTGTCACTGTGGTAGCCATGGCTCGTATCTTGGCTTGTGTGTTTGTGTGCTAGCCATGGCTCATATCTTGGTGTGTCACTGTGGTAGCCATGGCTCGTATCTTGGCTTGTGTGTTTGTGTGCTAGACATGGCTCATATCTTGGTGTGTGTCATGTTAGTCATATCTCACATCTTGATGTGTGTCCGTGTTAATCATGTCTCATATCTTTGTGTGTGTCTGTATTTAGTCATATTCTAGTGTGTATCTCTGTTAGTCATGTGTCAAATCTTTGTGCGAGCATGTCTGTGTTAGTCATATTTCATATCTTTGTGTGCATGTCTATGTTAGTCACATCTCATATCCTTGTGTGCATGTCTATGTTAGCCACATCTCATTCCTTTGTGTGTGTGTCCATGCTAGTCACATCTCATATCTTAGTGTGTGTCTGTCTATGTTAGTCATGTCTCATACCTATGTGTGTTTGTGTTTAGTCCTATCTCATATCTTTGTAAGTGCATGTTTATGTTAGTCATGTCTCATATCTTTGTGTGTGCATGACTGTGTTTAGTCATATATCATATCCTAGTGTGTGTATCTGTGTTAGGCATATTTAATATTGTAGAGTGTGTCTGTGTTAGTCACATCTCATATCTTTGTGTGTGCATGTCTGTGTTAGTCATATCCCATATCTTGGTGTGTGTCAGTGTTAGTCATGCCTCATATCGTTGTGTGCATGTCAGTGTTAGTCACATCTCATTTCTTTGTGTGTGCATGTCTGTGTTAGTCACCTCTAGTGACTCTGGCAGATGGTGCTCGTTAACCTGGGAGGGCCAACCATCTAAGGGCAGAATCCCCTACAGAAAAGACAATCTGCTGCCTTGCAGGAAGATTGGGGACAATAAAAGGCTAAGGAAAGCAAACCTGAATAAAATGCAGGCTCAAATCGGATGCACTGGGCCACTGGCGCAGAACACAGTGCAATGTTTTAACAGGTACTCAATCAGGGTGGATCTAACAGACTTTAATTATGATGTTCTGTCTGTGGGGTCGATCAATTCACTTAAACAGACAGCTGTCTTCATGTGAGAGTCTGGAACCCTACTCTGATTGAGTCTCGATTGCAGATTTGAGTGAACTAGGGGTGGAGACCAGTGTAGTCAGAATAGAGCAGTAACTGGGCAAACAAGAGAAGATAAAAAAAGAGCAGTATCAACCAGTACCGAACTGGCACAATTAATAACAGCTGATAAATATTTTGAGAAGATCGAAGCACATCCATAGGCACCTATGAATGTGCCTGGAGTGCTGTGATGATGATCCTCATTTAACATAACATAACAAGATTTGAGAGAATTACTGACATGAGGAAACTGTAGAGAATAACTAATTGTAAATAAAAAAAGGAATTTACTTTTTCTACAATGTTTATTTTTTCTCTCTTGCATATAAATCTGCTATAATTGTTTAGTCATTTATAACATCTTCTTTTTTAACAAACAGATTAAATAACTATCTTACATTATGTCTCAGTGACTCTGGGGCTGTCCATTTGATAGGAAACTTCTGACTAGACAAACTCAAATCACCAAACTTGGCCAGGCCAAAGTCAGACACCTGTAACCAAAGTATGAGTAGAGATTATTTTAGGTTATTACTTCACTATTAGTTTATTAGTAGTTTACATAGCTGTACACTGGATTCTCAGCACTATTTTTCAAAACTACATCTCAGGAGTTTCACTTAATTTTTACTTCTTTTCATATTGAATAACTATGATTCACATTGATACATCAATATATTGACTTGAATAAAGCATACATAAAGGATACAATTATGTACATTCTAACTGACAAATATCAGTCACACATATAGTCTATCATTTTCTTTAGTTTTTGTTTTTGTTTTTTTGGCATGGACAATTCTGTTAGTTCCTCTAAAACTGAAGATGGCAAAAAGGGCAGAAATCATAACTCTCCACATCTAATCATTCACTTATAGCTTCTTAAACCCATAGTTCAGGCCTCTCTGTTAATTGTTTTTCTTAAAAATTATTTTGATTTTTCTTGTTTTCTTTTGCCACTCAGTGCCCACATGATGGCGCTGCACCAGTCTTCTTTAACTCATTTTGAGCACATGATTGATGTACTTCTAGCACCATTTCAGTGTATAGCTTGACATATATTCTTGTTTGATTTCTTCTCTTACACCACAATTCTGTATTGTGACCAAAAAAAAAAGAATGAAATGTGCATATAAACATTTTGATCTATGAAATAAATTAATTACCTTTGCTGTGCCATCATCATGAACTAAAACATTCCTGGCTGCCAGATCTCTATGTACTAGACCTTTGCTTTCTAAATATTCCATGGCTGCACACGTATCCCTAAAACAAAAAAAGAAAAAAATCATTGCTTCAAGACATGCTCTCTTGTGGATGCAAACTAATGTGGGTGAAGTAAGCTCTATTAATAGTCTTATAGTTTCATTTTAAAATGTGAGTTTTCTTTTTTTTAATCAACTAGCACAGGCTAGGTCAGGTCAGGTACTTTTACCTGCTACTGTATGCAGTAAACAGTACAACCTGTGGCTGCCCTGCTGCCTTGCAGGTAAGCTCAGGAGAGTAAAAGGCTAAGGGAGGGTACCCCGTGGTAAAACAACTCCATTGTCTTATGGGTGAGACTTTTTAGTCAAAGACTAGAGGAGCCAACCGTTTAACAAACCGACAGAAGGCAACAGAAAACCACTGTCGTAACTTCTTTGTACAATCATGAATCGCCATACACCATGGACAGCTAAGAAGAGTAATGAAAATGTTCTGAAAGAGGTCAAAGTAAAAAGAGAGCTAATTTCCAATATTAGGAAGAAACAATCATCATTTTTTGGCCATGTAATGAGAAGAGAACAACTGGAATATATTGTAACAACTGGAAAAATTGAGGGACGAAGAGATAGAGGGAAGCAAAGAGAGAAAATACCAGACAGCTTAAGAGAATGGCTTGGCAGAAGGTCAACAACAGAAATGATAAAGAACTGTCGAGATCAAAAGTTGTGGAGAGACATGATCACCTACGCCAGTAGGCCCAGTACTTGTTGATGATGATGCGCACAGCCTCAGGGTTCATTCTGGCCCAGAAAATGGATACCAGAGATTTATTCTGGGAAATAAATACCTTAATCAAAATGACAATTATTTAAGAATGTGCTAATGGTCATGGGATCATCTAACTGTCGGTACAACAAATGTGTTAGGTGTTCTTCAGGAGCAGTCGATGTAGTACTTCTTACTGCTCGAGCCTCAGATTATTCAATGATTAGACTGTTGATGTACAGAATTGAGGTGTGAGTCAGGAGTGGTGATGTGTAAATTCAATATATGCTGTATTCTATATATGCTATATATTCCTGGATTGAAATGGCATTGGAAGCTCTAACCAAAATTAAATACCCAAATTTAGTCATGTCTTCTTAAATTCCTATAGATATAATATAACAACATTAAGATGGCTCTATATTTTGATATAATTATTCTGTATAAACTGATATTTTTCAATCACTATTAATCTTATTAGGTGCTGTATAAACAAGGTTTCAAACACATTTACTGTAAACATTACCGTAAATGACAGCAAATTTTTTTACATTAATATTAAATACATATGAGTTAGCAATGGATTCTAATTCATGTATAACATTATATATTACAATGTACATACGTGGCAAAATTAATCTGATCTTTCTTTGTGATAACATTTCGTCCTCTGGATCTCAAGTATTCAACAAGATTTCCTTTCCCCATGAACTCTGTCACTATGATGATTGTTTCTTCTATAACTACTCCTATTAACTTCACCAGATTTGGATGTCGCAGGGAGCTGTAATGTAATATGACATACATATAATATTCACTGCAACTGCAAATAATTCTATAAAATATTACTACATGCTAAAATATAAAAAAATAATACAATTTATCATCTCACATGTCTCTGTTGGACTTGGGCTCATTTTCTGCCTAAAATATTTTATCTCCCTGTTTTTATGCTCCTTAGTAACCAGTCTCTGGAATATTAAAATATTTAGTTTTTTCCTCTGTTCGTAGTATTCTGAGTATTCTTCTTAACACTTGCATTCAAAGGCATTCATGGATGTTTCAGCGTATTAACTGATAGATCACAGTCTACTGTCATATTTTCCTATAAGAAAAATATAGGCTCTTAGAAACTTAAGTTTTGTTGTTATATCAGTACTTAGCCATTTTTATGTTTTGTTCTATTCATAGCAATGATCGGCCTCATTTGATCTCATAAAGATTAAATGAGTATAGCATGATATAAATTATTATCCTTCCTCTTGGCTGTGCACTGAAAAAGAAACTGGCGGAGTTAGTCATTCGTAGTGGTGTCTTGGTAGAGAAATAACAAAATCTTGCTACATTTGTGGTCATCACTTATGGGATATACAAAATCTATTCCACAGGGTGCATCTCTATTCCCACTATTCTCTGAAAGGTTTGGTCAACCTCTTATTTAAATTTTCTATCCAGTACTAGTCATAAAGTAATTCTTGTAATAATTTGCTAATTTATTTAGAATATGAGTCAATTTGTATGTTAAATTCAGTTGGTTAATTGCTTTTGTATAATTTCTCTAATTTTTCTTGAATGATTTGGTCGAAACTGTTTAGTACTGTGATGTCATTTATTTTACAGTTTGGAGAATATTACCAGCTTTCCTTAAAAAGAAAAGAGAAAGAAAGCCAAACACAATTGGGAATCACAAAGGACAGTTAAAAGGGAAAGAAAAGATTCTAACTAAAGAATAAAATAAATTATGGAGAATTTAATCATTTCCTAGCATTATCATTTTTGGATTGAATTTTTACAGTATTAAGTGTTTAATTTTTATATTTCCATTTTCCTTCTAACATTTTTATTGCATTATATTTCATTAAATAACTCACTATCAAGGACAAAATCACTAATGTGGAATTATGAAAAAATACCAATGGACACAGAGATGCAACAATATAACTATGGTGCTGGATAGTACAGCCACTGTGGAAGCCAACAGAAAGTATTACACTACGGGCCCTTTTTTGGAATCAACAAGAGGGCGACCAAAATATTCTTGGAGAAGACAAGTGGAAGCTGAGATGAAGATGATGGGGAAGGCATGGAGTGATCTTAAAAGAATGGCAAGAAACAGAACAGACTGAAGAGTGTTTGTTGAAGACCTATGCTCCACAGGGAGTTGAATGGTAGAAGAAGAAATTTCATTACTTAAAAAATAAAAAATTCCCAATGTTATGTATTTCTTGTTTAAAAACCTATTTGGGCTTAGATGTTTCTAATCATTCTCTAGTCTCATTCTTCTGTATAAAGCTAAAATCATACACTTTTTATTTGTATTTTATTTTCCATAGTTTGCCATGAAGGTTTATCATTAGTGTTAAAAAAAAGAATAACACTCACGTCATAACAGATGCTTCTTGCAGGAAGGTCTGGCCCCCTTTGTCTTGATCTTTCAGTTGTTTTGCTGCAACAGGCTGTCCGTTATAAGAACCCTTGTAGACATCTTTCACATAAACAGAAAACATTTTAAAATGTGCAAATTACAAAATTGATTTAATTTACCAAGCATAGACTAAATATATTGACATCAATCATGTATGTACAAAGTGATTATAAAAATGACAATAAAACCACATATTTTGATTTAAATACAATAATTCAGGTGGAACATTTAGAAGTAAAATCATCTATCCTGTTACCTGCATAAACAAATGATTGCTATTTAGAGAAGTGAGCTGAAGAATCACCAAGAAATGATGCACTGAGAAAATGGGATCTGTGTGTGTTTGTGCAAGAAAGTACACGTAATTTTAAGCCATGAAAAAAAAAAATTAACTCATATTTTTTCTTAAATTGAGCTTTATGGCTAATATTTCTGAACTAAACAGAAATGGCCAAATTATATTTGTTAAAAATCCATGATGAAAACTAAATGAATTGCATGGAACAAACTTTTTCATTAAAAACACAAATAAAATAGGGATAGAGAATATACAAAAATTAGGAAGATCACCCACCTCCAAAATCTCCTTTGCCTATGAGCTCTCCTAACTCTAAATTTTGTTTGGTGATCACCCAACCTCCGCTCCTGAACTGCTGTATACTGACAGTCCCAAAGCTGTCACCTTGTTTGGCCACAGGTCTGATCAGCTTTGTGCACAACCCATCTGCATCCTTTGTGTAATGCTAACCAGAAGGGTAAAGGACACATTGTCTAATGGGTAAAGAAGAAGTGTGCTCAAACAAAAAGTTCTGTTACTACTTATTACCACACCCTTGTAAAAATGAAAATAAGTTTATATCAAACCTTGCCTCATTAAATATGCTATAGTATAACTCTACATTATTGCAATACATTTTATTGTGTAAAGCATTATGAAAATACTATTAATTAAATTGAAGCCAGTTTAATTACTGCCTTGTAAAATATCAAGTAATAATACAGTATGTGCATTTCAGACAAATATGATAATGAGGCATTGAAATATTAGAGGATTCCTTATTTTACCAAAGCCAACATTGTAAAAAGAAGTCTTAATACACAAGAGGTTGTCTCGGCTCTACATAAAGATACTGTAATAAGTTAAAGCACTCATATTCAACTACATTCGACTGTGTTGTGTAGAGTAAATTATCATGTGCCAAACATATAGTGTAAGCCTTAGAGACAATGCAGCAGGAGGTCGAAGCCTGGGAGTCATGACCCAGGAGGGTCCACCTCCCCTATAGTGTCAAGAAGCTAAAGGGCCGAAACACTTGCCCAACAGAGGTCTTCTGACGATCAGATTGCCTCCTGCTGCGAAGCTCTGTACAATGAGTATCCTACTATAGTACACATATTCAGCAAATGTTTCCAGTTGGTTATGTTGTATTGTCTAGACTATAGATATTCAACTAAAA
Organism: Megaustenia siamemsis; assembly: GCA_032433765.1. NCBI lineage: Eukaryota > Metazoa > Mollusca > Gastropoda > Stylommatophora > Ariophantidae > Megaustenia > Megaustenia siamemsis. The sequence goes on along the minus strand of JAVIAB010000051.1, from coordinate 71,877,294 downwards.
TATACATGACAGAAAGACAATATCTTGAGTCATGGTGTCTTTGTATTCATTTATTTAACAAACCGGCCGTCTTGTACTGATGAAAATAAATAGTCAGCTTTATAAAGAAACGGAAATATTAAGCATCAACTATATTGCATGAAATATCTATAATATAAGTGTAAAACCAAAATAGAGTACAGAACCTTACAAGTCTAACAAATCCTATAAAACAATGAAAAAACATATCAATGTGTGACTTTTAAGGTTAGAAGACATCTTGTAGTGCCATACAGAGCCAATATTATGCTATCAATGGTAACCATGGCATTGACAAAGATGTTAATATAGGAATTAAAATTTAAAATTATGTGTGAGAAATTGAAAAAAAAATAAAATTGAATATGGTTATTAGTGCATACAGAGATCACACCTCACTGAGAACGACACAATTTTTGAAAAGAAAACAACACTTTGCTAGTCCCAAACTCTCTGTATTCTCATGCCCTAGCACACTCCGAACCCCACACGACTTTGCACAGTTCTATAAACTGAAGTTGAAGCTGAAGTGGAGTCACTTCAAAACCATAATCATCTTGGAATCACTGGTTTCTTTGGACAGTATTATGGAAAAAAGGTTTCTACGGTGCCTTCGGGAGCCTGCAATTTTTTTCCCAGCATGGTGATTTTTTTCAACAGCCCCTCGCATATTTCTTTTTGTAAAACACCATGCCTTGTAGCATTTTCATGGAATATAGTATGTGTTCATATGACGCAGCACTGTATTTATTTAGCTTTACCGTAGCACTGCATTTATTTGTCCATTGCCTATGTATTCATATATTTTCCCATGGCAATTGACACACTTTTATTTTTATTCCAAGAGAACATTTATGATAAAGATTTTCAGAGCCCGACTGTGCTGCAAAACTATATCAAAGATAAATACTGTAAAATGAGATAATCAACATATTTACCTTGTGTATTAATATGTTCAATTTCATTATATTTGTTATTATTTACTCTAATAAATGCACTGAGAGAGATTTGAGGAAATATGTTGTTGAGAAGAATGAAGACTAGATACCTGTACAAGTTCTTCCAGATTTCTGAAGAATTCTTCATTGTCTACTGAAAGTTTGTTGTCTTCATACTTAATATGATAATGCTCCACCTTATCTCCATAGCATACGCAGAGTGTATAGTCTCCCACATAGTTGTTGCTATCTCGTACCAAAAACAGACCATCTTCTCTGGGGTAAAGTAACTTCTCAGCTTCCTGACGAGATATCTTACCATGGTACCATCTATAACAAACAAGAGGAAGCATGCACACACTCTACATATATTTCAGCAAGCAGTTATTGTCCAAAGTAGCAAATTATTTATCATAATCAACAAGTTATTTGGCTCCTAGAAAAAATCTACAAAATTATGATACCTGAGTCTAACTGTAAGATATGCATGCCAGTTGATGTGTTAAAAGATTATCATTATTCAAATTAATATACTCATTCAGTAATGAGATGTCAACAAACATGAGAGCTTAAGATGTACATGCTAACATTCTCATATACAAAAAGCAATAATGACCAATAGGAATGAGTAAATGTACAAACAGTCCAAAAAGTTTACATTCTGTAGTTAACGTTACCAAGAAGCAGCCATACTTTATTTTTAAGTTTTCAGTCCTAAATAACACAATTTTTAGTAATGTTAATATGGTTGCAACACGAAAATATGATTTTACAGTTTTTATATTCCACAAAGATAATCTTGAAATGTTGTTTGATACAAATTTCAAGTTTTCTAAGATGAATGATTCATATTTTGAGATAAATCACTCAAACTTGCTGAAGCCATTACAGGAATGTGTAATGTGAACATTTTTTTAGGGTATTGGCTTAATTAAGTACTAAGTTGCTATGAAAACAAGCTAAATGGCCACCATATTGGAATCTATGGAATCATTTTACCGCATTAATACACATCACCACAACTTACTGCATATTTGCACACCATGTATTAACATTATTACAGCATAAATTTGTGTTCTCTTCCTGGTATTCATTGAATGACTTCTGCTCTTCATTATTTGTCCTTAAAAAGGACTTAGTCAGCATAAATATGTTGTGTATTTGCAGCTTTTGGCCCCAACATATCTGATTTCAGCATGACTTGAGTACTGGAATGCCACTTCACTTTCATCCCAAATTGTTAGGCCAGACTGATTAGTCTCCAGGAACAACTACTGGGAAATGGAATAAGGTTTGGATCAGCTCTGTTGTTTACTTGTTAGTCCAGACTGATTAGTCTCCAGGAACAACTACTGGGAAATGGAATAAGGTTTGGATCAGCTCTGTTGTTTACTTGTTAGGCCAGACTGATTAGTCTCCAGGAACTACTGGGAAATGGAATAAGGTTTGGATCAGCTCTGTTGTTTACTTGTTAGGCCAGACTGATTAGTCTCCAGGAACTACTGGGAAATGGAATAAGGCTTGGATCAGCTCTGTTGTTCACTTGTTAGTCCAGACTGATTAGTCTCCAGGAACTACTGGGAAATGGAATAAGGTTTGGATCAGCTCTGTTGTTTACTTGTTAGGCCAGACTGATTAGTCTCCAGGAACAACTACTGGGAAATGGAATAAGGCTTGGATCAGCTCTGTTGTTCACTGACCCTCACAAAATCAGTCATTGACTGCTTTAGCCCAGTTGCATGGTGGGCTTTTTGGCTCCCACTGCATAAATGTTCTATTGTGTCAGGTACAAGGATTTGTTTCTTATTAGCGTATTTCAAAATTAAGGGTAGTGTCATGGTAATAACCTCGCTGAATAATCTTATGTACAATAAATGAAGCCCTGCAGTGATAATACTCAAAACATATCAGTTTCTGGTGTTATATTTTAAGAGATTTGAATAATTTCAAGAAAATCCTTCTCCAAGTCCACATATATGGTGGCAATAAAAGATGGGCAGAGGAGATATAATAAACAATAATAAACACACTTAGGTATTGACAATTTTCCTCAATAGTCTTGATTGAAAGTTTGAACTGCAGGCAGAGATAAATAAATGTTTTCACTATAACTTGCCATCTGAATCTAAGATATCTGAACCCTGAGACATTTTTTAGCGTACAAAATGAAGCAAGAGTTTCCCATGACCAGGTAAACAACAATTGTTGTTTTAGTATCATCCTGTGACATATTTTCATCAATCTGCTGAATGAATTGCATATTCGCTTAATAGAAAATTATATAAGAGGGTATTCCTGGGTGTTATTATTGTCAGCCAATTTATGATTGCATTTAAATGTGAGAGATGCCAAGAATCAAATAGGGAAGTGATTTTCCTTTATTTTGACATGCAACATCTCTGTCTTTTGTTTATAGGAACTTATATTTGATAGGGTGTGGAAATGACAATATTTCTCAAGCAAAAGAATACAAACACGCTAGCTTGGGTGCAGCAAAAGCATTTTTTACAGAAAGAAAGCAGTTTATATGAGAATATAATATGGAAAATGAAAATATAAAACTGTTACAAGTTTTGAAAATAGCATATTTTAGTGTCACACATCCTCTTCAGACCAAGGAAAATATGTAAAACCCTTTCATCTAAATACTCTTGCATTAGAGACATAAGTCACTGAATTACTCTTTCCAGCACTGTTTTTACGTATACTAATTAAGGTACTTTAAAATCCCCACTTTATATTGGATTCATAGATTACGAAAAGGCATTTGATAGTTTAGACAGAAGAATGCTTTGGAAGTTGCTGAGTCATTATGGAATCCCCATAAAGTTTATTAACCTGATAAAAACAATGTATGAAGGAACAAAATGTAGTGTGGTGCATGAAGGACAGCTTACAGAAGCATTTGAAATAAGAACAGGAGTAAGGCAAGGATGCCTTCTGTCTCCATTTCTCTTTCTACTGGCCATAGATTGGATTATGAAAATAACTCAAAACAACAGAAATGGGATCCAGTGGTCACTGACCAAACAACTTGATGATTTAGACTTTGCTGATGACATAGCTCTCCTATCACACAACCACCAACAGATGCAAGATAAAATGAGTATATTAGATGAGAGATCACAACAGCTAGGACTAAAGATTAATAGAGATAAGACCAACATTATGAGAATTAATGCAGTTGGCAATAACCAAATAAAACTAGGAGAAATACCTCTACTAGACGTACAATCTTATATATATCTGGGCAGTAATATAGATAAAGAGGGAGGAACAGAAAACGATACCAAAATAAGGATATCAAAAGCAAGAGGAGCTTTCATTGCACTGGGAAACATATGGAAATCCAAAGAAATTAGGCTAAATACAAAAATACAAATTTTCAACTCCAATGTTAAGTCGGTTCTATTATATGGCTGTGAAACATGGAGAATAACAAAATTGACAATCACGAAGGTACAGACTTTCATTAATGGATGCTTGCGCAGAATAAAGGGATGGAAATGGCAGGACAAAGTCACAAACGTGGAATTATGGAAATGTACCGGTCAAATACCAGTGGATAAAGAAATACAGCGAAGACGATGGCGATGGATAGGACACACACTACGGAAACCAACTGAGAGTATTACACAACAGGCCCATTTTTGGAATCCCCAGGGGAAAAGACAAAGAGGAAGACCAAGGAATTCTTGGAGAAGACAGATTGAAGCAGAGATGAAGATGATGGGGAAGACATATCTTAAAAGAATTGCAAAAAAACAGAACGACTTGGAAAGTGTTTGTTGAAGACCTATGCTCCACTGGGAGCTAAAAGGTAGAAGAAGAAGAATTAAGGTACTTGTCATCTAAATATTCTACCCAATTGAATTTTTAGTTTCAACTTATTCTCTCTAATTTAGAGCGTACATCACTACCTATTCTTTCAAATTAAAAACACACCAGTTTCCACCTGTTATCACCAATTAACAGCACATATCACCTAACCATTCTCTAAAAATAAAGCATTATAACAGCTGTTCTAATTAAAATAACTTTCCAAATAAGTAATGTTCCCAAACGCATGCATATTTTTATCTCTTTAATTACAAACACTTATCATCTATTCTTTCTGAATACAAACAATGCCATCTTTATTTTATTTGTCATATGAATGCCAAACCAGGAAGTATTTAATGAAGTGTGTGAAATAATATAATGTCATGCCAGTTAGAACACAAACTTCATTTTCATACAACAATGCACAAGGATCCATTATAAGGAATATCAGCAAATCTTCAAATGAAGAAAACTCGCTCAATCATTATTAAATGCATTCAGCACTTGGAAACTTGTCAAAGTTAACATAGGCAGCAAGCAAGAACACTTCAGTACCTCCACCAACTCCACTAGAGATGGGAATGAACGGTCACCTCCATCCACCTCTACAAGACCATCTGCCCCAGTTAGTATCCGATAATGGTCAATTCTATTGTCACAGCTGACTGACAAAGTGTGGTCACCAACAAAATGGATGCTGTCACGGATGAGAAAAACTCCATCCTCCTGGTTGCCAAGCAGTACCTCCGTTTCCTCTCGTGTGATGCTACCATGGTACCAGCTACCAAATGTGAAGAGCAGAAGTGGCAAGGTGCATCAGTTTGTCACTATGCTTCTATAACCCCTCATTTTGTAATATGTAAACAAGAAATGTGCTTATACATGAAAAGATTCAAACTTGTGGCCTATTATATTCTGTCATAAATTCTTGTCCTCGGAATTGTAGTGTCAACATTTGAGTCTTCTTTCAATTCACCGCTAATACTGTTTTAGGCATTTATTGTAATTGCACACAAAAACTGAGCCACTTAGATTCATTGTCAATTTCATTACATAAAGAGCTGTCCTATTATTTTCTATATAGTGTAGTCATGTTTGTGTGTGAGTGTTGTATTTGTCTTAAGTAGAATCATTAAATAGTCACAGAATTGTTTTCAATCTTCTCCTCCTCTTCTTAATGTTCATCCATTAAGTGGGTGCAAGCTTTATGATAAGCTGTCATATCTGCACCTTTTTGGCCTGATACACTCACCTTTGGCATGAGATCACTTTTTGCTGAATAATTTTGTCTAGACAGTGGCTTTTTTTTCCCTACTACTTTCAACATTTGACTGCCACGGGTTCTTTAACATGTGCACATGGACATGAGACCTCTGTTTTTCACCATTATATGAGAGAGCTAGACATTGGATGTAGCTACCTGGAAACCGGGATAAGTTAGATCCAGGAAAAAACTGCGGATTCGAAATCAAATTCCCACTACATATGGCTTGATTCAAATCCAGGACTTCCCTATCCAGAGGTCAATGTTTTATCTCTAGACAATCCAGTTCCTCTGGTTTCCAATGACTGTGTTATTTTACTTGGTAAAACTAATCATAAATGTATGTTTCCTTCTTATTAGTAGAACATTATTGGAACTTTACATACATGCCACTAGTGTGGTATGTTCAAACTTCCATTTTGCAATCATCTGCCACACATTAAATCCACAATTTTCATTGTCTTTCTCAAGATCTGCTAATCTACCATCTACTATGATTAATCTACCATCTACTATGATAATCTACCATCTACTATGATAATCTAGCCACACAAAAAAAAAAAGAGAGAGAATCAAAGATGCATGTGAACTGTTTTTTTTCTGAATATCTGTACAAACTAATCTATTTGTAAATTTTTACTTTCTCTATACACCAAAGGGATAGCCAGGCTTTTTAAAGTTTACAGTTTCAACAAAGTCCTTAAAACTGAGGTTGTGTACTAGTTCATGATACAAGAAGTGACTCCTAGTGTTTCACTGCTCCTCATGTAATGTAGCTATCTAAACTCATTTATCACCAGATTATATTTTTTTTTAGATTTCTTTCACCATGATATTGAATATACAGTCAAATTATACAACATTTTGGTTAAGTTTACACAGATTTTGACAAATGATGTGTTAGCTGAAAGATTAAAAAATGATACACACACACACATATATATATATACACATATATCATAGTAAAATAAAACAGGGTGTTAGACAAGGTTGTGTGCTGTCACCAGATTTGTTTAATATTTATAGTGAGATTATTTTAAGATCCATAAGGGACATGCCTGGAATAACAATTGGAGGTCATAATATAAATAATCTAAGGTATGCTGATGATACAGTCTTAATCGCTAAGAGTGAAAATGAGTTACAAGAAATGTTGGACATTATAGTGAAAGAAAGCAAAAATAAAAGACTCAGCCTTAATAGAAAAAAGACAGAGGTAATGGTAACAACAAAGAAAAAGACATCACCTTAGTGCAAAATAAAGACAAGTGGAACAATATTAAAACAGGTATATGAATTTAAATATTTGGGAACTTTGTTAACCTCAGATGGAAGATGTACAAAAGAGGTGAGATGCAGAATTGCTCAGGCAAAAGCAGCTTTCCAAAAAATAAGGAAGATACTATGCAATCCATTTTTGACAATAGAAACAAGAAAAAGAGTTCTTAAATGTTATGTAGAGCCAGTCTTAACATATGGATGCGAATCATGGACAACAGGACAACACACAAGAAAATCACTGGAGTCTGTAGAAATGTGGTTTTACAGAAGAATGTTGAGAGTACCATGGACAGCTAAGAAGAGTAATGAAAATGTTCTGAGAGAGATCAAAACAAAAAGAGAGCTAATTTCCAATATTAGGAAGACACAATCATTATTTTTTGGCCATGTAATGAGAAGAGAACAACTGGAATATATTGTAACAACTGGAAAAATTGAGGGACGAAGAGATAGAGGGAAGCAAAGAGAAAAAAATAACAGACAGCTTAAGAGAATGACTTGGCAGAAGGTCAACAACAGAAATGATAAATAGCTGCCGAGATCGAAAGTTGTGGAGAGACATGATCACCTACGCCAGTAGGCCCGGTACTTGATGATGATATCATAGTAAGTCAATTGAACGAATAAAGCTTTTATGACTAAATATCCCTATTCTAGATTGGCAGTCATATCCACATATATACAGAAGATGTAGTTGGACACTGAGGACAACTTTAGTCCTAATGCAGCATCTTTTCTTTTCTTGCCATGTATTTTATCTCCTCTGGTCTCTTATCTTCATGTCACTCTTTATCGAAGAGTGCCATTGCTGTTTATCTGTGGCACATTTCCTGAACTTTACTGCCTGACCTTTTCATAATGCAAACTGGACCATGGAGTATAGTAGTTTTGTGTTGTCCAGGCCTTAGATTCCCCTCTACCGGCCTTGGTTCTAATCCAAAGAAATACAACAGAGCTATGTTTGGTGTATGTGTGTGTGTATATTTATCTAACACAAGATACAGTTCTTAGTAGTGAGTCAAGAAGCACTCTGTGATGAAAATAATGTAAATAAGAAAAGACAACTCACGGCATGGCATGAAGAGTGACAACTTGTCTTGGTTTCACATAATTAGCTGGTATCATTCCTTCTCTTCCAACTTGGTTTCTAGCTCTAAACCAGTTTGGGTCCTGCAAGAAAATATGTTCGAGAAGATGAACGAACTTCTATTTTTTTTTTAGACAATCAGCCACTGAAGCATGAAAAAAATAAAGACCTGTATGAAGACCTAAAACAGGCACCCAATACAACTTAACAAAATAGAATGAACGCCACAAAAGATAAACTGAATATCAACATAAGGATCGATAGCAGACAATTAAAGCGGGTAAAGGAATTAAAATAACAAGGAAGTCTAGTGACTACTGACAACATGCAAACAGCAGTGATAGACTCATGATGTCACTACTGTCTAACATGGAAGTAACTCCACAGGCAAATCAGGGACCCTACAGCACAACCTTCATTCCAGTGTTGTGCTACTATTGCCAGACCTGGATGCTAAACTCTAGAACAATAAAAAAAAAAAAATAACCACCACTGAAATGGAAGAATGAAGAATTAAGAAATAATGTGAGGAATAATCAAATCTTTAACATTTAAAAATAAAGTCACTATTCTTTAAAATGTGTTATTAAGAACAATATTTTGTTATTTATTGTCATATTGTAAATTTGTCCCCATCAGTTTGATCTGTTGTCTGGATATTATATGATTCCAGACATAAAACATGACCACAGCAAACCAGGGAAGCCTCTGTGGTTGTGCTCACCACTGATTAGAAAAAAATCTGGATTAATTCCAAAATGTGGCCAATTTTGTTAGACCGTCAGGACTTCAGAGTTCATCCTGTCGCTAAAAATACCAACAACATCTTCCAAAATGTGTATTTTAAAGATATGAATAGCCCTAACACTTATTTCCCATATGTCTTATGGCATTGAGGGAACCTTTTCTTTTACTTAGTAAACCTACACTAAAATAAATATGATTTTAAAAAACTGGCACTGCAAAGATTTGCACCATAACAAAACACCATTAGCTCATATGCTAACTTTTCAAATGTAATTTCCTTATCACTCATCAACCCTTGGATCAATCTTTGATCTTGTATTCTGGATGAAATATTACATTTTACTGTTTATAATCTTGCAGCATTATCTTCAGAAATTGTCTCCCCCTATCTCAACCCTGCAACCTTTACACCACAAGTCAGAAACTGACCTACACTGTCCTAACAAACCAACTCAATTGATCAAAACAAGTCCCCACTACGTCATACTGTCTTATACAGGTTAGTGCCTTGTTTAGCCTGGTCACCACTCTGCAGCCTGAAAAATAACTCTGGCATCACAGTGACTATGACAGCAAGATGGACATATGAGATTAAGTTAGATTACCATAATAGTATAGATACTTATCTCTTACAAGCATGATTAACAGCATATTTTTATACTCCTATCTCTTAAATACAGACAAAAAAGTTCCAAAGATTTGAGCAACCTCCATAATCTCTTGTTTATAAATATGTAAAAATAGTTCAAACAGATTTTACCATAATTTCAGTGCTCAATAAGCAAATGTTACAGACAGACAAGCAAAACATACCAATAGAAGTAATGTTTGACAATATAATGCACACTACTCACTGAAGTGGGTTTTACAATGACCAGAACATCCCCTTTCTGAAAAGGTAAATCATCTTTGGATCTCCCTGGAAACACATACTGACCCACTACTTCGTCACCTTGTTTCCACGTGTGAGCCTAAAGGTAAAAATAAAACCTCTATTATCATTAACTTTGACAAAATAACTTCAAGTGTTTGTATTAGACAAAACTTTTTTTAAAAAAAACCTACTATTAGTTTTTTAGTTTTTTTTCAAATTTCTGAGGTGTGCCTGGGGTTTTCTTGGAAGCTGAAGAATAAAGGCTGCATGCTCAGTGCAATTGATAGGATGTGTTTGGGACGGTTTTTATTTATAAAAAAGTTAAGTGCACCAAATCAACTCTTTAGTTCCCAATAAATAATTATCATCATGCCCACTGGCATGGGCAATCATGTCCTTCCACATACAGGTATTTCTTATCAGTTTGTTGATTTCTTTCCCAACCAGACACGTATATAGACTAGTAAATTTATAGCTAACTTCCTCTAACTTTCCCCATTATTACAACATTCTGAAGTTTCTCTCCTCTCTTGACATGACCAAAGAAATGTAGCATACTTTTTTTTCCTAATGAGCTTCAAAACTTCTCTTTGTGCGCTGGCTTCATTCATGACACTTCTATTACTTCTTTTAAAAGTTCAAATATTAGTCTATAGAACCATATTCCTGTTGCCTTCAATGATCTACTTGCTTGTTCACCACTTATCCATGATTCTCTCTTATGACAGGTCTGAATCAATTTAACAATGAAGAACTATATTTTTCTGGAACTTAGGTAATAAATAGATTTATTGCAAGACTTGTTCAAGTTCTGTTTTCAAGAGGATGAGGTAAGTAACCATATGTCCAGCCCACAAAATCACCTCTTATCACATGCTTGATAGGTTTCAGAAATATGTTGTTTTTTTTCGATAATAGGACATACATTTCAAAGTCAATTAAGAGTTAAATTAAGTTAGTCATCTGATTATATTCGTCACACATCCAACTGTCCATAAGAGCCCACATCTTCTCAGCAAATACCAAAATGACTGAGAAACAAAACCATGCTGGCTCACTAGTTTTCCATCATTCTCCTTGTAGCTCTCTTGAATTTATAACATCTAACTGGTCTTGAAGATCACCAATTTTTTTGGCAGTTGTAAGGGGGCTGCAGATTCACAAACAGCTTCTAAATCTTTACCCTACTTCTTTTAGGGGTTTTTACTTGCCATTGGCTGCGTCCAGACTACCTGCATAGCATGGTGGCAGAAGGTTTGAGATATAAGTTAGGGATATTTGTTTTGTCCAACACATTGTCCATCAGTATGAATAGTACACCCAACAATTAAGTGATAGCAATTTTTACTATGTATCATCATCTAGGGTTAACAAAATGGCACCAAAAAGGATGGCTCGAAAAATGTTTATTGAAGACCTAGGCCCTATAGGGAGTTGGAAGGTAGATGAAGAAATAATAACAGGACTAAAATTGAGAATAATTAAGTGCTATATCTACGCCTGTGTGTTACCGGGGCCTCATTATGAGGGAAGTAAAGAATAGTGACACTGTGACCTTCCGGGCATGTCGTAAGAGACAACTAAGGAGGTTGATCGATGGCTTGACAAGCTGTCATTGTAAAAAGTATTGTTATGGAAACAGGCCATAAGTTTTGGAAGCAGTGATCTCTGCAATATGTGCCATTTTGGCACACAAGGTCTCTGTTTTTTGAGATTGTGGTTCTGCCCTATGTGCTGTCTTTGGCTCGAAAGGATAATAGATAGATAGATAGACAGATATCTACTCACTGCTCCTGTATGGTGTAGAATCATGGAAGTTGAGAAAATTGAAACCTTTGAAATGCAGGTTAATACAAGAATGGGAAGAATTATGTGAACATAGAAGAAATGAAATAATGAAGTTTTTAAACAGCTAAAAATAAAGAATTATTTGCTACACTTCAAATAAGACACATTTTTTTATACTTGAGACACAAACTAAAGTGAACAGATATCAAGAGATAGGAATAACTATGACTAATTGTGCCATCAAGACAAGTGACAGAATGAAATGGTGATCTATGGCAGCTAACTTTCAATGCTAAGACAGCACACAACAATGATTGATAACTTTGTTCAATTGCCCTATAAACATAATATACCTTGTATTTTTAATCTAGGGACAGCCAAAGAAAAGAGAAAGAGCACACATGTTCAATCAATGCAGGACAAGAACAATCAGGAGAGGAAACACATTGATAGTTCCTGAAACGGGTGGCAGAGTGTTATGGGAATTCCCTGACTGCAGTGATACCAGTCTGAATAAAGACTAAAAAGTGATGGGGGAAAATAAATGTGAATACAAATCTTGCTAAAATAGAATGAACTAGACTTAAATGGGTACTGATACTATATACAAACTGTTCTTTAGTTTCTGGTTTTTTACTTGTCATTGGCTGCGTCCAGACTACCTGCATAGCACGACAGCAGAAGGTTTGAGATATAAGTTCCACCTATCATATATAAATTGTTATGCAAGGACTATATGAACACTCATCTAGCTGGAGCATTGTTTACATGAGACCACAGACTGATAACAATGTTTAAAAAATGTACACATTTTTTTTTGTAAGCCAGCATGCTTTATAGATACATAAAAATCATGATAATTACATTATTGTGATCCATTGGCATTGCCTCACTCCCAAGGGTGACACAGCCCGCTCCTAAAAATTCTCCTTTTATCACTGCAATGAACAACAAAGTAATAAAAAACATTACATTGCAGTGCAGCATTGATAACACATTCTCATCATCATCATCATGTGCCTTCTCCGCAGCGAAGGTTGGCTACCATGGATCGCCATTCTACTCTGTTTCTTGCTTGGTGCAGGCTGTCATAGATTGACTTGTCCATCTTTTGATGTTACTCGTCCATGTTAGTTTTGGTCTGCCTCTGCCTCTTTTACCTTGTATTTTTCCTTCCAATATTACTTTTAGTAGGCTGTTGTGTCTTTTAACATGCCCCAAAAATGTAGACATTCTGGTAATCTCCAAATCTGAAGATTACTTTTGGAAAGAATTTATAAAAGCCAAAATGATTGTTGAATTTTTAAATTCTGCTTCAACTTGAACTATATGAGAAGAACTATCAGTAATCAACCAGTAATGAGCAATAAAATGAAAGGAACACATTTGTATTCTTCAGAAAAGATTCCCCCATAGTGTAGCAGTTAACATGCTCCTCTGGTCTCTGGGTAGTAAGATTGGATTTCTAGTTCTTTTGAATAATACCAAAAAACAGTAGGTCATATGTTGCATTCTGCACACATTAAAGAACCATTGAAAGTTAAAAACTGAAAAAAGTAAGTCAAAAATGACCACAGCCAGGACAAAAATAGTTAAATTAGAAATCTACCCAAGCTGGAGATGAATGTGCTGGGTCAAAAGGTGTAGATATTGCTACTTACCATAAACTAGCAACACAGGGCATTTAAGCTCCTTAACCAGTGAACACTAAGAAAAAAAAATAATACTTCACTCACCACTTCTGCCTTCATTCAACAAATCTATTGTTCACACTTAAAGGGTCATTAAGTGTTTGTGGACGCAATGTGTTGTGGTTTATGCAATCTGCAATATTTGTACATTTCAGCCCAACATATCTGCCTTCAGCATGTAATTTTTTAGTACAGAGCTGCCTTTTCTCTCTGTCTCTCACTTGACCAGGAGCCTATTACTGGTACCACAAAAAAGCGGAGCAAGATTTGGATAGTTGTGAATGATCAATACTGTTGCTGACATAAGCCTTTATCACCTTTGCTTTCCTATGATGCATGTTATGGAATGTTCTCCATTTTTTTCTTCATAATTTGTTTGGTGTTTTCAGATACAATTATCAGACAATCAATGTCTAAGACTGCGTATGTATCTTTCAGAAACACTTTCAAAAGCTCACACTGATGACTCTGGTAATCAGACCAGACCAGACAGACAAATAAATAAAAAACTAAGAAACATAACAGCAACAGAGGCTGTCAGAAGAAAGTGTATTCACTTATGTTTGCCATTGTTTAAAAAAGTATATCTCAGCACCGGTGAAGTAAAAAATTGATGAAAACACATATTTATATCATCATCAACCCTGTGTCACAATTTTTTTCCCTCCTGTAAGGTTATTAGGAAAGATTTTTCTTCCTCTTTGAGATATCATATACTGAGGCCATCAGAGATGCTGCAACACTGGCTACTCAACACAAAAATAACATGCACAATAAATTGGTGATTTTGACTGATGCACTATGAGCTCTAAAAAGCCCCAAGAACAATGAACTAGATGACTTGAGAACAACCCTGGACCAACTAGGCAATAACTTCCAGAGAGTAGACGTTCAGTGGATACCATCACACTGTAATATACACTGGAACGAACGCACACACAAATTAGTTAAAGAGGGAGGGAGATTACCACAAGAGAACCATCCGCTCAGTTAAGATGAAGCCAAATCCATCCCCAAGGGTCAGTTCCATGAAAAATAGAAACAATAACACCCAAAGCATAACGAGAATGACGGACACCACCAACTATCAAGGAGGGATAAAATCATCATACTTCGCCTTCACACTGGCCACAATAGAATGAGAAATCACATGTTCACCAAATTCAAAATAGGTACAACCAGCCTATGCCACTGTACACTGGACAATATGACTACAAAACATGTTCTACAGGATTGTCCCCAGTACACAGACCTGAGAAGAGCAATGTGGTCCACGCCCACCTCCCTGGAAGAAAAACTATATGGGCCAATCGATTCACTTAAACAGACAGCTGACTTCATAAGAGTTTGGAATCCTATTCTGAATGAGTCTTGATCGCAGAGAGAGAGATATAGAAATATATCAACGCCTCGCATGGTTACTATTTATGAGTCTTACAAACCATACTGTGGCAGCAACCACCCGGTAATTTAAAATGCACATTGCAGGTTTCCTTTCTTATTCCTCTTCAACATTCGAGTCTTATGATCATGTGAACTTGACTCTTTGTCCTGTATCATGATGAACGGGTAAGGACAACATCAAGACACATGATAATTTGATGAGATGCTTGTGGTTGGGAAGGCTTTTGTGCTGGTTTTCCCATTAGGATATTGAATTCATATGCCTCCTCCCTAATTTTTTACTGCCCTTTCTGCTGATCCATCTGTAGAGAAAGAGCAAGTGGTGGGGTGTAATGTACACTCCTACAAGGTATGACGACAACTTTACAAAAAAGTCAACACAACAAATTACTGACATTTTGGCCAACATGAGGTCTTCTTCAGAAAATGAGAACACAAATGAACAATGGAATAAAGATAAAGAATCTAACTGAATCCACGTTTCTGTGTTCTAATTACTTAGATTCTTTATCTCTATTCTGTTGTTCGTTTGTGTTGTTCTTGTTCTCTGAAGAAGGCAGCACCTAGGTAGGCCGAAATGTCAGTATTGTGTTATCTCATTTTTTGTAAAGCTGTAAACATACCTTGTAGGAGTGTATATTAAATCCTACCACTTGCTCTTTGCTACCAGCTTTACTGCAGTTATTTGCCTGTTTAATCTATATAGACATGCAATATATAATGACAATTTTTGGAGTTGTAATTTTTGTGGATAATTCTTCAGCTATGGTTTTAACTTCTTGGGGACTCATGCCGTCGTTCTTGTTTATGCCAGGTACGTCAGTTATTATGTTGATTCCTTCTGGTGGGTCTTCCTCATCTTTGCAGTTTTCCAGTATTTACATTTCTATCGGAGTACTAGAGAGGATGCTATCAAACTTGTTGTGCGAGTGTTTGGAGAGATGTTTGAAGCTCTTTCTCTTTAGTCTTGTGAAGATTGCATCTTGAATTATGGAGTGGGCTGGATGATTTTGGCATACGGAGGAGTTTTTATGTGTGTCAGAACTTTCTCCTCTCTTCTATCGTTTAGGGATTGTATTTTCATGTGTTTTTCTAAGATCTGGATTGAGGTAGTTTTCATGCTTCCTCTGATGATAAGTCCGAGAGCTGCTTTTTGAGGTTTCACCAAGCCTGTCTTGTGTTGCTCTTTGGCAGTGGTCCATGCTAGGTTTCCTTTAAAATCCTGAATGAATTTGCACATTATGAATGTAAATTTTAAGTGCGTCTAAAAATGTACACTCATTATGTCTACATTTATTTAGGATTTTTGTAAAAGAAACCTGAAATGTGCATTTTGAATGGCCGGGTGGTTGCTACCACAATATGGTCTGTAAAACTCAAATAGTAACCAAGTGAGGATTACAATATACTTCTAGAAGAAAAAATATCTTTCCTAATTACCTGACAAGAGGGAAAAAAGTGTGGTTTAGGGTTGATAATTATATAAATACATATTTTCAATGATTTTTACTTCACAAATGTTGAGATATAAACTTTTAAACAACAGCGAACATTTGTGAATACACCATATTTTGACGAAAGGCAAATGGAGGAAGGAAAGAAGTCAAATGAAAATGGGAACGAGGGGGTAAAAGAGAAAAAAAAAGGCCGACCTAGATGACTTGAGAAATGCTAAAAAGAACACTCAGTATGCCTGAGGTGAGAGGCAACAATTGCAGGCATCAGATCCCTCACAGATATTGATAAATCAGTGAGGCTCATCCAGAACAAGAATAGGGACTCTCGGGACTAAGTGATGAGAGAGAGATACAACTGTCATAACAAATTTGTTGGTGTGACTTAGTAACAACAATGCGTGACTGATAATTTTTTAATATAGCAAATATCATTGAACAAGGGGAGAGTCCAGAATTAATTAAAACTCATTAAAACTAGGTTACTTAAAAATACTGTAAGACGACACCAAAGAAGTGCATGGGCATTTACAGCACGCTCGACAGGCAGAATAGTCAAAGAAGACAGTGGTGAATACGTCATGACCACGAGTAGTATGACAATGGAGATGGTGGCAGTGACTAAGGCATTCAAATGGTTAGAGTCACAAAACTACACCCACGCATGTATACTGAGTGATTCAATGAGCATGATACAAAAAGTGGAGGCGGGCTCTATACGCATACAATGGGTGAAGTCATTGCAGAAATCCAAAATACCTTTGTCTATGTCCCTGGACATGCGGGAGTACGGGGAAATGAAAGAGCGGACAGGTTGGCTAGCTGTGCTGTCATTGAGGATGGGCAACCAATGGATCGGGCGGACATCATCAATGTCCTCCGAGATGTGGGAAGACTTCGACAAACACAGATCCACGTCACTTCTTTGGATGATGGAAATGGGAGTTAAGATGGGCACAGCCAGAATTAAGAAACTTAGTGGCCGTATAAGAGGACTTATCAACCAACATAGAACTGGAATCGTCAGTCGCTGGACACTGCGGGAATTGCTGAGGTGGGGATCTGAGCACCTATGGACATGTTCTGAGTGCAATGATGATAACCCGCAAATAACTCAATATTTAAAAATAGTTTAAAAAAAAAAAAAAAAAAGATGTTCTACTTTCTTCTCCTCTACCAAAGGGCATCCATAGAAAAATAGATAAAGATAGAATATATAGATTAGAATAGCTATAAAGAAACTAGACTACTTTTACTAAGAGTTGTTAGAAGAATGGGCAATCATTGAATATTCTGATTCAATCAATGAATTATTTCCAAATTCCTTCCTAAGTTCCTTAATGGTATTATTCATTGAAAGGAATGATAATTAATATTATTAATAATGGATGATCAAGCAATGAATTTTTAAAAATTCAATACAAATGTTTGAATAATTGAAGATAATTTACAAGTTTAGTGTTCCAAACAAATTATTTCTGCTCTCAGTAATGTCCCCTTGCACTTTATTCGGTCGCTCTGGAATCTGTGATTAAAAGACCTCTCACCACTCTGGGTTAGATTTAGGGTTTGGAATAGCCTACTCCTAACTGTGAACCTTGTTTTGTGTGTGTGTGTCTTGTGAGTGTGTTTTTTTTTTTTTAATTAACCAAATCACAAAAGCTAGAAATTAGAAACCGTTACAGTTAATAATTCAAGGGGAGATCACTTGTTTAGCGGAAATAATGTGGGGCACTAAACTGAAAACTCGTAGATTACCTTGAATTATTATCAATTCACACAATATTAATATTTCTTAGTGAAATAACATAATTTTATTAATTTAACTATATGTTTTGTACCTCATCTAATCTTACAATCAATAATTAATAATTATATAATAATATTATAAAATATAAAATATATTATAATTAAATAAGTATAAAAATATATAATATAAATTACCTCCCAAATCAACTAACAGATCACTAATCTATACAAACATCATTCCCTTTGTCAAACTTACTGCTCTAAATTACACTTAAACAACTCTTTACAAATAAATCGGAACATTTATCTATTCTACAATCGATAACCTAATATTTTCTAAAGCCATTCCAGCAAACAGGAAGTATGTCCAGCAGCCATTATTATAAGCGCCACCACGGAGTCTTCAGACCTATGAAAATGAACTTAAAATTCCTTACCAATTATCTGTCTTGTTAATATATTTGAAACATCTGTATTTATAAAGAATTCCTTTTCCTTATTTTATTCAATATTATTCTGGAAACAGTGATAGTCATAGTTTAAAATAAAATTGGCGTGATTGATAAATATAGGCGGTATATTTTTTGTTAATGGGAGCTGTGCCTTTTGATTGTTTCGAACTTTAAAAAAAAATCCATTTGCATGGAGACAAAAATTACATTTGAGACAAGAATACACATAGAAAATTACACGTGGCAAGACTTTATTTAGAGCCATGCATGAAGTATAAGAAGTTAAAGAGCTCGTTTCAAATCATGTGCCCAACTTCAAAACGCTATTACTCAGTAACCATTTGTTAAAAACTGTTGAAATTTTCCAAATGTTATTAGAATGCAAAAGACCCGTTAAATGTATATTTAACAAATATCTTGCAGCTGCAGTTTTCTTAAAGCGGCGAATTTCTTTGATGTTTGTCAAAATTGTAAATTGTGAACCCCTAAATAATAGAAATTACCGTAGTTGCTGGTCTGTGATTAATTTTCACTAGGTAAAGGCGTGGCCGTAATGGGGAAATACCAGGAGAATTATTGTCTTCTCAGTTCGAGGACGGACGATAATATCAAGGTATACCTGTATGTCCAATTTTCATAGTTGTGTGGTCCTGAAAAGGACCGTTTGTTGAACTAATTTAAGGTAATATAGGGGCCAACATTGTGGGGGCTATATACTTTCATTCTGAATCAGACGAGTCTAAAAGATTAATAACTGTTTGGAGTTGAACATTCCACAAACCATCATTTTTCCAATATTCCTCTTCCTGTTTTAAGACGTGGTCTTCACATTTAGCCCAATAATCTTTGTCTATATTTAATAAAGCAAGATTAGCAAGAGTCTTTACATCGCATATTTTGAATGTTGTATTTTCATCTGCCACTTGTCCTTTTAATTTTGCCCAGATTAATTCTATTGGATTTAAATGAGCATGGTAAGGTGGCAGCCTCAAACTTATATGACCGTGCTCTTGGATAATCTTATCTATTTGAAAAATCTGTGTCCTTTGTTTTTGCTTTACTAGAGATAGTAATTCAGGTTTTAAGTACATGTTATTAAATTGTATGTGCTCCTTTGTGAGCCATATCTTAATAGCATCTTTTGTACTGGATGACGTCGGGACTTTATCTTCAAGTGCAACAATGTTGTGGTACGCTGCATTGTCCATTATTAGGCAAGATGGTCGATCTAGTGATGGGAGAGCAGAATTTTCAATCCAATGTCTAAATATGTGACCATTCATCTCAGAGTGATAATCCCGATTGTCTATGGATTTTGAAAGAAAAATGAGCTCTGCATTCTGTATTAGTCCATGTTGTCGACTACCTGCATGCGCAATTATCAAGCGCTGTCCTTTGCTGCTAGGTATTAATCTCTTAATCTTTCCATCTGATGACTGCCATTCCCTTTGGTTAGTGTGGTGAGCATTGATCCATGTTTCATCCAAGTACACAATATCATAACCTTGCTTGCGCACCTCTTTTACTTCACGTAAGTACTTGCTTCTCATGACTACTATATGTGGCTTCTCACAGATGATGTTTCGTCCATTGGAATACTTTCTGAATGTAAAGCCTGCAGCTCTCACATTCCTCCATAATGTAGACTTTGATATTTCAATACTGTTGTTCTTTTTCAGCGATACTTTTAATTTTCTTATTGTAACAGTTTCATTCATACCCAAATTTTGTGAATTTCACTTCTAATAAGTTCACTGTCGAAATTATCCAACATTTTTGCTCTTCCTTGTGATTTTGTATATTTTGAACATTGACGGCCACGTGCTTGAATCCAGCGATTAAATGACCGTTTAGATAAATCCAAAATGTGTCTTGTCCTATTCTCAGGGTTTTCTAAAGAATGAAATAATCTTCCTCGTTTAGCCTCTTTGCAAAAATAGTCATACATTTTTATTGCGATGTTTTGTAAACTGCAGAATTTCATTGTAAGACTCATGATAAATGTTATCGTTCCACGTTTCCGCCGCTGAATGAACGGAAATGGAACACACAATGTCTCGTGTTTTTTACAAGTGTCTAATTGTGTCAGAAAACCCACGTTGAAAGCGTGCAAACACGTCAATTTGACCGTGTATGGATTTTTATCGCTATTTTTAACTTAAAATACTGTAAACATTAAGTTTTGACTACATCAATGGGTCGTTATAAATTTATGTAAATGAAATAAGCAACAATAATAACCAAATGTTTTTTTAAATGAAATTAATTCCCTGTTGGGTTCTAATCATTATAACTTTACATGCCAATTCTGTACAACTTACAAAAAGCGGTTAAAAAGATATCGATTTTAAAAGTTGGGCACGAGTTATGAAACGGACTATAACTCTAACTCTAACCCCAACTCTAACTCTACATCTAACTCTAACCCTAACTCTAACCCTAGCCCTAATTCTAAGCCTAACCCTAATTCTAACCCTAACCCTAAACTTAACCCTAACTCTAACTCTACATCTGACTCTAACCCTAACTCTAACCCTAGCCCTAATTCTAAGCCTAACCCTAATTCTAACCTTAAACCTAACTCTAACACTAACTCTAACCCTACATTTAACTCTAACCCTAACCCTAACTCAAACCCTAACCCTAACTCTAACCCTACATCTAACCCTCACGCTAACCCTAACTCTAACCCTAACCCTAACTCTCATCCTACATCTAACCCTAACTCTAACCCTAACTCTAACCCTAACCCTACATCTAACTCAAACCCTAAACCTAACTCTAACCCTAACCCTAACACTTAACCTACATCTAACTCTAACCCTAACCCTAACACTTAACCTACATCTAACTCTAACCCTAACCCTAACCTTACAACTAACTCTAACCTAACCTTAACCCTATCTCTACACCTAACTCTACCCCTAACCCTACCCTAACACTATACCTACCCATAAACCTACACCTGACCATAACCCTTACCCTACCCTACCCTACTCTATACTACCCTAATCCTACACCTAACCCTAACCCTACCCCTACCCCTACACCTAACCCAAACCCTATTCCTAACCCTACCCTTAACCCTACACCTAACCCTATCCCGAACCCTAACCTTATCTCTACACCTATCCCTAAGCCCACCCATACACCTAACCCTACACCTACACTTACACCTATACCTAATCCTACACCTACATTTACCTTAACCCTACCCCTACACCTAACCCTACACCTAACCATACCCCTAACCCTACACCTAACCCTGCCCCTAACACTACACCTACCCCTAACCCTACACCTAACCCTACACATAACCCTACCCCTACACCTAGCCCTACACCTACACCTACCCCTACACCTACACCTAACCCATCCCATAACCCTACACCTAACCTTAACCCATAACCCTACACCTAACCCTAAACCTACACCTACACCAACACCTAAACCTACCCCTAACCCTACACATAACCCTACTCCTACACCTAGCCCTACACCTAACCCTACCCCTAACCCTACACCTAACCTTAACCCTAACCCTACACCTATCCCTACCCCTACACCTACGCCTAACCCAACCCATAACCCTACACCTAACCTTAACCCATAACCCTACACCTAACCCTACCCCTACCCCTAACCCTACCCATAACCCTACACCTAACCTTAACCCTAACCCTACACCTAACCTTAACCCTAACCCTACGCCTAACCCTAACCCCAATCTTAAAGTTAACCCCAACCAAACGTTCAACCCAACCAAAACCCAATCCTAACGTTAAACCCAACCAAAACCCAATCCTAACGTTAAACCCAACCAAAACCCAATCCTAACGTTAAACCCAACCAAAACCCAATCCTAACGTTAAACCCAACCAAAACCTAACCCTAAGCTGGAGTCTCCGAACACTCCTGCATAGCCGGCCGAGCACATATGGGACAAAAAAGCATGGTAAGACGCCGATTCAAGTCTCGTAACATTCCCTTGTTACCTTTCAACTGAGCTTCAATCCGAAAAGTAGGGTTGGTATGGTTCATGGTTTCTGCACTTGAATATGTTGTTTACGTTCGCCACATTTATATTTCTAGTGTTGTCCTTAAAGACTGAATTTTGTGTGAATATCACTTTCCCCTTTTTATTTACACCGGCATCCGTGTGCTGATGAGTCCCCCATCGTACAGGCAGTTGTATACTCCGACTTAGAGGTACTCTCATTTGGTTTATTTTGCAGAATTTTCTCGTTCACGGTTTTGTTCAAAATTTCCTGCTATTTTTGCCGAGGACGAGCTGTCTATTCTTTTCGATTCCCAGCAGATAAGGGTTCATTTTACTTGCGCAGAATGCATACATGATCCCCTGTTTTTCGTCGTTTTCTGAAAAGAAAAACATTTTTTCTAACTACCCATAGACCATGATAGGGTTAGCTATAGATTCGATTTAATAAAAAAAATATTTGTATTTCACCGTCTGTGGTTGGAATCGAACTCCTTCTTATCAATAGGCCGGGGTTTTACCTCTAGACCCAATGGCCGCCCCACCAACCAGCCCAATATAGTCTGTATCAATATTTTCTAAACTAATTGTCCAATCTAGGAGGGCTGAATTCGCATTTGTCCGGTTTTTGATGTTAACTGTTGGGTTCCGAAAGCACAACCGTCCCAAGTGTCACCCCGTAAACTTCACAATCGAGTCAACCCTACCACATTCTATTCACTCAGCTCACCTATGTTCTACTTAAAATATACACTTCCCATTTCAAGGAATCAACATTCAACACATATGCGCTATGTTTTTTTTTTTTTTTTTTTTTTACAAAAGACGCTTCTATTAAAAAATGAAGTCATCACATCAATGTTGCACTTAAAATAGACACTTCTTATCTTAAAAAAGCAACAATCAATGCATTTGGCCACAAGAGGCATGTTTTGCTGGATCATCATCATCAAGTACTGGGCCTAGTGGCGTAGGTGATCATGTCTCTCCACAACATTCGATCTCGGCAGCTATTTATCATTTCTGTTGTTGACCTTCTGCCAAGCCATTCTCTTAAGCTGTCTGTTATTTTTTTCTCTTTGCTTCCCTCTATCTCTTCGTCCCTCAATTTTTCCAGTTGTTACAATATATTCAAGTTGTTCTCTTCTCATTACATGGCCAAAAAATGATGATTGTCTCTTCCTAACATTGGAAATTAGCTATCTATTTGCTTTGACCTTTCTCAGAACCTCTTCATTACTCTTCTTAGCTGTCCATGGTATTCTCAACATTCTTTTGTAAAACCACATTTCTACAGACTCCAGTGATTTAATCTTTATTTTGCTTACAGTAGCTTGATGACGATCGGGTATCACCTGTAGCACATGATATCCCCTACCGAACGAGGGTTTTCCATGGGAACCCCACTTAACGTTGTTGTCGTTATATCTAATGTTGTGACGATTCATGATTATACAAAGAAATTACGACGGTGGTTTTCTGTTGCCTTCCGTCGGTTTGTTTACGGTTGACTCCGCTAGCCTTTTACTAAAAAGTCTCACCCACAAGGCAGTGGGGTTGTTTTACGTCGGGGTACCCTCCCTTAGCCTTTTACTCTCCCGAGCTTACCTGCAAGGCAGCAGGGCAGATTACTACTACTGTATCTGACTCTGATAATCAGAAGAATTACGTCGGTTTCTCTACCCCTCGCGTTCTCTTCCATCACAAGATTGCTGTCAGCTTCTCGGACGCCCGCGTTCTCAAAATAAGGCGGCATTGCTGCTATCAGTGTTCCGTGTTTCGAGGCGTAACCACTGGCACAAGTTCAACAAGGCTCCCATACGGATCATTCCGGTAACCGAAGCCCAATGATTACGTCGGATGCCGTACTTGGAAGACCCTTGGTTTCTGGGGCGTGCAGGTCTGAAGATGAGCCGGTTGTCTCAGCTGACTCGAGATATCAACGGAACGCTGCACTAGAACTGGTAAACCGGTTTCAGGTTTCTCACTCACCGCCGGGTGCCGAGCGAAGGCCTTCTCATTTACCAAGATGAGGCTTACACAAGGGCTGTACTCGAACCCAAAAATCTGCAACTTTTCTAAAGTTTTGGTTTCAACTGACAATAATTATCATCTCCAAGAGAAATAAAAATAAAGGTGCAACGGAATTAAAATGTTTAAAATTAAAATCAACTGAGAGTATTACACAACATGCCCTTGTTCATAATCTCCAAAGAAAAAGCAAAGCGGAAGACCATCATATTCTTATATGAGAGATGGAGTCAAGAGGTTACCATGCTGGGGAAGACATTGAAATATTTCGTTTTTAAATGGCAAGAAACACAACGGCTTGGAAAGTATTTGTTGAAGGCCTATGTTCCACAGGGAGCTGAAAGTATTTGTTGAAGGCCTATGTTCCACAGGGAGCTGAAAGTATTTGTTGAAGGCCTATGTTCCACAGGGAGCTGAAAGTATTTGTTGAAGGCCTATGTTCTACAGGGAGCTGAAAGTATTTGTTGAAGGCCTATGTTCTACAGGGAGCTGAAAGTATTTGTTGAAGGCCTATGTTCCACAGGGAGCTGAAAGTGTTTGTTGAAGGCTATGCCTCTCATGGAGCTGAAAGGTAAAAGAAGAAAAAGAAGAAGAATACTACCGCCGTCATTGTGACTGTTCTACTTTATTTCTACATCTATTTTTTTAAAATTCATATTTGAACTTGATCAATTACATATACTTCCAATTTAGTATCATACACATCGAATTGTATCATACACATCGATCTGCATCATACACATAGAATTGTATCATACACATCGATTTGTATCTTGATTCCCGTGTATTCTAAGGAAATGATCAACTCCTTATCGATACAGTGCATACAAGAACCACCGCCCAATGCTTTTTTTTTCGTTTTATAATAAAATGTAAATTTTAATTTCTTTCTTTTTTCACTAATTAATATTCTTTGTTTTGTTTGTTTGTTCTTTTACAGCCCTTTTTGAGAACTCGAACGGTGCTGTAACACAGCTGGTTGTCTAACTATAACTTTCATTTTTGGATGGCGATTGCGGTCAAATATAACCTGAAAGACCGCCTGATATGTACATCTCGGGGCCGCAGCTATTTGCAGTAGCTAATGAAGGTGGACCGTTAATTCACTATGTTATAACCATGTTTAGAAGTATGTTTAAGTTCAAACACAAGATCAAGATAGAAGTGTTTATAGAAATTTAAAAAAAAAAGTCAAAGTAACCCTTCCCCCCGTCACGCCAAGTGGCGTATAGGGAATATGGTGTTAGTGACCATAAATTTTACAGACCTTCAGCACATGATTTTTGGGGTAATGTGGTCGATATTACACCCGTGCCGCTTCACTTTCCCAGAAAAAAATTCGGTACCCATTAAAGGCTGGGTGAACCCGGAAGCCGTCGGTTGGGATCGAACCCTACCCCTTGTCCTTTGTAGTCCAGTTCACTAACCACTGAGCTATCGCGGGAGCCGTGATTCCATGATTCGCTTCCATAGGTCAGAAATTATTCTATATAGCACCGATGAACTCTCTCACTTCTATTGACATATATTTGTTGCATAAGTCGTTCTCATTTTCTGAAATGATATTTTGGCCTGAGTTATTCTGCTTTTTATTTTTGTTCTGCATCTTCCATCATATGTTATCATTGTCCTCAAGTATTTGACGCGTTGCGCTTGTTTTATATTTGTTCTGTTTATTTTTATGCTGCATGCTGGTGATGATTATTTCTTCGACATGACCATTACTTCTGTTTTCTTACTATTCAGACTGAGACCTTTCTTGTTGCTTTCTTTTACTATTGTGCCTATCATTTCCTGTAGTTCATTCTCTGTCTCTGACATTAAGATGGTGTTATCTTGTTATTATTAAAAAAATATTGCTGTTGGAAAGTTGATACCTTTAACCTTTACAGCTTACCATCTTATGGCATTATCGTTGTAAATATCATAATCTTCACATTTTATCGTTGTCATTATCGTTTATCACAAACACATTTATCTTCAGCAATGTCAATATAATTATTATCGTTATCATTATTTTAATCGTCATCTTAACATTCATTATCTTCATCGTTGTCATTGCCATTAGCACATATTTCGATATTCCACTATCATCATGAATCACCCTTTTCCATCAAGACCCAACAGTTACTTTAAAACTTCACATATATACTTCTACTTGAATCTCCTCTTTTCATCAAAAACTTATAATTATTATAAAACTTCACATATATACTTCTACTTGAATCTCCTCTTTTCATCAAAAACTTATAATAATTATAAAACTTCACATATATACTTCTACTTGAATCTCCTCTTTTCATCAAAAACTTATAATTATTATAAAACTTCACATATATACTTCTACTTGAATCTCCTCTTTTCATCAAAAACTTATAATTATTATAAAACTTCACATATATACTTCTACTTGAATCTCCTCTTTTCATCAAAAGCTTATAATAATTATAAAACTTCACATACTTATGTACGCCTATCTTCCGTTCTCCTATACTCTGCCTTCATCTATTCAACCTTAACTCATAATTGAGTTATCTGTTGGTTATCATCATTGCACTCCGAACATGCTCGTAGGTGCTCATGTTCCATCCTCAGCAAGTCTTGCAGTTTCCAGCGACTGACGACTCCAGTTCTGTGTTGGTTTATAATTTTTCTTTTACGACCACTAAGTTCCTCGTTTCTGACTGTCCCTATCTTAACTCCCATCTCTTTCATCCGAAGGAGTGACGTGGACTCATGGTTGTCGAAGTCCTGTGCCCTTCCCACATCTCAGATGGCATTGATCATGTCCGACTTCAACGACAGCGCAGCAAGCCAACCTGTCCGCTCTTTATTTCTCCATACTCCATGTCCAGAAACGTAGACAATGGTAACCCTACGTATTTTTTACTTCTGCAATGACTACCCATTTCCTGCGTACAGAGTCCGTCTCCAATTTTCTTATCATGCTCATCGAATCACCTAGTATGAAGGCGTTGGCGTAAGTCTTGTAACTCTAACCAGATGAAAGCCTTGGTCATCACCATCGCCATGCTTCTCGTGGTCATATAGTATGCACCACTGGTGATTTTCAGCATAATTTTTCTCGGGTGATTGATGAGACTGAACGTATAATAACTTTCGCAGAGTTATAGACTGTCTTTTATGGAACCTGGATGATTATATAGTGATTGTGTCCACAATGTAAACCAGACCCCTATCAGCCATATTTTATTGCAACAAGGTGGATAGGGCTTTAATCATGTTTAGCTGCTCTCTGTAGAAGTTCGACGCCCTGTGTTGTGGAAGCCAACCACAGTCCCCCCCCCCCTTTTTTTTTTGTTTTAATGGCGTTAGTAGAAAGAGGACAATTCACGACTGCTGGGTTCCCATTTTACTTTTGAAGGCAGTGTTCGATGCAATAGTCCGTCCAGCGTTCGGTAAAGATCTGCATTCTTGATTAATCATTTACCTGTCTTTGATCATATATATAAGGCTGAGGATCGATGACTCCTTGTTGCTGTTAGTTTCGTGACCAATTGATAGAGTTTTGTTTGCGATCTTGAGCTGTTGTTCTCTATACTAAGACACTGTTCCATCACCCTTCTCCTATAGATTCTTTCATACTTTGTTTCTTTAATCCCTCTACTTTCTTGTTCTATCTTCAGCTATTTTAACAGCCTTCTGCTATCTTCTCTCATCACACATATTAAGAATATCTGTTGTCATCCATGGTAAGTATATTTATATTATTAAGTATATTTGTTTCAAACATGAGGATGTCCATTTCTTCTAAATATAGAAATCTATCTATCTATCTATTGACCTTTCGAGCCGTAACCGGCCCATAGGGCGTAGACCAAGATACACCTTCTCCTATATGGATTTTTTGTTCTAGCAGTTTTCTTTTAAAGATATTTTATCAAATCTCGCCATCTGTCTCTGTTCTGTGCAAGCAGTTCTATCTCATTGAGGGAGCCGACTCCTGCTGCTCTTGCCTCTCTCATCAATGTTCTTCTCAGTGTCTCCCTGGGTCTTCCTCTTTTTCTTTTACCTGTTGTTTCCCATATGAGGGCTTGCTTTGCTATTCGGTTATTATCTCTTCTCATCACATGTCCAACGTATGACCATCGTCTTTTCTTTATTACTGAAGATATTAGTGGTTGATTGGCGATTTCTCTAATTTACTCATTTGTTTTGAATTCGTTCCATGCTATACCAAGTATTTTCCTTAGACATTTATTTTCGAATGCGTTCAACTTTGTTTCTATATCTCTTGTTGTTTTCCAGCTTTCACACGCATACGTAAGGGTTGATAGTACATTTGATTTGAATAGCCTAAGTTTTGTGTTTGTGCTGATAAGTTTTGATTTCCACAACTTTTCAAGGCTTCTGAAAGACATTGCTGCTTTAGCTATTCTGATTTTAATTTCTTTGCTCGTATCCCCTTCTCGATCAATGTGACTTCCAAGATAGATAAAGTGATCGATCTCTTCAACTGGTTTGTTTTCCATGTATATTTTGTCACCTGTTGGAATTAAACTAGTCATGACTTTAGTCTTTTCATGATTGATCTCAAGCCCAATTTTGCTGGCTATTGATGATAGTTCATTTGTGTTTTCCTGCATCGTTTTTATCTGACTGCTGATGAGAACTATGTCATCAGCAAAGTCGAGGTCTTCCAAATGGTCTCCTTGTATCCATTCGATGCCTTTATTACCAGTGCAGCATTTCTTCATTATGAAGTCCATAACAATTCCAAATAACAAGGGCGATAAAATACATCCTTGTTTAACCCCAGTTTCTATTGGGAAACATTCGCTCAGTCCTTCCTCTGTTCGAACTGCACATGTGTAACCATCATACATGTCTTTGATAATATTTATGATTTTTGATGGTAAACCATATTGCTTCAGAATTTTCCACAAAGAATCTCTATGAATACTATCAAATGCTTTTTTGAAGTCGATGAAGTTAAGTACAAACGGTTTTTGCTTTTCAATGTGTTCCTCCAATATAAGTCGTAGAGTGAAAATGTGGTCAATACAGCTTCTCCCTTTTCTAAACCCAGCCTGTTCTTCACGCATTACTGTATCTATTGAATCCTGTATTCTATTTAGGATGATTTTGCAGAATAACTTTGAGGCAACTGACAAAAGTGTCACGCCTCTCCAGTTGTTACAATCTCTAAGATTGCCCTTTTTTGGGATCTTAACAATGATTCCTTTTTTCCACTTATGAGGCGTCTTCTCTGTTTTCCAAATGATGTTGAACATTTTTTGGAGATGTATTAGTAGATTATGGCTATCAATTGCCTTGAGGATCTCAGCTGTTAACTTATCCTCTCCAGCAGCCTTGTTATTGGTCATAAGCTTTAAGGTGGTTTCTATTTCACTCAAGGTGAAGTCATCTAAATTTACATTTAATTCTGCTGCTGGTGTTTCAGTTTCAAAATCTATTAAACTGTGGGGTAGTGGACGGTTAAGAATTTCTTTGAAGTGTTCCGCCCAACGGGCTTTTATGTCTGCGCTTGTTGTTAGCATTGATCCAGATTTGTCTAGAATTGGTGTTCCACTGGATGTATAGGTGTTTGTCAGCATCTTTTGCACAGTATAAAGAGTTCTGCTGTCTCCTGTAATTGCAGCTGTCTCTGCTTTCTCTGCCAAATTGTCTATATAAGCTCTTGTATCTCTTCTTGCTGAACTTTTCACTTTGTTGTCTAATTCTTTGTATGTTGCTTTTGCCAGAACCTTTCCAAGATCTGTCTTTACATTAGTCATGGCTCTCTTCGCTTCTCTTCTTTCTTTGATGTATTTCCACGTGGTGTCTGAGATCCAAGCTCGTTTTTCCATTTTCTTCAGTCCAGCACTTGCTTCTGCTGCTGTCATTAGTATTTTGCTCTGTGAGTCCCACATCTCATTGATATCTAAGTCTATTTCACCGAGTGCTGTATAACAATTACTTAGCTCTATGTTAAACTTTTCCTTTATGGCTTCATCTTTCAGTTTATGACTATCAATTTTATGTGTAATTGACCTCTTCTGTTGGTTTCTAAATTTTAATCTTATTTTCCCAATGCACAGGTTGTGGTCACTATTAACATCAGCACCTCTGTAAGCTCTTACATCTATTAATGATGATCTGAATTGTTGTTTAATACATAGGTGGTCAATTTGATTGGAGGTTCTATCATCAGGAGATATCCATGTTGTTTTGTGAATATTTTTGTGTGGAAATTCGCTTCAAAGACTATGTTGCTACCTTCCAGAAAATACAAAGACGTCCCGATAACATGAGCATATAAGGAATATAGGGGGTGAGAACCCGCATCATATTTTGCCATGTTTGTTCAGTTGCAGATCGTGTTATATGTTCTTACTTTACAGTGAAAATATCATAAGATCAGTAGCATAAATCTATCTATTGACCTTTCGAGCCGTAACCGGCCCATAGGGCGTAGACCAAGATACACCTTCTCCTATCTGAATTTTTTGTTCTAGCAGTTTTCATTTAAAGATATTTTATCAAATCTCGCCATCTGTCTCTGTTCTGTGCAAGCAGTTATATCTCATTGAGGGAGCCGATTCCTGCTGCTCTTGCCTCTCTCATCAATGTTCTTCTCAGTGTCTCCCTCTTTTTCTCTTACCTGTTGTTTCCCATATGAGGGCTTGCTTTGCTATTCGGTTATTATCTCTTCTCATCACATGTCCAACAAACGACCGTAGCATAAATACGAATAATTAAATTCAGCCGTGTGTGGTCTATAATTAAGACGTCGGCCTCTGAACAAGAACGCCATGAGTTCAATTCCCACCATAAGTAATGGGCCCCCGTCACGCCAAGTGGCGTATAGGGAATATGGTATTAGTGACCATAAATTGTACAGACCTTTAGCACATGATTTTTGGGGTAATGTGGTCGGTACTACGCTCGTGCCACTTTACTTTCCCAGAAAAAAAAATCCGGTACCCATTAAAGGCTGGGTGAACTCGGAAGCCGTCGAATGGGATCGAACCTTCCTTCTTGTCCTTTGTAGTCCAGTTCACTAACCACTGAGCTATCGCGGCTCTCCCACCATAATGGCAGTGGAAAATTTATTTTTTAATCGAATCGGCTATTACTTTGTGGATTTCTCCTCCACTGATCTCTGGGTTGTGAGATCCGATGTCTACTTTGTCTAGCCTCTCGAAAAACAGCGAAAACATAAAGTCCCATGTGTATGCTCTGCACGTTAAAGAACTTTTGGCAGTTGGAAATCGAAAAGAGTTGGCCAAAATTGTCGGCTGCCCTGGCATAATTTATAGGAAATAATCTACTCAAAAAGTTACAACTTTCGAGGATAAAAATGAGAGTACCTATGCAGTCGAAGGATATATGCCTGTATGAGCACAGGGCTGCTGGTGTGAAAAATATGTAACAGTGTTATTCATGCAAAATTCTGTTCATCGGGTAATTGCTAGAGATATAAAGCTGACGAAGGCGATGAATGAAAGTGCTCATTGTTGCAGTTTCCTCATATTCCAAGGGCCAAAATGGCTTCGGCAGGAACAACAAACTACAACACAAAAATATATATGGATATGCACACAAATCTAACAACATGACGATAAAATGCTAGTCTATCAAAAAAGGAAAATAAGTCACTTCCCTGAGGTCCAGATCTTGGTCGGGCAACGACGCGATTAAAATTTAAATGTTCGGCCAACAAGGCAGGACCAAGGTGTGGAAAACAGTACGGGGAGGGTTCTAAAAATATGTATGTAGGTACACAGTCTAGTAACAGAAAAGGGTGGGATCTTGTAAAGCTGTTACCATAAAACAGAAGTCACGAATATCGTAAAAGAGACACAGAGCATCAACATACATATATGCAACTAAAAAAGTAGAGGAATTTAAATACCTAGGAAGTCTAGTGACAAACGACCACAAACATCAGAAATAGACAAGATGTAACAAAGCTTGTCAAATCATTAGACAGCGAGCACCAATATTATCCAAGAAGGAAATAACTGGAGGCAAAACTGGCACTCTACAATACAATCTTCATCCCAACTGTGCTCTACTGATGTCAGTCGTTTTCTATATGAAGAGCAATAAGAAATGTAATCACTACCGAGATTAAATATGTTACACGAATGATAGATACAGCCTGAAAGATAAGATCAGAAATGAAGAAAGTAAAAAAAAAGTAAAGTACCCCCGTCACGCCAAGTGGAGTAGAGGGAAATATGGTGTTAGTGACCCTATATTTTACTGACCTTCAGCACATGATTTTTGGGGTAATGTGGTCGGTATTACGCCCGTGCTGCTTTACTTTCCCAGAAAAAAATCCGGTACACATTTAAGGCTGGGTGAACCCGGAAGCCGTCGGTTGGGATCGAACCCTACCCCTTGTCCTTTGTAGTCCAGTTCACTAACCACTGAGCTATCGCGGCTCCCAGAAATGAAGAACTGAGAAAAAAACTAGGAATAATCCCCGCCATAGAATATATAAAGAAACAACAGATAAAATGGTTTGGCCACGTGATAAGGCAGAAAGATCAAAATGCAACACAATGAGCCTTCAATAAATGTTGCGAGAACACCAGACCCAAAGGTCGACCTCGAAAAATATGGATTAATGGATTATTAGAAACACTGAGAAACAACAGCAGCAGAGACGAACATAAGAGCAAAAGACCGCAAATTATATCTCCCCTCGGCCCTGAACTGCAAATAAGGAAGGAAAGATGAAAAACAAGGTTCAGTATTTTCAAATGAAATGCACTATCCATCATTAATTATGCATACGAGCCTCTTAATTTCAGCAAGGGAGCTGATGTCTACTGTAGTTACCTCTCACTTCAATCTTCTTTTTAGTGTTTCCATAGTTCTGCCTCTATTTCTTTTACCCTCTGATTACTATTTGAAGACTTGCTTTGAGATTCTCTTCTTGTCGCTTCTTATCACATGGCCAACATATGACCACGACCTTCTCTCTCTTTTTATTTTTATTTTTTAAAATAGATATTTGTAGATGCTTTGTTATTTCTCTTATCCCTGCACTAGTTTTGAATTCATTCCAATGTATACAAAGTATTGGCATTTGTTTTCAAATGCATGTAATTTATTTTCTATTTCTTTAGTTGTTTTCCATCTCTTGCATGCATAGTATTAGTAGCCTCCATCAGTCATAGTTGACTATGGATTTTCTAGCACCCCTAGAAATGTTATTATTTCTTTTCTTTTCTTTCATAGTGTATTCTCTTTTTCTATTAATCTGTCTGCTTCTTGTTTTAGTTGGAGCTTTAGCGTGTTTCCAAAGATTGCGGTCTGCAGCTATTTCTTCCCAGGCTGCAGGGTTTATGTTCAGTCTTCATGTCACGTTTTCACAAGACTACAAAATAAAAGTTTTGATCGCACTCTAGTTCTTTTGCCATCTGCCATATCTTTTGGTGTGCGGCCATCTTTCATATGGTGTAGATGGCCAAGCCAGCGTAACCTACGTTATTTAAGCAGCATGTAGATATTTGGGAGGTCTGTGCGAGTCATGACCTCCACGTTTGCCACTTACCCTTCCAGGTGATACCAAGAATACAGCGCAGACATCACATATGGAATGTGTTTAGCCTTCTCTTCTGCTTTGTATAACTTGTCCAAGATTGGTATTTGCATGCATAAGAGCTACCTTAATGGAAGGAATAGTTGTACTTTGCTGTTTAGGATAATTTAAATTTTAGTGTCAATGAAGATGACATACATGCTTGTATTTGTTGAGATTACTACAAGGATTGCAAGTTATGAGAATTATTGGCACTAGCCTATATTATGTACAACCTGATTTTATTTTCCTATCAAAGTGCAAATACATGAGACAATTCCAAAATAATGTAAAATAACAGATTTAATCACGTATTATTGTTTTTTTTTTAAATTTAAAACATTTTATTTCAAAACAACATTCACACAAACAGCATTATCATTAATTACTTAATGAAATTTCACTGGACTTCTGTTTCTTCATTTGCTTTTAGAAGAATACATGACATGTTGTCCCACAGTTTTACAGCAGAAGTAAGGTATCTGTATATATTGTTTCAGAACATCTGACTTAGGCAAGTAATTTGTTTGACAGGACAATACAAATCCCAATCATAACCCAAATAGCCAACCCAGCTGAAACAATGAATGTGTACCTGAAGGTAATACAATTAAGGAAGAGCACTGATCTTTTCAGTTCCAAATATAGTGACTTTGTACAGTTACTTAATGCAATGACTTAATATATGACAACAAGACATTCTATTGTTGCCTCACACAGTAGTTCTTTTTTTTAGTTTTTCTAGGTCTGCCTCTTTTTTTCTTTTATCCTATAGTTCCCATTTGAGGATTTGCTATGAGATTCTATTGTTGTCTCATCTCAACACATGGCCAACATATGTCCATCTTCTCTTTTTTTATAGGGGATATCTTTTTATGCTTTATAACTTCTAATATAGGGAATCTATCTATCTATTGTCCTTTCAAGCCGAAGACGGCACATAGGGCAGAACCACAATCTCAAAAACAGAAACCATGCGTGCCAAAGTGGCACATATTGCAGAGATCACTGCTCTAAAATATATGGCGCTGTTTCCATAACAATACTTTTTACAACAACAGCTTGTCAAGCCATCGATCAACCTCCTTAGCTGCCTCTTACGTCATGCCTGGAAGGTCACAGTGTCACTATTCTTTACTTCCCTCATAATGAGGCCCCGGTAACACACAGGAATGCTGAATTAAAATTAACTTATGGTGACTTGTTTAATGCAAAAAAAAAAAAAAAATCAAATGTCATTACTGATCTGTGACTACTGATCCACACTGACACAGAATGCAGCGAAGAAGAAAATATTTGGATAACTATTTATTTCACATAAAATCGCAGTAATATTAGTGTCAATACTTGTAACACAAATGTGGACACCTAACATTGTTAATTTAATTACACTAGAATCATTGATGTGGGCTGGTTACAGGATCCCTTGTAAAGAACTGGTTAACAGCTCCTTACCAGAGGGAGCTCACTACCAGCTACTAAAGATTAAATAGATACACAAACGTCAATAGTAATTCTCTCACACTGGGCAAAAATGTTTTAATATTTTTAACCAGAATCTAGAATAAAATCACTAATCAAAAACTGCTTACTTGGATCTAGCTAGTTAGTTCCTCCCAGTTGTAGATGGCACATTGGGCAGAAATGGAAAAAAAAATTCTCCTCATTTGATGATTTGCCACTATCTTCCCACCTTGTCTTTAGACTTTGTACAGGACCTGCAGCATATTTTACCACAAGTTTCTGTTCTTGGTGGGCCTCTTAATCTCAATGAGGGAGTCAGTGTGTCCTGTCTTTGCCCCTCTTATCCGTTTCTTCTTAGCATTTCTGTAGGTCAGCCTGTTTTGCTTTGCTTACTGTTTCCCCTTTAAGATTTTGTAATTCTCTTATTTCTTATTGCATGGTTGATCAAAGTACACATTTTTTTTTTTAAAATAGATGAAATTGTTGCCTGCATGGCCATCATTACTTGGAGTACTGGAAAACAAATGCACATCTTAAGCAAGGACTCTGAATTTGAAATGGACATTTCCTCACAAAAGATTCAGACTTCCAAGTTAATGTACTCAGAAAAAGGATGGAGAAAATTGATTAAAAACCCATTCAATGTAAAATAACAGAGGAGATGAGAAAGTTGAAATGGGAAACGCTACAGTACAAATACAATGGAGATAGTTTTTAAAAAAAAAATACAATATGTATCAGTGTTATTGTCACTTATTGCTTTGCTGGCAGTCAATGAAGTAATCTCTGCAATAAAATATTCAGAAACCTCATACCAATATGTAATTGTGAACTAACACGTGCTTCTAAAGTATTCAACCAGGTCTCCTTATCTAAAATATTTAACATTCCAAGCCAATAGGACAAAACACACACATTAATATGCCTCTTACAAAACATTGCAGCAATTTAGCTGTCAAATTATACTAGAGATAAAGAAAAGCAACACATGAATGAGTGATTCTGTATCCTTTAACGAAAGATACTACATCTTTATGGCTGCTTGAAAGATATTACCTCCTGAAATTTCAAAACCAAATTACATAAATATCACCATGTACAATAACAACACCTTCTAGAAAACTCGTAGAAAGCTCATGGGATCATTGGGTTGGTATTTGGGGTGATACCTGATGTGTGGAGCCTGTTGAAGAAAAAAAAAACATAAAAGTTACTGAAACAAATATGAGGGCAAAGTCATTAAATAACAAGAAGTTTATTCTAAAGTGTATATGGAAAAATATGCACAAAGAAAAAATCTTATTACATGGCACAAAATGGCTGCTCCTTAAAAATACCCATTAGGGTCATGGCAATCAATCAGTATGTGACCATATATTAGCTTACATGGTCACACCACTGCTGACTTGTAATGAGGAAGAGCAATGAGGCACTATTTATTTTGATGGTCAGAGGGTGTGAAGTCTTCTAATATCTACGGAAGAATGAAGGTTCAGTATGGAGAAAGCTGAGAGTGTATCATTGGGTGGAAAGATTGAAAAATGGAAGTTAAAACGTTAGTGACGAACAGATGGGTGAGAGATCAGCTAGAGTGACAACTGAGACAGTGAAACAGCAGATGTGTAAATCTGTGACAACTGAGACAGTGAAACAGCAGAATGTGCAAATCTGTGACAAATGAGACAGTGAAACAGCAGATGTGCAAATCTGAACAAATGAGACAGTGAAACAGCAGATGTGCAAATCTGAACAAATGAGACAGTGAAACAGCAGATGTGCAAATCTGTGACAAATGAGACAGTGAAACAGCAGATGTGCAAATCTATGACAAATGAGGCAGTGAAACAGAAAGAGAAAACTCTCCTCTTTACCTTTTTTCTGTGCTCCTTACCCCTCATTTGTTTTTATTGTACCCCACTCTCAGACATCTCACTCTTACCGCCTTTTGAGCACCTGTTAGTCTACTATTCTATTCTTTCTCCTTTGTGTTTGCACACTGACCCCTGTGTGAACTCCTCTGGTTCTGTGTGAATTTGCGCACATTTCTGTACGTTCACGACAGCCGCACTTGGTTGCTATTTCCTTTTCGTTTTGACCTCTGTTTACTCACAGGATAGATAATTTTGTTTTCTTTAACACATTTCGATTGTTTTTGTTATTGAGTTATTTGCGGGCCATCATCATTGCACTCCGAACATGTCCATAGGTGCTCAGATCCCCTCCTCAGCAATTCCCTCAGTGCCCAGCGACTGACGACTCCAGTTCTATGTTGGTTGATAAGTCTTCTTACACGGCCACCAAGTTTCTCATTTCTGGCTGTGCCCATCTTAACTCCCATTTCCATCATCCGAAGAAGCGACGATCTGTGTTTGTCGAAGTCCTGTGCTCTTCCCACATCTCGGAGTGCAGTGATGATGTCCGCCCTATCCATCGGTTGCCCGTCCTTAACGACAGCGCAGCTAGCCAACCTGTCCGCTCTCTCATTTCCCCGTACTCCCGCATGTCCAGGGACATAGACAAAGGTGACCTTACGTATTTTGGATTTCTGCAACGACTCTACCCATTGCATGCGTACAAAGCCCGCCTCCACTTTTTTATCATGCTCATCGAATCACTCAGTATACATGAGTGGGTGTAGTCTTGTGACTCTAACCATTTGAATGTCTTGGTCACTGCCATCACCTCCATTGTCATGCTACTCGTGGTCATGGCGTATGCACCACTGTCTTCCTTGTTTTTGTTTTGGCTGTTTCGTTATTAGTTTTGTGTGTGTGTTTTTTTGTTTGTTCCTGATGAAGGCATATTGGGTCGAAACGTCGTTTAGTCTGTGTCGTCCACTTATCACGTAAAGCTTCTTACATACCATTTTTTTCTATTTTTAAATTTTTCCTCACATTCAGCTTTACTGCAGCTTCGCAGTTTTATGCCTTAACCCTTTACTAGTATATGTATGTCCAATATTATTATTTCTTTAAACAGAATTTTCATATAGTGGAACAATCTCACTTTAATTTCATTTAAACTTTGACACATTTAAACAAGAATAACATTTGTAGAGAAGTTTGAGCCTAATGAACTACAATGAATTCTAAGCAAAACTTAATAATAATTCAGCTAGTTAATGAATTAAGCAAGACATGCCAAAAAAAGTATTGCCTTATTTCCCAAAATTGCATGAAAATAGCTAAAGTAATTTTTTTTTGAAGACCAATGTCTGAAAACAAGTTTGTTGAAATACATGAGAAACTACATTATGAGGTTGAATTTACAAATCATATTATATCAATGAGTATCTCAATAAAACCTAAACAAATCAGTATTCTCACTAACCAAATGAAATATCAAAGCTCTTGTTCAAACACTGCAATACTTACCTCTTCCACAATGTTAAAATAAGCAATCTTATCCATCCCCTGAAGGAAGAGCTCAGGGGCTTCATATGGTGGGAAGAAATCAAAGATCATGAAGAGCTGGTGAGTGTTGACAGGTGAACAGCTGCACACAGGGAATGAGATAACAATAATGAGATGTAATGTTATTTCAAAAGCTAGAAACGTTGAAACTGACTCCTTTTTAGACTGCAAATAATTTACACACAATTTTTGCTATCATCATCCTCATGTGCCACACCAGTTGATGTATGCAATCATGTCTCTTTCCATGACTCTCTGTTCACAATGAATTGTATCAAATCTGTTGTTAACTGTTTACTATGCCACAATGCAAAACTATCTAGTATCGTCTCTCTTTGTCGTCCACAATATCTTTTCCCTGTATTTTGCCAGATGTAACCAAGTATTGCTATGATACGTAGATATTAGCCTTTTATTTCTATTTCAACCAAAAAAGCCAAGAGTAAAGACAAATTTACACACAGAAAGAAAATCAGTGGAAGAAGTAAATCACTCCACATATTTTTGAAGCTGCACAGACCAAGGTAACAAAAGAAAGGAAATCTGAACCAGAATAGCAAAGTCACCAATGATTTTCTGAAACCTTGAGAAAATATGGAAATTAAGAAATCTTAAAAAAAAAAAACTTAGAATATTAACTGAAATCCGTAATTCATCTCTATGTATGCAAGAGCTGAGAAACAGAAAAAAAACTAGACACATTTAAAATCAAGGAAAATACTTTGTATTAAATGAAATTAATCGTAATGTACAGTGTAATTAACAATCTCATCTATAATTAAGAAAAGAAGATGAGCATATGTGTGGTCATGTAATAAAAGATAACCAAAAACAAAAAATCGCATATGACTACAACATATATATCTGAGACATATCTTTGAGACACTAGCAGCACTTTATGTTTACATCAAACCAAGAAGTTGTCACTACAGAGTGAGTCAAGCTGGCTGGCCAGAGACATTGTTTTCTTCTATGCTTTTCCACTTTCTGCTTCATCCCTTCAAGTTTTCTCCCTTCTGACAGCCTCAACTATTTTCAAAAATGTTGTTGTAGAGTTTCCTCAGCATCATCACTTAACCATACTCTAGACTTACCTTAAGCTCTGCATACTTTTTCTCTTCTTACCTACACACACCTTTAATAACTATCCTTGTGGCATATATTCCATTTCTGAGGTCTTCCAGGGATGGGGATGAGGTAAAGAGGAAGGGGAAGAAACAGGGATGAGAATAAAGGTCATATGTCCAGTGCAGTGGCCATGTGGTGTTGGGATCAGAGTGACTATTTCACCCCTAAGAGAACAAAATTGTGTATCCCACAGAGATTTGAATCTGTGTGATAGTTTGGCATTTTATAAGTTATCCATTTGGCTACCAACTCTCATATGTGTGTGTGAGTGAGAGAGAGAGAGAGAGATAGACATTTTTTTTCCTTTCTTATTTT
This sequence comes from Megaustenia siamemsis, assembly GCA_032433765.1. Classification (NCBI taxonomy): domain Eukaryota; kingdom Metazoa; phylum Mollusca; class Gastropoda; order Stylommatophora; family Ariophantidae; genus Megaustenia; species Megaustenia siamemsis. The sequence goes on along the minus strand of JAVIAB010000051.1, from coordinate 71,836,818 downwards.
GTTCTTTTCTTTTTTTCCCTCTGAATGCAATACATTCTGTATGCACTTTCTTTATGTAGATGTCTTATATTGTTGTAAATACAAAAAATCAGTAATTCATAAACATTTTCCTGTACAATGTGTGACTGAACAATGAAAAACAGCAAATATATAATTAAAATTGTGCAGCCACCATCATGTACAAATTTGTGTTGGAAAATGGGCTCCTGAGAACGCTGTTTATTGCAAGCTTTTGCTCTCGATTAATGTGGGTTAAATAAATGAAAACATTTTGTGGATAATTTATGTGTCTCTTGTTCAAACTTTCCAAGGCCATCATATACAACATTCATTAGAATGATCAAACTCTTATATTTAGACTAAGATCTGGAAACAGACATTAGCAACACATGTTTAATACATTCAGACTTGGAAGTAATGATTTTTGTCCCAATGATCAGATTCCAGAAAATGCAAACACACTCTCCAGGCAAAAATATGTACAACTAAAAAAAAGTAAAAGTAAAGTACCCCCGTCACGCCATGTGGCGTATAGGTAATATGGTGTTAGTGACCATATATTTTATAGACCTTCGGCACATGATTTGTGGGGTAATGTGGTTGGTATGCCCGTGCTGCTTTACTTTCCCAGAAAAAAATCCGGTACCCATTAAAGGCTGGGTGAACCCGGAAGCTGTCGGTTGGGATCGAACCCTACCTCTTGCCCTTTGTAGTCCAGTTCACTAACCACTGAGCTATTGTGGCTCCCATGTACAACTAAACTCAGGACAAATTCTGGCCTCCTGTGTTGGCCCTGAATGACAATAACCTTGCAGGAGGTCTCGACTACAGTGAAGTATATTTTGAAATTTGACACCAATGTTTTGCATCTCCAACAGGAGAAAATGAAGAAGGCAGCGGTCTCTTCTGGTTGCTCCAACTGACATTTTTCAAATTTTACATTGCTGTGGTGGTGACTAACTCCTGCTTCTTTTTTGACATGTGTGACCACATTAAGCACAAGGTGAGGATGGAAATACTTTATATTGGATATCTCTATGTGCTGGTAGGCACATCCTGTCTTCTCTGTTTGGAGGAGAGGGGACTAGCTATTCTAATAAAAGTATTTTTAATATTTGATTTATCTCACTTACCAATTGTCAATTAAACATTTTTTTTTTCCATTTTACCATTTTTGGAGAATCTTGTTTCTACGTATTTAAAACCAGCCACATGTTGTTATCTTAGCACCCTATAGATACGTTTATAATACATTTATTTCTTTAAGTTGCCTACATCTAATGTCATTCATGTCAATTTTTTTTTTACTTTTTCATTCAATGAAATTAACAGATTAACAAAAAAAACAGTGAGCAGGTTCTTCACAATGTAAACAAAATTATGAAAACTATGTACTGAAAACTTACAAACTGCGCATTCTACTGTAATCTTTGTTCTTGAGGTCTTTCCAGTCTTTGAAACGATCCTCATACTCCAACGGGGGATTTTCCAGGTCCAAACTCTCTAAATCTTCTGTAACCTACAGAAAAACACAATTCAATGATCTTGGCAGATGAAAATAAAACAAGAATGATGCAAATTGCTGCCTGGGCCATTAAAAAAAATCTTTTCCTCTGTTACTGAAACTGTATCAACCATCTTTCTGAAGTTACCGGAGGGACACTTGCCAATGCTATGGTTAAATGTACAAGATTGTCCACATTGGTCAGGAAAGAAATTGAAATGCTAATGTGCAATGGTGATGGCTTTTATATGCAGGAACAAGTTATTTGAACTTTAATGTTTTCATTAAATAAACAACAAAAATAGTGATTTATTTCTATAACATAAGATGATGTGGAAAAAAAACAAAACTTGTATGTGACTGATAAGAAACTCATTACTGCAGATCTGACCTAGCAGTAAACAAGAACAGACAGCAAAAATGAATGAATTTTAGGGATGATCAAACAGAAAAACAATGGGCATCTTTTATTTCACTTTACAGACTGACATTAATGGGAATATTTATGAAATTGTATTGTCAATCAATTAAGATAACTGAATTCTACCACGATCCAATATTAACCCTTAATTACAAAACTATCATAAAAATTACAATCTCAAAATTCAAACTTTTAAAATTCTACAGCTTGCCACACGCAAATGCTCTTTTCTGCCATGAACTTTCCCAATTGTTCCTGCCAGTGACTTGTGATTTGTCATTGCAATTGGACATGTGTCTTTTTTTTAAATACAACACTACATTGTACAAAATTATGATAGCACCAATAAAAGTATGCCATTGTGACAAAACTTTATTTTCCTATAAACCTAAGAACAGTAAAGTGGTTTAACTATTGTTAACAATTCATGTCTATCAATTCAACTAGTGGAAAACCCAAAATAAAAACGGCATATTTTACAATATGCTGACAATTAAAAATGAAAATGTTACTTACATTTGCAATAATACTTGGGATAAGAAAAATGTTTTATTTTTCCAAATTACTCAGGGCTGATTTTCTTTAAGTAGTAACTTTTACAAATATTTCATAATAATGTTAACTTGCCTTGAATTAAGGGTTAAAGCAAAGTTCATTCAAATTATTACATTGAAGCAATCTCAAATATGTTTCCATTGATCATTGAAAATCACCCTTTTAACACTGACGGTAAGCAAATATGCTTAGTGACTTTAACAGATGCTGTAATAAAGTAATTATACTGAAGGTTCTTGCATCAAATTGATTACACACTTCTTATTCATTCATTCTCTGTTATCTTATTATATTGTCTGACTATCATTTCTCTTAGTAAAAAAAAAAAGTAAAGTACCCCCGTCACGCCAAGTGGCGTATAGGTAATATGGTGTTAGTGACCATATATTTTACAGACCTTCGGCACATGATTTTTGGGGTAATGAGGTCGGTATTACGCCCGTGCCGCTTTACTTTCCCAGAAAAAAAATCTGGTACCCATTAAAGGCTGGGTGAACCCAGAAACCGTCGGTTGGGATCGAACCCTGCCTCTTCTCCTTTGTAGTCCAGTTCACTAACGACTGAGCTATCATGTCTCCTATAATTTCTCTTGTTACCTTTAAATTTGCTCAGTCATCAATTTTTATTTCACTTTTCCATAAATTACCACAGTGAGACTTCAATGTACTTCTTATTGCAAGCTTTTTCCTTGCTTTAATCTCTTAATAGATTTCTTTGACAGCAATTTTACTCATAGCTTTCAGAGTATGAATTAGAATTCTAATGTTGTCTGTTGACTTCATTAATTTTCTAAGTTTCATACTCATAAAACAGTAATTTGTTGAAACAACACTGAATGGGTTTCTTAATACATTGACAATATAACACCATCTCCCATAAGAGTGTGTAGAATATGAAGAACAAAAAAGGTTGACAGATATAATTCTATATCAGTGGAGTGAAGTGTTTTCACTTAAGGTGACCTTATAAAGAATTAAGTAACGATGTTTGGAGGTTAAGTATTTTTTAAAAATTGAACTAATTTGTTATTTTCCCCCGCTACATTTTGCCTTCCTCTCATTTGATTTGCACCTTCAGTGATGGTCTCTGGTTCTCTGTTGGCTGGGCTCTCATGTTTTCCAACTAAGGTGTGGTGTACACCTACTTAAATACATCATGGACCTCTGCCCAAATCCAAAATCTCATTAATGCAATTTAAAAAAAAAAAAACCTGGCTCCTAAACATCTGTCAAGTCAAGACTACAGATATTTGCAGGAAAAAAGATGCTGACTATTTTATGAAAGATCAAAGATATCCAGCAGTTACTCTGCATCATGACAAAAGAGGGTAGTTTACAGTATTATACAGATCTCCTTACCAAACTAAGAAAGGTTGTGACCAAAAAACAATGGGCAGCACACACTAAAAATCTTCACTTGCTGTATGATAATGCACCCTCTCAGAAAGCCCAACCGGTATGGTCAATGATTTTAATGTTCATACATCCTTCACACTCATCCCTTTCTCTCTGTTTGGCTCTGTTATACTTTTTCCTTCTAAATCTTAAATCACAGCTCAAAGGAAATCATGTTTAGAGCGATGATGAAGTCATACTGGCAAGTGATAGCTGGTTTAGGTAGAAAAATATGGTGTTCTATTTCAAAGGTTTTTTAAGATCAAGTAAAGATGGCAGAAGTGTGTCAATTCTGGATGGAGGCTATATAAAAAAAAGTACTAACATGATTTATATTGTATTTAATACTTGACCTCTTGATTACATTCACTCACAGTCAAGTTAAGAATTATGGCCATACCCTTTGTACATAAATGTTAATTGTTCTACTTAACTTTGTCTTTATTACATTCACTGACTGCTAACCAGATATCTATTTTTTAACAGCTAATTCAAATTAAAATTAAAAGAGTACATCAGGAAATGGACTAGTGATCATTTGCCCATGAAATCAGTGTTAAAAAATTATACTGTCATTTTGGTAAATAGCAGAGAAGGTTCTCTTGGACATTACATTGTTTTAAGTCAATATAATGATTACATCTGCAGTCTTGATCTAACTAACTCTTCCATTAAACATATTCAGCTCACACAGAAGAAAATGAACATAATTAGTGCAATTAGAAGTAAATAGCATGCAAGACTTACAACTTCAAAATCAAGAACAGGAGTGTCTGCCAAATTGTAAACTAAGACCTCACTCCACTTCCTGAGGAAGAAATTTAAAAACTATATTCAACAAACATAAATAATCACAGATAATATATCTAAATTTTATGCTGGCTCATCACAAAGATGCCATAGTTTTGTGGTGGCATGTTAGTTTTTGTTCTGGATCAGGAGAATCATTCTACTGCTGTAGAATATCTTATAGAATATTAATAAATAATATGAAGCTAGGCTCATTAGCCTCACCAACTGTAATGTTAAATAAGAGCTGACTGTCTATATCATATCAACAGAAAGTTCATTTAGCTTGAGAAGACCTCAGGTCAAAACAATACTTCTTTATTGATGATCGTGCTTTTAAACGCAAATATGGAAACTGACAAGCAATATGGCTGAATTGTTTTGATGCAGTTTGCACAAAATTCAACCTAATAATCTCAACTGTAAAAAAAAATCATCAAAATTTTGTATCAGTCAGCAACAAAAAATGTTTATTTAAAGCTAACATTCAGTGCTCACAATTTTGTTTTAGAAAGTTCAATAGGTCAGAAGCACTCTTTCTCAAGTAGTTCACACAGAACTATAGGGCAATGTTAGAACTGCCACAAGCTATTGAGTTATTTGCGGGTCATCATCATTGCACTCTGAACATGTCCATAAGTGCTCAGATCCCCTCCTTAGTAAGTCTCACAGTTTGCCACAAGTATTGGATCAAACAAATAATAGAGAAAACCACAAGATTAAGCTTCTGTTCTTCTGGCAACCCTAATACATGACTAATACAGTATGAAACCTGGACTGTTTACAATCACCATAAAGAAAGCTGACCCATTTTTATATGCACTGCCCATGAAAACTATGAAAGATAAAAATAGGATAGGGTGACTGAGACACATATTTTCTGACACAAACTGGCATACACAGACATACTATGATAAGCAGATCACAGCTAAGATATGCTGGACATATGGTTCATATGTCAGACCAAGAGGAATAAAAAAAATGATGAAATTCAAAAGAGCAGGCAATTACAAGGTCAAGAGAAGACAAAGGTGCTACTAAAGCACTATTGTTACAGTTCTTCAGATTGGGAATGCACTACATCTAATGCAATGTGGTGCAGCAAGTTGTTGAGGGTACCTCAAGTTACAAGTAAAAAATAAATAAATAATGCCACACAGAAGTGAAAATTCCACAAAAATTGCAGTACATTTTTCTTAAGTGGTTAATAGCCAACACAACCATATGTAACAGAACATCATATATTTGTATTGACCGTTCAGATTCGTTTTGTGTTGATTCCATTCAGCCAACTCCAAACGTGACCTTCATGAGCACTGGTGAATGAACAGCATCATGTTGCTTATATTACTTTACACGAAAGAGGAATTAATAGCTACAAATCACTTTACATATATTGCTGGTTAATTTAAATATAAATGATAAAAGGACATTTTGATAAATAAAAACAATCTACTTGGCATTCTTATTTCCCTATTTCCTTGCAGTTTCTAAAATAAGGTGTTTTTTCAATGCCTTAGGAAAGTTTTCATAATATACATCCCAATAAATGCTGGGAGGACTGATAGCATATTGGTGGACCTGACATATAGCCCAAAAAAGATAAAGATGAACAGTTTATTCTTCTCTTTATGCATTCATCAATGAAACACTTAAGATATTACTTTTCTTCACTGTCCTCACTTAAAAAGGCATTAAAGATTGACACTACTGCTATGTGTTGAAACTGAGATACCTGGGCTTTCAACTGAACACATCCAACTACAGCAGTGAACTTAAATTTTTTTGTGTGTATTTCTGGAAAGAAATCTTCGAGATGTTGGAAGAGCACAGGACTTCGACAAACACAGATCAACGTCACTTCTTCGGATGATGGAAATGGGAGTTAAGATGGGCACGGCCAGAAATGAGAAACTTGGTGGCCGTGTAAGAAGACTTATCAACCAACATAGAACTGGAGTCGTCAGTCGCTGGACACTGAGGGAATTGCTGAGGAGGGGATCTGAGCACCTATGGACATGTTCGGAGTGCAATGATGATGACCCGCAAATAACTCAATAACTCTATAAGGGTTACCTAGTTTGATACCAAATAGATCGTGCAAAAAATGTCATTGAGTTATTTTTATTAATTTTTTTTTAAAATATGAGCACTAACACCATATTTCCCCATAAGAATAAGGGTGTAGAAAAAAAATCTTTGTTTTACTTAAGTCTGTTTTCCGTTCTTGTTCCTTTCTCAATTAGCCAACTAGTTTGCCTTTTTACAGTGCTCCTATTATTATGTGGAGTAGGATCATAATCAGTTTTAATTCACCATACCATTTTCAGCCTATCGACTGTTCAGTCTGGTGAACCCCAAATGTTATCGAAAAGGATGACAATTGTAAATGGAAGATTTTTTTTTTTTTAAATAAAACCCCTAAGTAAGCAGAGCTCCACTGTAAATGATACTTGAAAATACTAAAACATCAAACAAGGAGTAATAGTTTGCTCTAATTTGGATCAGACAACTAAGTTTGCACACAAAGCAAGAACTGTTCACTTACTTCATGCAGGGTAAGTAGTGATTCTTGTATGCATCACTGATGCTGTTGAGGTAACCATCTGTCAAGACTGGGCTGTTAACCTCCCATGGCTGGAAAAAAAAATATATATATATATATAAATATGTATATACGGTGTCCTAAAAGAGTGTCTCTTTTTTTCAATAAATTATTGTCGTTCATATATATCCATATCTTTTCATGCAAACAATAATTTCATCAATTAACTGCTACAAAATGTAATACTTACTTCAGTATGTAGAAATAGCTATAATTATAAACAAATGGCTTGTATATTCCAAAGGAATTTTCCATAATGTGGGGAAATTCATGGCTTCATTTTAGAGCTACAGACGGTGCCATGAAAACTTTTTACCTGGGCTAAAATAACAAATGGTGTCAGTGTCAGAACACCAGCTTTGCTATCAGTCAATTTTGCTACTAATTTATGCATGGCCAAGCTTCTCTAGAAACCAGACAGAGTCAAAATGGCTACCATTGCAATTCAAAATCTATAAAATATATATATAGGGATTTTTTCAACCAGAGCATGTTCTGGTAAACTTATAAGACTTTTACAATCCAAGATACATATTTTATAAGTAAATTAAAACTAGAATTTCCACCAGTTTACGTTTCCATGTTGATGACAGCAATAATTTTATTTTATAAACTTTCAATAATTAATAAATAATAATAGATATACTTTCAATAATTTTATAAGTAAAGTAAAACTAGAATTTCCAGTTTTACATTCCCATGTTGATGACAGCAATAATACAAATATAAGTACACTAAAACTTCATGTCACTGCTAGAAAAAGAGGTCAAGTTTAAAAAAAAAATAGAAAGTTTATTACCAATATCAGGAGAAAACAATCATATTTTGGCCATGTAATGAGAAGGGAACAATTGGATATATTGAGAGAACCATAATAATTTAAAGAAGAAGAGGAGAATGAAGAGAAAAGATACCATACAGTTTAGATAATGGATAGAAACAAGCAAACAGGGCACTTGATGATGACAATATATATAAACACATATGCTGCTTCAAAACAAAGGAATACTTACTAAGTGAAAAAAAAACCAAGCCATGGATAAATAGCACACCAGAAAATGAAAAACAATGTACAAAACACACACAATTTTGTTAATAAAACTGAGCATCTTTAATGTTAGACAAGGCCGGTCTTTTCAATCAAATGTCAATCTTGTATAACTAGATGGCAAACATGATCATTTGAAATAACTGAGATGTGGTTTTGCAAAAGAATAATGGGAATCATAAGATCTATTATCGGTTGGCTTACCACGGCAACAGCCGGGGTTCGTACCCTGGCGAGGACACCTGGGTTTTACTAATTCCCTAAAAATTAGTGGGAGCCGCGATAGCTCAGTGGTTAGTGAACTGGACTACTACGGACAAGGGGTAGGGTTCGATCCCAACCGACGGCTCCGGGTTCACCCAGCCTTAAATGGGTACCGGATTTTTTCTGGGAAAGTAAAGCAGCACGGGCGTAATACCGACCACATTACCCCAAAAATCATGTGCTGAAGGTCTGTAAAATATAGGGTCACTAACACCATATTTCCCTATACGCCACTTGGCGTGACGGGGGGTACTTTACTTTTTTTACTATAAGATCTATTATGCTGATATGCATAAAGATATCAGTCTATAATCTGGATACATAAATGAATAAATTATTGCAACAGTAAATGTGAGGTGTAATGAATATTTATTTGCTTACTTCATCTTGTTACTTTGTATCTACTATAAAATGTTGATTGTCAGAGAGTATATTTGAGTGAGTGAGTGAGTGAGAGAGAGAGAGAGAGAGAGAGAGAGAGAGAGAGAGAGAGAGAGAGAGAGAGAGAGAGAGAGAGAGAGAGAGAATCAAACTATCCTATAAACCATTACTCTTCTCATATGTTTAAATTCCAGTCCTCAATATTTTTTATGCTAATATTGTTTTCAGATATGACTGAGTGTCGCTCTGTGAGGATCTCTGGTTATCTGTTTTCTGGGGTATCACAAATTCTTTGGTAACTGATCAATTATCGTTATGCAGACATGACCAAACCAACTCAGATGTTGCTGTGCTATTTGTATCTGCACACATTACATATCAAAACTAAAATAACCTTATCTGCTGCCTAGCATTTGATGCTTAAAGACCACCTCCTTATGCTATAAAGCGTTCAATATTTACAAATATAAATACATTTGGACAAAAGTGTCTGTCAGTACCAGGGCTGAGAGTGGCCAGTGACTTGCAGCCAACTGCTTGTGCCAGGATTAGTGAACCAGAACTATCCAGATCCTATTCTACCACTTTCGAGAGGCCTTTGAAACAGACTGACCTATCAAGTGAGTAGGGATCAAACAGGAGGACAATCTAGTCTTAAAAAATGATATGTTATTTTGTATGTGATGGGCTGCAAAGGAAAAAAATAGCACAGCTTTGCTGCAAACCACAATACAACGCATCTAAACCCACTCAATGTCTTTTTTAAAGGAGGATGACGATTCCTTTAATGGTCATCAGGTAAATGTGAGAAAGAGCAGAGAAAGAATGTGTATATAAGTACCACACATTTGTCTTTCATGTTTTAAACATTTGTTTAATGTGCACCCACAAAAACATACATAAGAATCATACCACATTTCTTTTTTTAATGCGATCTCTGATGTAGCTGATTGGTGCATCCAAGTATATGACAACATGAGGGTGCCAAAAGTAGTCTACACTCACATCATACTGGTAGTTATAAGCTTTCAGGGCTGTCATTATGAAGATTAAAAAGAAATAAATGTAGTAACTAAAAATTGACTACCTTAAGGAATTACATAAAAAAAAAAAAATAAGAAATCAATAAAACAGAAATAGATAACTGACCAAGCTACACATAGAATGTGCCATTGCTTACTGAAAAATATGATCATCATCAAGTACCAGCTCACTTTTTTTGCTTTGGCCTTTTTCAGAACGTTTTCATTACTCTTAACTGTCCATGGTATTCTCAACATTCTTCAGTAAAACCATATTTCTACAACCTCCAGTGATTTTCTTGTCTGATGTCCTATTATCCATGATTCACATCCATGTTAAGCCTGGCTCTACATAACATTTAAGAACTATTTTTCTTGTTTCTATTGTCAAAAATGGATTGCACAGTATCTTCCTAACTTTTTGGCAATCTGCTTTTGCTTGAGCCATTCTGCATCTCACCTCTGTATTATCACTAACTCCATATTCCTCACACATTATGAAGAGAACTCTCAATTACCACATTTAACTAGTTCCAGTACAACTTAAGGTGCACCAGAAACTTTAAGTAACAAGAGATGACAGTGCAAATTTTGATCAATAAAAGCTGATCTGATCACAGGACTTTTTTTCAATCCTGTACTTCCTTATCAAAATATGCATTGAAGCATTGTGGGGAGCAACATAGGTAAAATCCTGACACAAGGGTGTCACAGTAGCAGTTTCAAGTCCACTCAACAGCAGTACTGTCTACCTGGGTGATTCTGGTCTTCTTCGTTAAGCCTTGAAACCAGATAGTTTGCTGTTGTAGGTATATAATAGCTGCTGATTCTACTTCTTTCTCATGAGATGTCATTTTTTTCTCACTGCTTTTCTACGCTTATGCTATAGTGTGTAGAAAAAAGAAATGAAAAATGAAATGATTAATACAATTTTGAGAAGAAATCAGGCTGATAATATGTAACACCTACTTTGAGCAAGAGAAAAGGAAAACACATGCAAAAGCCCTGGAGATAATAAGAGGAATCAAATAGACTATGCATAATCATTATCAAAGATAAGATTCCATAACAGCATCAAGAAGAGGAATCAAATAGACTATGCATAATCATTATCAAAGATAGATTTCATAACAGCGTCAAGAAGAGGAATCAAATAGACTATGCATAATCATTATCAAAGATAGATTCCATAACAGCATCAAGAAGAGGAATCAGACTATGCATAATCATTATCAAAGATAGATTCCATAACAGCGTCAAGAAGAGGAATCAAATAGACTATGCATAATCATTATCAAAGATAGATTCCATAACAGCGTCAAGAAGAGGAATCAAATAGACTATGCATAATCATTATCAAAGATAGATTCCATAACAGCGTCAAGAAGAGGAATCAAATAGACTATGCATAATCATTATCAAAGATAGATTCCATAACAGCGTCAAGAAGAGGAATCAAATAGACTATGCATAATCATTATCAAAGATAGATTCCATAACAGCGTCAAGAAAGCCAAAACCTAAACCAGGAGCAGATATTAACTCAGATCACAATCATGTAGTGATTAAAATGAAAGTCTAACTAAAGAGAAACAAACAAAAGACTAATTCACCAACAATACCATTAGACATAGCTTAAAATAAAAAAGATGTTAAAAATACTTATCTATCTATCTTTCGCCTGAAGTATTGTCTATATCTGCAATGTCGTTTCCTGTATAAATTTTACTGTCTTTTGTAATTCTTGCAGTGGCCCATATAGTTTTGTCTGTAGTGTTGTATCTATGGGCCAATGGATTTTCCTCAGTCTACTATATTCAGTGCAGTCTTGAAGTATGTGTTCAGCAGTCTGGGGTGCCTGTCCACATGTACAAGTAGTTGATGTGCCGATCTTGAATTTTGTATACATGTGACTATGGAGTCGATTGTGTCCTGTTCTTAGGCGTATAATGATAACTTGTTCATATCTATTCATATTATGAAAGGCATCCTGATTTGGGGCTTGTGGTCCTCTGATTGATTTGATTATCTGTTTCTTATGATGGTATGTAACTGGTGTATCTAGTTGTGTGCCTGTTGAACCTTCCTTTGCCAACTGATCTGCTTTCTCATTTCCTGGTATTCCACAGTGAGACGGGATCCACTGCAGGGCAACCCTGTGGTGCTTGCAGAGTTCAGTCAATAAGGTCTGCAGATGTGGTAATTTTCTGGATTGTAGTGCCTGGAGTACTGATCTTGCATCTGTCAAAAACACTACAGGCTGTGGGCTAAGATTACTGTTCAGCAGTTTTTCTATTGCCAACTTTATTGCTTGTATTTCTGCATCATAATTGTGACAATATTTCCCTGTTGCTATTTTATCCATATCCCTAGTGTTATTTGGGTACTCTATATATGCACCTGCTCCCCCATTCTTTACTGCATTCTGTGCTGATCCATCTGTGTACACACGAATCCATAGGTCTTGTGGGTATTCTTCATCCAGGAAACTGAGAGCTATTGTTTTTCGCTGTAGACTATTTTGTTCCTCTTTGTCAACTATTCCTTTCACTTCTGTCCGTATTTGAACTGATAATCCTGATTCATCTGTCCAGGGAGTCTGTTCTGGTATGGGCAGAAGGGGTTTAACAACTCTTGGCATGTCTGGTGTTTGTCTACTAATACGCTTGGCTTGGTGGATAAAGCTGCTTCTCTTAAGTCGTCCCAATGCAAGATTTTGGAATCTGTCCTTCATTGGATGTCTCGGCATGCATACAAATTTTTCTGCCTGTATCAGCACCTTTGTGTCTCTCCGTTCTCTCAGTGCTGGTATCCTCCACAATTTCTCCATCTCCAATATTGGTGTTGATTTCATTGCTCCTGTGATGACCCTAAGTGCCTGGTTTTGTACTTTATCCAGTTCTTGCAATGTGGTGTTTGATGCTGAGCACCATGCGGATGATCCATATTCTAAATGTGGGCGTATACTCTGTTGGTAAACTTTACTGAGTATTTTCCCACTCGCACCCCATGTGGTTCCACACAACTTTCTTAGAATAGCCAATTTTCTCCTTGCTTTTTGGGTTGCCTTATTTATCTGCTGTTTCCAAGATAGTTTGTTATCAAATGTAACTCCGAGATATGTAGCTTGTATGTCTTCTTTCACAGGCTCATTGTTTATGTAGATGGCTCCTGCTTTTTGCTTTGGGGAGAGTGTGAAAAGTGTAGTACTGCATTTGTCTGTATTGATGCTGATACACCATCTATTTGTCCATGAATTCAGTGCATTCATAGCTCTTTGTAGCAATTTGGAGGCCACTGTTGCATACTCCTCTGTGCACCACATTACCAAGTCATCTGCATACATTGCCACTTTGATGCCATGTGGTAGTTCAGTAACTAGGTCATTGATGTAGATCAGAAAAAGTGTTGGAGATAGTACCCCTCCTTGTGGAACGCCCTGGCGCAATAAGACCTTCTTACTCTTAAGACCATCCAGTTGCACTCTGGCTCTCCTGTTATGCAGGTATGCTTTGACCCATTTGTACATCCTGCCATTTACTCCATAATTTCTCAGTTTCTTCAAAAGCCCTTCCTTCCATACCTTATCAAATGCTTTCTTTAGGTCTATCCATGCTGCTAGTACCAGTTTCTTTTCTTGAAACGCATCTTCAATTTCCTGGGAAAGATAGGTTGCTTGATCTTCGGTAGAGTAACACTGTCTAAAGCCTGCTTGTTGTGGGACAAGGAGATTTTCACTTTCCAGGTACCACTGCAGTCTGAGATTGATTATACGTTCCATTGTTTTACACAAACAGCTTGTAAGGCTGATTGGTCTATAGCTGGATGTCATTGAACTATCTTTTCCTGGCTTTAGTAATGGTATCATAATTGCTTCTCTCCATGCCTGTGGCACTCTACCTGTGATCAAGCAAATGTTGTAGATCTGCAGTAGTTTTGCTTTAGCTGCAGTTCCCAAGTTCTTAATCATTTCATTGGACACTCCATCATTGCCTGGTGACTTTTTCATTTTTAATTTGGATATTGCCAGCTCTAGCTCTCTTTGTGTAATGGGTGTTTCCATGACTTCATGTGTGGTCTCTTCTTGTCTTGCATTTTGTTGTTTTAGACGGGTCTCTTGTCGTTTTTCTAGGCTAATTTCAATATTATTGTCATTTGCAAAGGAGTCTGCAAAGTAATTTGCTGCATGTTTACCTGTTAGAATGTTTCCATCCTTCTTCAGTGTAATTTTGGTGTTCCTTTCTGTACCCTCATCATTCAGCTGTTTTACAAGCTTCCACACTTTTCTTGTGTCTCGTTCAAGATTCAAGGACTCTGTTTTCTCTTTCCAGCTTCTCCGTCTGGCTTGTAGTTTAGCCCGTTGAAATTTGGCTTTAGCATGCTGGTAGTTGTTGTGGTTTTCTTGGCAAGGGTTATTTTCTGCTTGCTTTCGAGATGTTTCCATGTCATTGTGCAGTTCCTCTAGTTCACTACTCCAGTATGGTAGTATAAAAATACTTATATAATACAAGTAAAGAAAACATATCAGAAACTGCTAGAAGAAGGGATTTAGCTGTACAGAAAAGAAAATCCATGTGAAAAATTGAGAAGAGCAATCTTGCTAAAAGTCATACAAGGATTCATAATAAAATCAATATGGAATTAGAAGAACAATTTGAATATAGGAAAAACAGTGCAAAAAAACCCAATTTGGCAAAAGAAGCCATATTCTGCATGATCACATTAATAGAAAAGTACAAAGAAGCAAACAAACCAATATATGCCTGCTTCATAGACTACACCAAAGCTTTTGATAGAATACACCTTAAACAACTTATAGACAGCCTAAAAGATAGACATCTAGATGACACAGAGATATGACTAATATGTAATTTATACTGGGAGCAGACAGCAATAATAAAATATAACAAAGAGATCTCTACACCAAGTTATATAAAAAGGAGCAAGACAGGGATGCATCCTATCACAAAGCTTGTTCAATCTATACACTGAGAAAATCATAAAAAAACAGAGATGACAGGCCTAAACATTAATGGAAAAATAATCTATGCTAATGATACTGTATTACTAGCAGAATATCCTAAAGATCTACAACAATCACTTAATGAAGTACTGGAGACAGTTCAGAGCTACAACTAACTTGGACATACTATAAACAGTGATGGATAATGTAAAATTTAAATGAACAAAAGAAAAGGAATGGCAAAAAAATCCATGAAAAATATACTAACATCAAAACAAATAACACCAGGACTAAAACTAAGAATAGCAAAATGTTATATCTTCTCAACATTCCTGTAAAGTGCAAAAACATGGACATTAGACAGGAAAAACAGAACAGAGAATTAATGCCTTTGAAATGTGGATTTATAGAAGAATAGGAAGAATTGGATAAAAAGAAAAGAAAACAAATGATGGAGTCTTAAAACAACTAAAAATGAAAAGAGAACTACTAAACACAATTCAAACAAGATTTTTGTGGCATGTAAAAGACACAGCAGCCTACTATAAGTAAACTTGGAAGGGAAAATACAAGGAAAAAAAGAGAGAGGCAGACCAAGACTAACGTGGACGAGTAACATCAAAACATGGACAAGTCAGCCTATGACAACCTGCACCATCAAAGCAAGGGACAGAGTGGAATAATGCTCCATGGTAGCCAACCTTCAATGTTGAGATGGTACTCAATGATGATCATATAGTGTGGTTTCAACATTTTTTAAAATGTTTTTATCTCTCATTCATTCTTTTTTTTAGTGACATGAATGGTTTTTCTCAATCCATATTATCTCAACTTTTGTGATCTGTATTTCTTGTGCATTAAATAATGAACATGCTTAACAATAATAACAAAATGTTATCAGAAAAATATTATTTAACCACTACTATTTTATTAATGGATATTCAATTGTGCTGACCTTCTGACATATTATTTCAATTTATAAAATTAATCATCTGTAAAATGCTTCCTAGAGACTAGCATTTGGCACTACTGACATGAATGTGAAATGGGCTAAACATTTATCTTTTTGGTTTCTGTCTTGGAATTTTAACTAGAAAAATGTTACTTCACCTGTAATTTGTGAGTAAGCTAGAAGCAAAACAAAAAAAAAAAAAAAAAATTTTTCTATGATAATGTAAATAAAACAAGATATATAAAAGTTAAGTATAAGAAATACAAGGTAGACCAAGACTAACATGGGTGAATAATATCAAAAGATGGACAAGTCAGCCAATGATAACCTGCGCTATCAAAGCATGAGACAGAGTAGAGTGGTGCTACATGGTAGCCAGCCTTTGATATGGAGACGGCACTCGATAATATAAGAGTTAATTATCACTGATTTACTCACTTATAGTCTTCATGTACTCATTACTATACAATCACCGATCCTCATTCAGGAGCATTTCCTAACAATCTTTTGTTGTAATGTTAAGTAGTTCCACTGAGAATGTATTTTAATCTAAATTTGTTTTTTTTAAATCTTTTACTGAAATTGTAGTTTTGCTTTTATTTCCAGAAATTAAAATATATTTTAGCTCTGGTCATCTGATCAGACAAATGTATTCAGAAAGACTTAACACAATGCTCCTGGTTATATTCAGTGTTTTAATAAAGCAGATCAGGATCTTGTATGACACAACAGTTGTATTTACTTTTTATTTAAAAATTCTGCGGAATTCCACATTATATTATTCTCTAAAAGTCTTGTGTTTGATGATACTACAACCATATACAAAACTATGAACTTCTACTTCCAGACTCGGTTAATGCTTCCACATGGATGTAATAGTGATGTTTCTGAAGCAGACAGTATATAGGCCGAAACATCAAATATTTTGTATTGTTCTTTTTTGTAAAGCTGTCACCATACATTGTAGGTGTGTGTTACACCCCAACACTTTTTCCTTGCTACCAGCTTTACCACAGAATTTACATTTATTTGCCTGTTCCCCTTGACCTTATCTAGCATGTTATCTATTATCTGGCCACATCTATCTTGCTTTTTTTGTCCACTTTTACCTTGCTGAAGGAAAATGGAGTGTTCTTGACAGAGCTCTGTACATAGTAACTTTTGTGACACCCAAATGTCACAGTGAAAATCTTACTTTTCCTCTTTAACAGTTAAGTCTGCTTGTTAATGTTTGTTGTGGAATGCGGATCACTAACAAATTATTCTAAAAGATTGAAGTATTGAGTAAAAAATCAGTTATCAATGCATATTTGTGCTCATACATCTGGATTAATTACCCCTCACCATCTAATTCATGGTTACCGATGAACCATGAACTGAAAGTGTACTTCTCTAATAATTTATATTCTGGATTGTTTTTTTATATGCTATGTTTTTCACTTCTATCATTTTTATATAGTGTTGAAAAATGAAAAATATAACGGATTTACATGAAAACATCATTATAAGACATCAAAACAAAACTTCAAATACCAGCAGAACTGAGATAGCCTTGCTTCCTGAGAGCCATGGCAAAAACTATGTCTGACCACATTCCTCTATTCATAACCACACCTTGACCTGCAATATAAAAACATAAACTTGTGGAACTTTTGCTCAGTGTTTTGTAAAACATCTGTAAACATTTCATAATGCTGATTGTGTCAGTTAAAAAAAAAAAAAAGACAATGCAATAGTTGGACTGATATGAACAAACAAATCCAAAAATGCAGGGAGCTTTAACACTCTAAAGCAACAGGAGAAAAGGTAGTTCAAGAAGATAGTCTTCTCCACATTTGTCATTCAAAATCATGGAGAGATATGGTTTGAGGTCTTTTGCTCTTCTGTTGGCCTCACCTGTGTTTCCTTGTGTTACCAACAAGATGATAAACTAATGAAAAGGCAGGCATGATAAGCACCACGTAGGACACACAAAACAGGACATTGACCTAAACATTCAATTTCCACTTAACAGTAAAAGACAATTTTTCAGGGACAAGTAAAGTAAATCTAAAGGGGACAGGCAAATAATTGTGATGCTGCGGTGAAGCTGGTAGCGAGGGGCCAGTGGTGAGGAGTGTAGAACACTCCAAGGTATGAAGACAGCTTCACAAGGGAGGAACACAACACAATACTGACGTTTCAGACCCAAAGTAAATCTAAACACTGTTTCCTAGTCATCATATGCTTGTATTGTGTATGCTGAAGGGTAACGCCAGATATTAAAGTATATTGATGTGATATGACATTATGTTAATCTTTCTACATGATTGTACATAAGAACTACAAAAAGAATTCAAGTATTTGAGAAGCTAATGTAAGTATTTGTAAGATCCTGGGAATTTCAAACTTTAACTGTAGTATCTACAAACATGTCCCGTGCAGAATCCAAATAGAAAGAAGTCAGAAAATAATCTCTTTAATATGGCAAAATGGTCATGTAATACACTTGTAAGGTGTGGCAAAAAATATCCTGTGGTGAACTGTGAAATGGGGTAAAATGCAATAGCGGACAGAAAAAAAAATTTGGAACAAAATCAAGGAATGAACAAGTCTTGACTTCTCCAACCACAGATGAAATGAGAGAGAAGTGAAATAGTTGCACCATATCCATATGATGGTATTAACAATTATCAGGTCATGGAACATATGAACTTGGATAATATGCATTTACATATTGAAGAAAAGAGGAGTTTTGAATCTTTCCAACACTTCAAGAGACTATAGTCATGACAGAGTTTAGGGGAACTGGGTGGTGTAGAAGTAAGATGTCAGCCTCTGGACAGGAAGTTCTTGGGTTCAAATCAGGCAGTGGAAATTTTTCACTTCAAATCTTGTTTTTTGTCTCATGGCTTTACCTTCCCCTGATCCCTAAGTAATGAGATCCAATGTCTAGCCCTCTTGGATAACATCTCAAACTAGGAGGTCCCTTGTGCACTCACACGAAGAACTCTTTGACAGTTGAAAGTCCAACTGAGTAGGCCAAATTTAACACCTGACTGTCTGGGCAGAATTATTAAGTAAGCAAAAATCTACCTATGATGCCAAAGACAAATGTGTCGAGCTGAAAGGTCCAGATATCACAGATTTGTTGTAAACCTTGCTAAACACAACTAACACATCCACTCTTAAAAGACTGCTAAAAAGAAGACTAAGTTTATTATATTCATTACTTGCTTGTTATGAGGCACAAAGTATATGACTAAAGGTTTGAGGTTAAAGGGGTGGGTTGCCACTGTGTTCTCATGGTATGATTGATTTTCAGTTACCAAGTGGACAGCATTTATTAAAGATTAGACCATCATCAATATAATGCATGAACTGAACTTTCTCAAATTGACAGCGGTAAGTGACTGCTGGTCTCAAAGAATGAAACAAATTTGTGTGTCTCAGTCCTTTAATCTCAGTTATTTCAAACCTCCATGAATGAATAGTTATAAGACTTATAAGTCAAGTCTACTATATAATATATTAAATAACGTTTAAGTATACAGTTATACACTCTATACAAGATAAAGAAGAATGTTTTACCTGTATTCAAAACATGAGCCATGACTGTTTGTGCATATCTAAACAGCTTGCGTCTAAACAGTTCATACTGTATTCTTGGAAAATTTCCCAGCACCGCTTTTGGTCCTTTTTGGCTGTAAAACCTTTCAAAATCGCAAGTACGGGCCTTTACAGGTAGTTGTTCATCAAATTCTCGAAGGTCTATTCCCAACTCAGGGATATCGTCACACATATCTTTGTTTGTGAAATCTGGTACATACAAAAGATCAAATTCCTTTGCAATTTTTTGGCCCAGTTCTGTTTTCCCTGTAGCAATATTTCCATCAATTACAATAATTTTGCTGTTATCATCTATACGTTCAGCAGCCAGATCGAAGGGGACATGCCAATACCTAAATCCCTTTTCCTTGTAAGGCCATGGCTTTTTACGAGGAGCTTTTTCGCCACCATAAGCGGTAAGATGTGCAACAAAAGTTGTACTTGCACCTGCAGACTTATCAAATATATTTTTTAACAGTTGCGGAACCTTCTTGCTTGCAGGTGAATGCAGCAGCAATGAAGTTCTCGCTAACATCAAGATCATCTTGACAGAATTCAGAATTCAGCTGTCGTAACGACACCCCGTTACGGTTACGTTACTAGAAGGACAGAAAGTCACCTCAACAAAATACGGATGTTCTTGGTATACTCATAGTGCGCATGTCTCATTGACTTTTTTATTTCTCATACAAACGAACACTGAGGTCTTCATCATCATCATCATCATGTGCCATACCGGTTGGCGTAGCGAGGCGATCATATTCTTCCACAATTTTCTATCCACAGTGCACTGTATAAGTTCTGTTGTTGATTGTTTTCCATGCCATTATAATAAGTTATCTAGTGTCTTTCTCGTTCGCGATTTCTCTTTCCGTGTATTTTGCCAGTTGTAACTAAGCACTCCAAATTTCCTCTTCTCATGATATGCTCGAAATCTCTCTCTCTCTCTCTCTCTGCGATCAGGGCTCAATCAGAGTACGATTCCAGACTCACACATGAAGTCAACTGTCAGGTTAAGTATGCTGATCGCCCACACCGACAGAACATCACAATTAGAGTCTGCCAGATCCACTCCGATTGAACACCCGTTAAAACGTTGCACTGTGTTCTGCGCCAGTGGCCCAGTGCATCCGATTTCAGCCAGCATTTTATTCAGGTTTGCTTTCTTTAGCCTTTGATTGTCCCCAATCTTCCTGCAAGGCAATAGATGATCTTTTCTGTAGGGGGATTCTGCCCTTAGATGGTCGGCCCTCCCAGGTTTACGAGCACCATCTGCCCGAGTCACTAGAGGTGACTAACACAGACATACACACACAAAAATATGAGATGTGAATAACAGACATGCACACAGCGATACGAGGCATGACTAACACTGACACACACCAAGATATATGGCACATGCCTAACATAAACACGCGCATAAAGATATGAGATATGACTGAAATAGACATGCACACACAAAGATATGAGATATGACTAACATAAACATGCACAAAAAGATATGAGATATCACTAACTCAGACATACACACACAAAGATATGACACGTGACTAACACAGATACACACAAAGATATGAGATATGACTAAACACAGACTCGATTAACTCGGACACACCAAGATATGAGATATGACTAACATGACACACACCAAGATATGAGCCATGATCAGCACACACACACACACAAGCTAAGATATGAGCCATGGCTAGCACAGAAACACATTAAGGTGTCCATATGCATGGGTGTGTTGTAGTCGGCAGACTCTTCTTAACGTGGGAATCATCGACGTTCGAGACGCAGGCCCCGATAAACAGTACACAGGTTACGTTGAAACAGTTGTCCGGAGATTTGAGAGTGCAGTTTGACTCGTAGAACGTTTCACTGCATGTACAGTTCCCGGTTGACTGTTCACAGGTGTCGTTGAAACAGTTGTCAGGACATCTGATAGTGCAGTCTTTCCTTGCACGTACAAGTTACACTTTCCGGGTCACATGATGTCACAGCTATTAGAACACGTCTGTTTGCACTGTAGCCCAAAATTACCATCGGGACAAGTGTCATTACAGGTGTAGCCAGGATGTTTACATTGTAGGCATTTTCCGGATTTTTCCTCACAAAAAGGACAGACACTGAGACAAGACCCGGAGCAGTCGTGTCCATAGATCCCATGTGAACAGTTGCCGTGACACGTACCGATTATGACGTTGCAGCCTTTGCAACACCCACTACACAAAACGACCAAGAATGCCCGTCCAGAAAATAGGTGTCTGTAAATGTTTGCACCTCACACACCGTCAGTGCACTGTCGGCCTGCGAATTGGTCGATGAGAATTCAATCTTAATGTGTGCCATTGTCGCTTGTGTGGTGACTATAATTGTATTCACAGAAATATTTGGGTATGATACATCATTACACTGGAACACTACGCCGCCACTGTCAGAGAAAGCCTTTAGAGTGGTATTCTTTACCCGAATCATAGTGCTAGCTCGATGATAGATTCGAATGGTGTGAGTCTTCTGGTGCGTAGCAAAGTTCAGATGCCGGTAAACAGAATTGGTTCCACTTCTCAATTGTGTGTGTGTGCAATCATTGTCATAGAGATTGGTCTTTGTTTTGCCATTAACTGCGGCCTCTGGTCCACATCCGTCTCCTGTATAACTAGCATTAAATGTGTCGGTATGGTTTGTGTTCTGTTTGAGAGCAACATTCCGACCCCCGCCAATGTAGATGTAGCAGATATTTGCAACTATCGCCCCTTCAATCCGTAACTTGTTGATCAGCCCATCCCCAGAGCAAAAGACATCAATTTCGTGCGAACTAACTACAAACCTTAATTCAATGTTACATGAGGCAGAACCATTTAGTTTTACCGTGAAACTGTATGGATCTGTTAAGTCATTCAGATAAATCCTAAACCAGGAGAACAGCAAAGATTCATTGAGAGTTGCCTCAACTGATGTAGAATCTGTGTCCGGATTACATGTGGTGTAGTTATCAAATAGTAAAGTAGGTTCAGATTTTTGGGCGTATTTGTAAACGAGATCAAAGTACTGACACTGGGGTCCCAAATATTCATGCTGACAACTGGCATTGTTTGGGCATGTCCCTGTAGTTTTGTCACAAACTGCGTCATTATAGCAGTGACATTGTAACGTACAATTTGCCCCAAACCAACCATCCGCACAAGTTAGGTCATTAGCTTCCAAGGTCGCGTACGAAGCCAGCAGAATAAAGTCTTGGTCTACAGCGGTGGTTAACGAACTATGTACAAACATTTATTATCTAACCAGTGGACACATTTCTAAAAATCCGCCAACTCGCTGTGATAACAGATAGCGTGATGTTCAAAGAAAACATTGTTTACACAATGGCACGGACGCGAACAGCTTCCATCTTGGTGCGTTCCATGACGTCATATCGTGCCCGAAATTAAAATGTTATAGTAAGGACATTTTCCGGTGTCATGCCGGCTTCGTGAAGTCGTCTTTTATAATTCGGCAATTGCTGACATATTTAAATGATTTACGCGACAGTCTAGTTGGGAAATTATGTGTTGTTATTCCCCGTTTGGTGCATCTTTTACTTCTGACGTGTGGATGCTCTGTGATTACCGATATTTAAGTCTTCTTCTAATTCTTTTTTCCTTCCTCATCTGCCTTTCAGCGTCGAGGGGAGATATAATTTGCGGTCTTAGAATGCCCTAGAATGAGTGTAGTCGGTTCACTCTTGGAAACCGTCTGACAGCTTGCTTTTGGTATATTTTGTTCACTCTTTTCTGTAAGGATTTTTCATATTGTTTTCTACATAGTCTAGGATGCTATGAGTTGCTGATTGCTTTCAGCCCACATGCTGGTGGGCGTCTTGATTTCATTTCTCATGAAAAGCATCAACGCTTAGGTAAACTGTTTAGTTCGAGGTATAATGGATACGTCAGTAGTTAGGTTTTAGAGACATGCATAAATAGTGAGAAGTAAAGGTCAAATAACCATCACCATCATGCAGCATAAAAATAAATGTTACAAATCTTAAATAAGTGCAGGACGTCAAAAACCTGGGCATAATATTAAATGGAAAATGCACCACAGAATTAAAAAAAAGTAGTATAGCACAGATCAAAGCAGCATTTCAGAAAATTAAAAAAAATCTTGTGCAACAAGTCTATGTCAGTAGAAGTGAGAAAGTGAATTCATTGGTGCTATATAAAGCTAATTCTGACCTATGGATGCTAACCATGGACAGCAGACAAACAAATGAGGAGACGATTGAAGGTTATAGATTTGGAATTTAGCAGAAGATTGTCAAAAGTTCTCTGAGCATGTGAAAAATTTAAAAGAGCACATTTTTAATAGAGGCTAACATTAATACACCAGGAATATTCAACATTTTCCTGACACATCATGAGAAGAAGAAAGTTGGAATGCTTGGTTACAGCTGGCAACATACAGGGGAAAAGATATCACGAACAATAAAGAGAGAAGATACTAGATATCTTAGTGTCCTGGCAAGGTAAGTAGTCAAAAACATATTAATGTGATGCACTATGGACAGAGAATTGTGGAAGGACTTGATCGGCTTCGCCAACCGGTATGGCACACGATAATGATAGTAAAATGTAAAAAAGTCTCGTCACGCCAAGTGGCCTATAGGGAATATGGTGTTAGTGAATATAATTTTTTTATATACCTTTGGCACGTGATTTTGGGGTAATGTGGTCGGTATTACGCCCGTGCCGCTATACTTTCCCATAAAAAATCCGGTACCCATATAACGTTTGGTGAACTCGGAATCCATCGGTCTGGATCGAACCCGACCTCTTGTAAACTTTGTAGTCCAGTGATGATGATGGTGGTGATATACATTATACCGCGTTTTGTAAACAAAGCACATTCAACACAATAAATATTAAATTACTCCAGCACTTTTATTGGAATGTGTACATTATATAAATATATATAGTTAGCATATGTCTTTCTCCTCTAGCATTACTAAATTAGTGATGACAAACATTAGAAGCATATTATTTGATGATGCTTGCTATAGATGACAAAGCCATAACATTATAAAACTGCAACATCTGTTAATAGAATGACTCCGTTGGTTCATAATGGACGCAATCGTAACAGCAGTAATCTTGTGCTAGTCAATTTAATGGCATTACAATCATTGCATGAACAATTTTACAAATATAATGAAGATATTAGTTTTGAGACTAATAATAAAAACCACATGCTATGATCTTTAGATGGGAAATGAATAAGAGGTCAACAAAATAGAAGCCTCCATTTGTTGATTTTCACAAGCGAAATTACGAATATAATTTTTCAACAATACAGATCACGTGTTATTTGATATTTACTGGCAAAATGATCAGGAACAAATAATAAGAATCGATGAAGTGTTACTGGCTTGCGCGGTTGAAATTATTATTATTATTATTATAATTATATATATATATAATCATACAAATATCGAAAATGTTTCAAATATTTTCAGGTAAGTTTATCACGAGAAAAATAACAAGAGCAGCATCTACACATACGCAGTACACCACTGATAGAGAAAAGAACAATCATATTTGTTTAGTAACAACTTAACTTTAAGAGAACTGGTTGATAACTAACACGCACCGAATATAGAGAAAAAAGGAATATGACTTGGTGACTTAGAGAGCTGGCTTTATATTGAAGGGCGAGGTACAGGGTGGATGAGGGAGAGGAAAGCCAAGAAGAAAAGAGGCGCGAGATATCACAGACGCTGCATGACTGCAGCAGGCGATGGTCATCAACAAATTCAAAGTAGCTGTCATGGAAACAAACCTCCAAAGGGAAACGATAGATGGTACTAATTATTATCATTAGCATAACGATGGGATGCATCTTGGGAGCCAAATGTTTACATTGATAAGATTGACTGAGCCACTGGTATAACTGTATTATTCAGGCCCCAAACATAAATGAAGGGGAAAAAACGAGCAGAGCCCATTTTTATAACCATCTTGGTCAACATGATGACTTACAAATAGTTGCCAGAAACACACAACTAAATGGTTTCAACAACACAACGTGATCAACGGGCCTAAACAAAAATACTAATAAGCAGTTGACGGTTAAGGAAAAATAAAGACTTTAAAAAAAGGATACAGTGTGAAAAATGGACAGTATCTTGACTTCGTAAGCGCACAAAGGGCTGCATCAAACAGAGAAAGATCAAAGAAAGTGATATCAAGTGTCAACATTGTTCCAACGACCAAAAGGTCATAGTTAGCATGTAAGCGATGCTAGGTCAAAGTCATTCGTCTGGGTATATCAAAACATATAATGTCTGAAGTATTTTTTGTTTGTTTTTGGTTTATTAATATTTTATTCAAAACACAGTGGGCCAAGAAGAAGAAAATAAGTCACAAGAATTTGAAATAAAACAAGATCTTGGTAAAGTTCTCACGTGAAGTTCAGCTAATATCAAACAGTTGTCGCAGATTTAACAGCTTTAGTCTTGACTGGGTGGTCGATACGCCCCTGCAGCTCTCTAGATATGGTAGATGTGAGTTTCAATCATGGTAAGATCAAGTTTATTTTTCTTCCTGTCGAGTTTAAAGTAAAAGACGGTATACCCGAACACCTCATGGCGACTGTAATGGGTAAGCGGCCTTTATTCTGCGTCCCATTAGAAAACCCCGGACACACTCCCATAAGTTATATCGGATAAAAGAAGCCACTGCAGATGTTGACTGTGGCACAAGTACTGACCAAACAAAATTATTGCAGGAGCGAAGGAAGAGAAAAGATATGCGGACAGTTACAAAACATGAAATAGTCTCTGAAAATTTAATAGCGTTATTGTAATCGAAGAAGATAGAAAACTTCTGACAGGATAATATGAATCTCTCTATGGATGCATCACTTATGTGATCACTTTTGTTGGTTCACAGGTTGACATCTGCAGACAGGGATGTATCTAGAACACTGTTAGCAAATGGATGGTCATGCATGTAAAAATCATTTCTTTATGTTAGCTTCTTTCTGTGTGTGGGTTCTCCAATATTCTGGTACAGTTTTATTGATTGTACGCCAAGTTCTTCCTATATACAGTTCACTGACTCTTACTGAAGCGTAGAGTTCTTATAGTACATGATACATTCTTTTGATTTGTTTTCGTATATTTAGGACACAGATATAGATATAATCAATTGAAAGATGAAAGCAACCTCAGTCGCCTTGGTTTAAAAACAAGAAAAAATTTTGAATCACCAACAAAGTCACGTGGCTCGATATTGACATATCACCGGGTTCATACAGCTAATGCGCCACATAATCTGTTACTGCGTTATTTAGAGGCAACGGCAAATTAAGTTTGCTTGAATTTAAAATCAACATTTACGTTAATCTTGTATTATTTAAGTAATTTGCATTTTTAAATTACTGTTTTAACCGAGATGACGATCAGGTTTAACTTTAATGTTCAATTGTAGCTTTATTTAGCAGATATCTTGTTTTATTGTTATATTTTAAAATAAATAAAGGGTTGCATGGTGGAATGTATGGTCAGGTTTCATTGTGGATGTATTCCAGCACATTAGGCAAGCCACGCACCACACACGCACTAAGCGCGCTCCGATACAGGCTTAGATCATGGGCGTCATACCTGCAAGAAAAAACAAATACTTGAATTTGCGATTTCATATTATAAATACCAAATACAATAACAAAAAAAGGTGTTGAAACTTGTGAAATCGCCTGTAAAAATAAATATAATTAAAATAGCTATCACAGACACTTACACACTCCACGGAGGGAGGGAGGGAGAGGGAGGGAGGGAGGGAGAGAGAGAGAGAGAGAGAGAGAGAGAGAGAGAGAGAGAGAGAGAGAGAGAGAGAGAGAGAGAGAGAGAGAGTTGACGATAGCTTTTATTAATAATCTGTCCAACCCGTAACTGTGCCTGAATCTTTTAAAATGTGATTCTCTTTCTCTTATTTTGTTTATATCTGTTCGTTCTCCAAAAGGCATAGGGCTAGAGCTGTATTATTAATTTTCCTACGGTTTTTATTTTATTTACGCTAATATACTTATTTCACCACAAATTAGGTAAATTGAATTAGTTTCTTCTTTTCTTTGTTTATCAGCATTTCTGTGACCTTTCGCTTCTCTTCCCCTGCTGATCTTATTGAAATACATAATCAGCTACCCTTGGAAGAATGATCATAGACGTATTATAATATAGAGAGGTTTTGTTGCTCTACTGTCTGACATCTAAAAGTGTACGTGGCAAACTAGTTAGTAAAGGTAAAGAACTAGGCTTGAATCGACATCTTAGCACGCGAGTTTTCATCCAGATGTGCACGGCCGCCTATCCAGAAATATTCGGAGGTTTCTAGACAGTGTCGCTTCAAGCATCGAAACTCACGATGCAAGGCGAAATTCCTCACCTTCCCAGAGTGCTACCCTGGTACCCATTTTTGCCATCGGCTGAGTCGACCACGGGGGTATTTTTTTTTTTCCAGCAACAACTCTCACAGCTTCCAGCGAGAATCGAACACGGGTTGTCTAAACGTCGGTAGCCCAGTCGGGTGGTTTTACCAACTAGGCTACCGAGGTCACCAAAACAGTTGGTGTGTTAGTCTACTAACTTGGTCAGTCTAGTCTACTAACCTGATGGGTCTAGTCTACTAACCCGATGGGTCTAGTCTACTAACCCGATGGATCAAGTCTATTAACCTGATGGGTCTATTCTACTAACCTGATGGGTCTATTCTACTAACCTGATGGATCTAGTCTACTAACCTGATGGATCTAGTCTACTAACCTGAAAGGTCTAGTCTACTAACTTGATAGGTCTAGTCTACTAACCTGAAAGGTCTCATCATCATCGAGTGCCTTCTCCGCAACGAAGGTTGGCTACCATGGATCGCCATTCTACTCTGTTTCTTGCTTTGATAGTGCAGGCTGTCATAGATTGACGTGTCCATCTTTTGATGTTATTCGTCCATATTAGTCTTGGTCTGCCTCTTTTACCTTGTATTTTCCCTTCCAATATTACTTTTAGTAGGCTGTTGTGTCTTTTAACGTGCCCCAAAAATTTCATTTGTCTTGTCTTAATTGTATTTAGTAGTTCTCTTTTGATTTTCAGTTGTTTTAAAACTTCATCATTTGTTATCTTTTCTTTCCATCCAATTCTACCTATTCTTCTATAAATCCACATTTCAAAGGCTTCAATTTTCTGTTCTGTTTTCTTATCTAATGTCCATGTTTCTGCACCATACAGGAATACTGAGAAGATGTAACATTTTGTCATTCTTAATTTCAGCCCTGCTGTGAAAGGTCTAGTTTACTAAATTGATAGGTCTAGTCTGCTACCATGATGGATCTAGTCTACTAACCTGGTGGATCTTGTCTACTAACCTAATAGGTCCAGGTTTAATTTCCGAGTGTGAGGATTTTTGTCTTCAGACTTCTACAACTTTAGAATTCACTTACACCTTGAAAATAGGTACCAAGGATTTTCCTCTGGACAAATAGGCTGGTCTGGCCTGATGCTAATCACATTACTAATGAATGAGTCGATGGTCATGGAAATAATAAGAGCACTAACATCTTCCCAACTCTTCACAAGGTATGCTGGGTATCCTTTACTACAAGATGCTGCAACGAGTGCAGGCCACTGCCTTCTTTGTCTGTACATGGCCTAGAACAAGAGCACGTCTAGCTATCTTGTTAGGTTGTTTTCTAGTAGTGTGCCCTACCACGAGTGTGGCCTTTCTATATCCACAATATCCTAACCATGGTATCAGGCAAGAATCTTCGTTTGCATCTGTTCATTAGATGAAAGCCAAGTGATTGAGACGTCGCTTAGTAACGATGTGTGGTTTTAATGTCATACTCTTGGATAAATGCCACGTTTCGAAGCCATATATATATATATATAATATTAAAATATGGAAGAGGTTTTAATTGTATTCCCTGAGGCAAAACTGTGGAATTCCATACCAACGGAATATATATATATATTGCCCATGCGCTGTCGGGGCCCGAAAGGGAGTAAAGAATAGTGGCGCTGTTTCCTACCATGCATGTACGTAAGAGGCGACTAAGGACGGTGGGCATGGGACTGGCTATCCCATACTGTAAAAAAAAAAAAGCCGAAAAAACTTCACACACATGGACAAGTCAAAGAAAATAATAAATCTTAAAGTATCTTAAAAGAATGACAAGAAACAGAACGGCCTGGAAAGTGTTTGTTGAAGACCTATGCTCCACATAGAGCTGAAAGGTAGAAGAAGAAATTATATATATATATATATATATATATATATATATATATATATATATATATATATATATATATATATATATATATATATGAATGAGATGTACATCTCCTATCAATATTTTATTCGTGCTTTTTCTCAACAGCCTTGCGTAAACGAAAGTACATGTATGTAATTAGTGTAATGAACAAATCAAGTACATGGCACAAGTTGGCTATGTCATGTCTGCCTCTTTGCAACTATTTATTGATTCTTCTTTAATTCCTTCTAGTGGAGGAAGCTTAGATATATAACTCTGACATACGACCCTATAGTGCGAGTGCTTATTCCATGATGTAAACTCTACGAATATAACTCTGATACTACTTAGTACATGATTAGCACAGTTAGGCGTAAATAATACAGCGACCCAGGCACTGTTCAAATTACTTGTGACTTCAGATGCGTACCAGGACGGTTACACTTCTTCACAGTGCGCCTATTAAAGGCATTTGTGTCGTGGTTTACGTAATAAAGCTGCGATTTCTGCATCTTTTTCTTTGATCCAGCAATCCAACTTCCACGCTGAATGTTTGTGACCGAACTTGACATTGCCTCGCCGATCCCTACTCACTTTGCCAGACTGAATGGTCTGCTTCCTGGGCTCCCGTGGGTAGACAGGGTATGATCTTAACCAGGTCTGATTCGTTGATATTGACGCCTGCAGTCAATTTTAAATTGTAGACTACTTTCAGATCGTGCGTTGTGAGACGTCTTTGTCCAATCACGACTTTTGACTATAAGGAGATGGGTACCTGGTTCACTGAGTTTTTGGGGAAAAAAAGTATTCAAAGTGAGGATGAACTCTAGCCTCCTCAACTCGAAAGGTTGTTGTGACGTAATACGGTGACATTATATATTTAATTCCCCACCCCTGTCCCAATTCTACGATACGAATATGTCATGGGACTGTAATATTAATTTTCTCTACACTCCTGCAGTATTAACAATACTTAGGGATTACCATATTTTATTAACAAACAGTTAAGAGACAAATGGCGAAATTTGATAAAAGATCTTTACAAGGTTTGAAAACTGCTAGAATAAACATTTGGAAAAGAGAAGGAGTATCTGGGTCTACGCCTGTGGGTCGGCTACGGCTCGAAAGGTCAATAGATAGATCAATAGTCAAAATGTTAACATACATTGAAGGTTAAAATATATTTATTCTTATAAATTATTTTCATGTTCCTTTAGAATACATAAAGACAAGAAGAGAGTACCTTGTCACGCCTCAAGTGTGACCTATGACGAATAGTTGTGTTAGTTTTCATACTACCTCGTACTTTTGTTTTTGGTATCTGATCAGCATAAACTCCCTTACTGATGGTGAGGGTCTCGGGGAGTCTACAATTTCAGCGCCATGTGCCGTTTATGGCTCGAAAAGACAATATAGAGATGCAATCTGGACAACACTACGCAAGTACTTATTGCTGGGTCGATCCAAAATCCGTCGATCGGAATTGAACTCACTCACTTGTACCAAGCAAACATGTACACCAATCACTGAACTACCAGAGCAAGTTTCTGTTCGGAGCTCGAATAACGATAGCTATACAATTGGATTTCTATGAAACTTAAGAAGGTGGTATAATCAAAGGTATAGACGAAATCGAATAATGAAGGAAATAATTCACCATTCATCAGCTTTAGAATCATAACACTCCACGTTGAAAATGGTCGTGACTCCGTTGAATCCGCCGATAACAAAAACCATCTCATCGATAACCTGCAAATATTTTGATTTGGAATTGTCACAGTTAAAAGCAATGCATATTGTGCACACTCTTCAGCATTAACATTATAATTACCAATATCATCATCAAAACAAATCTTACTCTCGTTTTCCTCTTATCTTTCTTTCTGTCTTCATTCTTCTTTTTACCTCCTCTTTTTCTTAACTTTCTTTACCTTTTTTTGTACTCCTCGGTTCTCTCCTTTCCATAATTTTGTTTTTCTTACCGCATTATTTCTCTATTCTTCTATTTATTAATTCGTCTATCTCTCTCTCCCCCCCTCCCCCACCCCGTTATTTCATTTTTATCCCTCTTCCTCATCTTCCATCCTTTTCCCCCCACAATTTCTATGGTCTTCAGCATAAACTCCATAGTAATAATTATAATATATCAAAGTAATGAGGGATATAACAACAGTAATTATAATTTCAATTATATTTTATCATCATGAAATTAATCCGTCAATTACATTTAATCGCCAAAATTAATACTCCATTCACACGGTATCTCCTACATTAATATTTCAATTACACATTATCACCAAAACTAATACTTCACCGATATATTATCGCCAAAATTAATACTTCTATGACATATTTCCACTAAGACTACTAATACTATACTAAACTTCAACAATACGGTATCATGAGAGTTAATTCGTCAGTTACATTTAACCGTCTAAATTAACACTCCATTCACACGTTATCTCCAAAATTAATACTTTAATGATACATTATCATCAAAACTACTACTTCAGCGATATATTATCGCCAAAATTAATACTCACTTCAATGGCGAAATTACTTCTTGGGCTGTACATCTCAGGGATCGTTGACCATGTCCTCTTGACTGGGCAGTATCGCTCTCCCGTATTCATGCGGGTGATTCCGTTGAAGCCACCGAGAGCATATATCATGCCGTTGTAAGCAATGACTCCAACTCCACTACGACGATTTCTCATTGGGCTAGAAGAGAATACATGGAATTCAGCATTTGTAGAACGTAATGGCATTTCTTTTATACTCTAGTATTAAGTGACCACTAATACATGCTTAAAACAGCGCCATAGATTTTAGATCAGTGATCTCTGCAATATGTGCCATTTTGGCACGCAAGGTTTCTGTTTTTGAGATTGTGGTTCTGCCCTATGTGCCGTCTTTGGCTCGAAAGGACAATAGATAGAATACATGCTTAAGTACTTACAATCTTAAGAACTAAAAACGAATAATAATTCTGTTCCGTCACTTTTTTTTCTTTTCTTATTATCTTTTTTTTTTTATTAATAAAGAGAACTAAACAGCGAACACTCGAGATGTTCAGTTTAATTTAGTTCCATTCTCAACAACTCAGCTCCATTTCAAGTGACGTATAAAAAAAAAAAAAAGTAAAGTATCCCCCGTCACGCCAAGTGGCGTATAGGGAAATATGGTGTTAGTGACCCTATATTTTACAGACCTTCAGCACTTTATTTTTGGGGTAATGTGGTCGTAAAATGCGTTTTTTCCCCCGACTTCTAAGCTCCTTTATATGGGTACCTAGAAATTTTCAAGGGAAAGTAACATGGCAATAGTGTCGTGTTCTTCACATAACTCAATACACGTGCTGATTAAAAAAAAATAACAAATAAAACCAGGCACTAGCAGCATATTTGGTTATGGAAGGCCCCGGTATCACTGCAAACGAATTAAAATCCATAATTGCTCAACCGCCCGTGCCAGCGTAATCATCCGAATTAATATCTCATCTCCCAAACAAAGAAAGGTAACTGTAATCCCCATCGTAGCAGTCTCAGCCCACGCCAAAAGACATAAGGCGAAACCGTGCAGAAAGTTAACTCAGCCAACTGTTCCCTGTCATACGATATCATCATTCATCGTAAACAATTGGAATATCTAAACATGATAAAAACGGATGAGACACACAGCTCACGGTGTGCACAGAGCACTTAACTCAGTAGCTCCTGCAACAAGCTGGACTTGGAATATGAGGAAACTGCAACAAGGAACACTTTTCATGCATAGCCTTCAATTGTTCCCGCTGCCTATCCACAATATACCGGAAGTTCACGTCCTCTTGAAAATGATGATCGTCGTATTTTTAAAAAGAAATGTATAGCGCTTGATGATGCTAGGCCATCGTTGTTGGCTCCAATTCCGAACATTTAGACACACAGTTAGTCGTCAGATTATCCCCGTCGCACATCAAACAACAAACCGTAAGATTATCGTACGGCCGGTCTAGGGATGTATGATGAGCCATTACGATGACATAGCACACAAAAATGTCGTACACACAATTTCGCTCCCTTTAGATTCCTAATTACTCTAGTGAAAGCAGCTTATGATGAACAAAACACGGTGCAAATTTCCTAAAGAGATAAAACTGTGGCTGACGAAGTACTTTACATTAATAAGTAACATAGAAATAACTTGCGTCAAGGAATTCCAACAACGGTCATGAACAGCACCAATGTGACGTAAAGCGCAGATCAAGTCTAGATGTTGGAAGGTCGCATTCACAACACTGACAAAAAAGGACTGTTGCCGGCATATAACTTCGCTTTAGCCGCACAGATGTAATAAGTAGATCATCATTTATGCTTTAACGCAGAAAAGTACAACGGAGAACCAAAATTAATCATCCTATTCGACTAACTAAAGAAGTAACTAGTACTTCCTTTTTATATTTTTCTTGAAATTAAAACTCTGTCATTGAGATTGGACACTGTTCCAAAGTACTCCAGTCACAATGACACCTTTCAATTTTCATTATAGAATTCCGGTTTAATTTTTCGTAAAAGCGTCATTGTTTGAACTTTGAGAAACTAAGTGAAGTCTAGTGTTTATTAAAGAATTCTAAAATAGCTTCAGTCTCAGAGTAAACGTAAATATGCTTTCGACTTTACCCGAAATATCTTCTGGTGGTTTCAGCTTAAAACAGAATAACTTTCAACTTCACAGACTTCGACCCACTACAAAATCTTGTTACGTTGACCCCCACCCCTGACGCTAACTCCACTCCTGACGCTGACTCCTCCACAATAACGTCTCTATTCCACGATTGTGATAATGCACAGGCAGAATGCACATGTGACTGTTTTTTTTACATATTGTCATAGAAGGCTAGACATCGGATCTCACTACCCAGAGAGGGCTAGACATCGGATTTCACTACCCAGAGAGGGCTAGACATCGGATTTCACTACCCAGAGAGGGCTAGACATCGAATTTCATTACCCAGAGAGGGCTAGACATCGGATTTCACTACCCAGAGAGGGCTAGATATCAGATCTCACTACCCATAGAGGGCTAGACATTGGATCTCAATACCGATAGAGGGCTAGACATCGGATCTCACTACCCAGAGTGGGCTAGACATCGGATCTCACTACCCATAGAGGGCTAGACATCGGATCAAACTACCCAGAGAGGGCTAAACATCGGATCTCACTACCCAGGGAGGGCTAGACATCGGATCTCACTACCCATAGAGGGCTAGACATCGGATCTCACTACCCAGAGACTGAAAGGAGGTTAAATCTCGAAGAAACCGCGGAATCGAAGTGACAAATACCGACAGGGCAGAGGTGAGTTTCAAAACCGGAGCTTCTTGTTGAGAATGATGTCGATGTCTTACCTCTAGAACCAACCACCTATTCCCCCATATACATTGAGTAATACTCATATTCACATATGCCCATTGAGACGGCCAAATATACATGTCTGGCAATATCCCTGTTATTTAATGTTTAAAAATTTTTTTTTTTAATTTGCTCTCAAACATTTAATCTGTTTCTACTCAATATTTTGAAATATTCTTCCAATGTTCCTAATGACTCTTCATGTTTTTTTCTTTTAAATATAGAAGATTTTACGGTCTTCAAATATGCATTCATTATTTGTTATTCTCCTGTTACATTTTCACACTTAACAATTAAAGTTGGTTATGATCATGGTGTACCACATAGGCTAGTTTAACCAATCACCAGTAATTGTCATGCCAGTAATTTCCCGTCTTTATTGCTGATAATCAGTTTTATATTTTTTACTATCTTTCTAGTAAGGATTTGGCGCAGATCCATGTCGTCCAAGTGTTTTCCTCCATTTGGCAGTGAATCTTGCGATTTTGTTTCCAACTTAATTTGTTTATATCACAAATAAGGTAAAGGTATGTTATTTTCTGCTTCACTCCAACGACTAATCCTTTTATTCGTCCTCCATTAAAAGGGCGCAGACGGTAAGATCGCTCATTGCTTTCATTTCATGCATCGGATGTACTCATGTTGCGCCGGCTACTTGAACTACATTCGCTGAAGAAGAAAGAAAGGAAACCGTGCATGTTGTCTCTAGTGTGGCGTATATGAATCATAGTTAGTGCCTTCTGATTATCATAACATTTTCTTTTAGTAATGTCTTCAGAACTACACCAATATCGCCTGCCTTTATCTGAAATAAAAAAGATTGTGTACCCATTTCAGGCTGGGTGAACATCTTAGTTGATGATCTAAACCTGCCTCGGGTCCTCAGTGGACCAGTTCACTAAAGAGCGCTGCAATGGGGATTATTGCATTCTCGTAACGCGATCTTAAACATGGATTGTCTAACCTTGTGTGAACACTTCTTTTATACCTGATAAGCGTCCACTGGGCTGTGGCAGGGTCGTAGTACTCAACAGTGTTAAGACACTCTTGGCCGTTGAAACCACCACAAATGTAGATTCTGCCTGAAGGAAAACGTTCATTGTATCAAGCAAAGATGTTTGTTTCTTATACACAATGGTATCACCGTGACATACACAGACCAGATTGAGGACAGCAGTGTCTACCAGACATACACAAACAAGATTGAAGACAGCGGGTGTCTCCTAGACATACACAAACAAGATTGAGGACAGCAGTGTCTCCCAGACAAACATAAACACGATTGAAGACAGCTGTGTCTCCCAGACAAACATAAACAAGATTGAGGACAGCTGTGTCCCCCACACAAACATAAACAAGATTGAGGACAGTTATGTCTCCCAGACAAACATAAACAAGATTGAGGACAGTGTTGTCTCTCAGATATACCTAAACAACGAATTCCGTGGCAACTGTTTTAACATTCTTCAACTAACAGCAAAATATAAGGCACTCATAAACATGTTATGTGCATTAATCATGAGGCTGTAAGAAATGCCTACATACATTACTCTTAGTAACATAGCACGCCATACCCAAAAATATTGTTCACAGTAATTGACATACACACACAAACAGACATAAACACTATTTACATTAATACATCCAAACCGACTCACAAATACTACCCACAGAACGATCGCACCATACCTACAAACATTACTCATAGTAACAGATCACAACACACCTGCAAACATTACTCTTTGTAACAGGTCATAACAAACCTACAAACATTACTCACAGTAACAGATCACAACTCACCTACAAACATTACTCACAGTAACAGATCACAACTCACCTACAAACATTACTCACAGGAACAGATCACAACTCAACTACAAACATTACTCATAGTAACAGATCACCACTCACCTACAAACATTAACTCACAGGAACAGATCGCAACTCATCTACAAACATTACTCACAGTAACAGATCACAACTCACCTACAAACATTACTCACAGTAACAGATCACAACTCACCTACAAACATTACTCACAGGAACAGATCACAACTCAACTACAAACATTACTCATAGTAACAGATCACCACTCACCTACAAACATTAACTCACAGGAACAGATCGCAACTCATCTACAAACATTACTCATAGTAACAGATCACAACACACCTACAAACATTACTCATAGTAACAGATCACAACACACCTACAAACATTACTCACAGAAACAGATCACAACACACCTACAAACATTACTCATAGTAACAGATCACAACACACCTACAAACATTACTCACAGAAACAGATCACAACTCATCTACAAACATTACTCATAGTAACAGATCACAGCACATCTATAAACATTACACACGAGATCACAAAACACATACAAAACACTACCCACAACAATAGACAATAAGACCCCCCCTCCCCCTCCCCAAGACACTATCCACAGTGAGAGACCACAACTACATACACAACCCCCAAATAACAGACCACGACACACCCACCGCCCATAGTCGTCGCCCGGGCATCACTTCGCTGGTGATTCATGAACTGGATAAAGCTCCACTGATTGGTCTTTCTGTTGAACCTCTCCACGGAGTGTAGGCGGAGCTGGCCATCGAAACCTCCCATAGCATATATAAGCCCATCTAGCTCTGCAACACTCACGTAACATCTGCAAATAACACCAGGGGACAAGAAAAGGACAAAATAGGTCCGAACAATGGTTGATGAAGATGCACAGTCATACATAAATAAGTAAAAAAAAAAAAAAGTTGTCGTAATTCGAAAGCTAAATTGTACTCTGTAGGAACTTCATAGTTAAAACTATGATCATAAACAAAGAAAATTCTCAAGACCTACAAATAAACATCACAGTTGAAGGAATACATCTGGAGACAGTTCAGAACTACAACTACCTTGGACATATTATAACCAATGATGGAACATGTAAAAGTGAAATAAACAAAAGAATAGGTATGGCAATAAGTAATTTTAATGCCATGAAAAATATACTAACAACAAAACAAATAACAGCAGGGCTGAAACTAAGAATAGCAAAATGTTACATCTTCTCAAAATTCCTGTATGGTGCAGAAACATGGACATTAGACAAGAAAACAGAACAGAAAATTGAAGCCTTTGAAATGTGGATTTATAGAAGAATAGGTAGAATTGGATGGAAAGAAAAGAAAACAAACGATGAAGTTTCAAAACAACTAAAAATAAAAAGAGAACTACTAAATACAATTAAGACAAGACAAATGCAATTTTTGGGGCACGTTAAAAGACACAACAGCCTACTAAAAGTAATATTGGAAGGGAAAATACAAGGTAAAAGAGGCAGAGGCAGACCAAGACTAACATAGACGAGTAACATCAAAAGATGGACAAGTCAATCTATGACAACCTGCACCATCAAAGCAAGAGACAGAGTGGAACTGCGATCTATGGTAGCCAACATTCGTTGCGGAGACGGCCATCGATGATGATGATGAGGAACTTCAGAATATTTCTAAAAACAAAACTACAAACACTGAGAACACAGAGACATACACAAATTGTTTTTTTCAGAGCTGCATCTCCAGTCTAAATTTATTATTGAGTAAATGTATTATTTTGTCGATGTTTGATTTGGCCTATTCTTATTATCCGAGACGATCATTGTTTTTGTTTGTTTGTTTTATTTTATTACGTAGAGTAAACCATATACACACACTTTCATTTACTACTATTTCAGCCCATTTTTACAAAGTTCAAATTTCTTCTTCCTTTCAACTCCCCGTGGAGCATCATCATCATCATTATGTGCCACACTATTTGGCGTAGGCGATCATGTTCTTCCACAATCTTCTATCAAAAGGTAAATTGTATCAGTTCTGTTGTTGACTGTTTTCCATGTTATGACACCATGCTATCCAGTATTTTCTCTCTTTGTCGTCCGCGATCACTCTTTCCATGTATTTTGCCAGTTGTCTCCAAGTATTCCAACTTTCCTCTTCTCATGATACGCCCGAAAAATGTTGATTGCTTCTTTCTGCTGTTTCTTAGGAGCTCCTTTTCATTTGTTTGTTTACTGTCCATGATTCGCTTCCATCAGTCAGTATTGGTTCTATATAGCACCGATGAACTCTCTTTCTCACTTCTATTGACATAAACTTGTTGCATAAGACATTTTTCATTGTTTGAAATGCTATACTGGCCTGAGCAATTCTGCTTTCTATTTCTGTAGTACATCTTCCTTCTGATGTTATTATTGTGCCCAAGTATTTGACGTTTTATACTTGTTTCAAATTTGTCATGTTTATTTTGATGGTGAATTTTCATGATGGTGAAGATTTTTCTGTGGAGCATAGGTCTTCAACAATCACTTTTCATGACTTTTTTTTTTACATTTTTTTTTTTTTTTAGATTTATAGGTTTTCTGTCTTGGATTAATTTGTTTAATTTTAATTATTTGTGTGCTATACCTGATGATGGCTTTTGCTGAAACGTCGTAGTTTGTCTTGTCTTTAAATTAGTTTAGCTGTTCCATACCCCTTTATGTTTATTTTACAAGCACTTTTCAAGCCATCTCGTTTCCTGCCATTCTTTTAAGAACGTCTCATGTCTTCCTCATCCTCTTCATCTCTGTTTTCACCTGTCTTCTCTATGTGCATTTTAACCTCTTTGTCTCCTCCCATGTGGGTTCCAAAAAAGGCTTGTCGTGCATTGCTCACAGTAGGCTTCCGTTGTCGTGTCTCTATGTCCATTGGTGTTTGACTGGTACTTTCCCATTATTCCAAGTCAGTGACTTTGTCCTGTCATGTCCGTTCTTTTATTCTGTTCAAGCATCAATTAATGAAAATTTGTATCGTTGTTATTGTAGTTTGTTGTTCTCCATGTTTGACAGCAATATAATAGGACCGATTTAACATTGGAGTTGGAAATTTTAAAATATATTCTCGTCTAAAAAGTTTGAAATATAAAATATCATTTTTTTCCTGTTTTGTATGTAGGTGTTCTGAGATCTTATTTACAATTTTGTATTTTGGGAGATACTGTGCAATGCATTTGTGACAACTGAACCAAAAAAACAAAACTTCTTAACTGTCATGTAGAGTCGGTCTTAACATATGGATGCGAATCATGGACATTAGGACAACAGACAAGAAAATTACTGGAGGCTGTAGAAATGTGGTTTTACAGAAGAATGTTGGGAATACCATAGACAGCTAGGAAGAGCAATTAAAACGTTCTGAAAGAGGCCAAAGTAAAAAGAGAGCTAATTTCCAATATTAGGAAGAAATAATCATCATTTTTGGCCATGTAATGAGAATGGAACAACAGGAATATATTGTAACAACTAGAGAAACTGAGGACGAAGAGACAGAGGGATGCAAAGAGAAAAGAAGCCAGACAGCTTAAGAGAATGGCTTGGCAGAGGGTCAACAACAGATATGATAAACGACTGTCGATATCGAAGACGTGTGTGGAGAGACATGATTACCTACGCCAGCAGGCATGATGATTTTGCAATTGGGATTAATTATGCACGACTAGCCTCAGCGCTCTGTTCATGAATTTCACAGATCACGAATCTACCTTTTAGAATTCATGGGAGCTATTTCAGACCACACCTTGGTCACTGCGTTGAAGACTCGACAACTGTTGAAGTACTCCACACCGTCGAAGCCTCCGATCACAAAGATGCAGTGGTCTATCGTGACACATCCGTGGTAAGCTCGGGCACCTTGAGAGGCAGAGTGACATGTGCACGTGAATATATATATATATATATGGAGAGAAATGCATGTATGTGTAGAGAAGACACGGTAATGAAAGGAGACAAACGTATGTACGGTGAGAAACACAAATATATAAGCAGAGAGACAAAAAAGACAGACAAAAGAGACAGACAGATAGATTCGGGCAGGCGAGCGGAAGGACGGGCGGACAGACTAACATATAACAATAACATTTATGGGGAGAGACAAAAAATATATGGAGGAAAATATATGCAGGTTCACAAAGAGGTAGATATGTTCTCATAAAGAGAATTACGTACAGAGACGTTTATATGTACAGAGAAAAAAAAATTAAGCACGTGTAAAGAGAGACTTGGAGAGCTGCGATAGCTCAGTGGTTAGTGAACTAGACTACAAAGGACAAGAGTTAGGGTTCGATCCCAACCGACGGCTTCCGGGTTCACCCAGCCTTTAATGGGTACCTGATTTTTTTCTGGGAAAGTGAAGCGGCATGGACGTAATACCGACCCCATTACCCCAAAAATCATGTGCCGAAGGTCTGTAAAATATATGGTCACTAACACCATATTCCCTATACGCCACTTGGCGTGACGGGGTACTTTACTTTTTTTTTTAAGAGAGAGACTTTGCCTTTATCATTAATTAACATTAATGATTCTTTATAAGCTACAGGACAGGTAACACGGTTCAATGCCTACATAACTTCATCTTTGAAAAATCAGATTTTCAAGCCTTCCCGTCTGTGACTGGCTGTATGTTTTCTTGTCGGCACGTAACGGTGGTAATTATTAAAATAGATGTCCACCTCATTAACATCGAAATACTCGTGGCTTTGGTAGCGACATGTCTAAGAACATGCGTGCTGATATCATACAGGTGTTGATAAAGAAATCTGAGATTTGGCAGCACGTTAATAACATTCGACTAACAACTTAATCTAACTATTCTGCCATTAGATGGTCGGCCCTCCCAAGTTTACGAGCACCATCTGCCCGAATCACTAGAGGTGACTAACACAGACATGCGACTTGTAATGTGAGGAAACTGCAACAAGGAACACTTTTCATGCACAGCCTCCAACTGTTCCCGCCGCCTATCCCCATATACCGGTAAGGCACGTCCTCTTGAAAATGATGATCGTCGTAGCAAAAGATGATGTTAGGCCATCGTTGATGACTCCAATTCCGAACATATAGACACACAGTCAGTCGTCAAATTATCCCCGTCGCACATCAAACAGCAGACCGTAATATTTGCGCACGGCCGGTTTAGGGAACC
Source organism: Megaustenia siamemsis (assembly GCA_032433765.1). Taxonomy (NCBI): domain Eukaryota; kingdom Metazoa; phylum Mollusca; class Gastropoda; order Stylommatophora; family Ariophantidae; genus Megaustenia; species Megaustenia siamemsis. Next base: position 71,794,621 of record JAVIAB010000051.1, on the reverse strand, counting down.
ATTACGATGACGTAGCACACAACAATGTCGCCGAACACACAGTCTCGCTCCCCTTAGACTTCTGTCTGATTACTCTAGTGTAAGCAGCCTACAACGAACAAATCAAGAAGAAAATTCTCCAAAGAGACAAAATTTTATCTTATTATATAAAACACTGAAAATATGTGCTGACTTATCAGACATGCTTTTTTTATAAAAAATGGTTATTTTTTTCAGATGAAATGTTCTGTTTTTCATTGTTACAATCTGTTAACCATTAATTTGGAGGCTGCAGTTTCCAGTCGATTCAAGCATAGTACAGAAATATAAGAAATTACAGTGCGTTCAACAATATCATCAAGAGAAAAAGGTTGGAATATGTTGACCATGTGATGAGAAGTGAATCAATAAGAGAATTTCAGAGTAAGTCTTTAAGTGGGAACCAGAAGGTAATAGAAAAAGAGACCGACCTAGAGTAACAATAAAAAGAAATGTGTAGAGAGGAGCAACAGCAGCAGGCAAAAGACCTCTTGAGGTTGAGAGGATCACACTAAACAGAGACGTATGGCGAGATACAATGTGAGGTCCATGCAAGGTCTAACACTAAAGAGTAAAGATCATCAGATATGAAAAGTCTACCATTGTTATCGTCATCGGCTCGAAGGGACAATAGAGCTCCTGTCAGAATGTGTTTCGCTGAGATGATTAACAGATCATTATCGGCTCAAAAAAATGGTAAGAATAAAACCCTGCCAAGAATATATAGAACAACAACAACTCAAATGGTTGGGGCACCTGGTCAGAATGAATCCTTGCCAATCACCATCAAGGGCGTTATTTTCGAAAATGCATGTAAAAAGACCAAGAGGAAGACCTAGAAGAAGATGGATAGATGCAGTGATAGAGACATGTAACAACAAAGGAACGTCACTAATTCAGACAGTTCGAGCAGCTCAAGAAAGACAAATGATATAACCACAACACTTTTTATGTATCACTGAGAAAGAGAAAAGAAACAAAGAAGAAGATCGGCTCGAAGGGACAATAGAGCTCCTGCCAGAACGTGTTTTTCTATGACAATTAACAGATCGTCATCGGCTCAATGGGACAACAGAGCTCCTGTCAGAATGTGTTTTTCTTGTTAATTCAAGCCCGCACTAAACTTGACTAAATAAATACACTTACCGACATTATGAAATTGAAGCCCACACTAAACTTGACTAAATAAATACACTTACCAACATCATGATAATTGAAGCCCACACTAAACTTGACTAAATAAATACACTTACCAACATCATGATAATTCAAGCCCACACTAAACTTGACTAAATAAATACACTTACCGCCATCATGATGCCTCGAGACCACCCAAGAATCAGCTTTGGTATCGTACACCTCCACCAAGTTGGTGGGAGTCCCTCCACTCCAGCCACCGATAACAAACAGCAACTCGTGAGGCACACGAGGGCGGGACATCCGGTTGGATGGATCCGTGGTGCGCTGATCGTCCCAGTCAAGATCACAAAGGAGACGCAGAGCCTCAACTACAATAGACTTTGCCGCCTCACATTCCTTCACATACTTGTGAGGCTTTACCTGCAATCAGACCATGGCTTGAAAACAACAATAATATAGTATATTTTAAAAAAACCTCGAAGATAAAACAGTACGTACTCACTTTCACCATTATCATCAAGTACCATGCTTGCTGGCGTAGGTAATCATGTCTTTCCACAACTTTTGATCTCAACAGTTATTTATCATTTCTGTTGTTGACCCTCTGCCACACCATTCTCTTAAGCTGTCTGGTATCTTTTCTCGTTGCTTCCCTCTATATCTTCGTCCCTCAATTTTCCCAGTTGTCACAATATATTCCAGCTATTCCCTTCTCACTACGTGGTCAAAATATGATGATTGTCTCTTCCTAATATTGGATATCAGCTCTCTTTTTGCTTTGGCCTTTCTCAGAACGTTTTCATTACTCTTCGTAGTGTGTCCATGGTAATCTCAATATTCTTATGTAAAACCATATTTCTACAGCCTCCAGTGATTTTCTTGTCTATTGTCCATGATTTGCATCCATATGAAAATAAGACTGGCTCATGTACACTGGCTCTACATATCTCACTGCAGTTTTCATCTTAGGTGACTTATTTGTTAAAACTGATGCCAAGCTCAAAAATTTAGGCAACGTAAAGACAGTGAGAAAAATCCGTCACTGAGGACAGTTGACTCTTTAAAGAAATTGTCACTGAATGCCAGAAGTTCAAAGCTTTGACATGCCAAATTAATTTTGCAACAAAAGGAAAGCTGGCAAGTTAAATGCTTCACCCTATGTTGTCAATCAATATAAAACATGGTATTTATTAAAATATGGCACATAAAGGAAATATAACTGTATAAAAGATATTAAACAGAAACCCATACATGTAATAACAAATTAAATTAGCTATTATAACGTTATGAACTGGTTAGAGGCCTATTCTGAATCCCACTCATGGAACGAGCGAATTCAAAATGATTTGATCATCTCATGAAACTGAAGCATATTTAGTTTGACCAAACATAACATTTTGAGCTTTCTTAAAAATATATCCAAGTTTTAATGGCAACATCAAATTTTCCTCCTTAAAAAACGCTATAAATATACTTTAATACTGGTCTGTAAAAAAATGATAACCTATAATCTGTTATCAGTATCATTACTACCAGTAATTTGTGTAATCGTGGATCATATTAAAAATGTGTCTCGTAGTGCAGGTAGCTTTATAAGATGTTGAAAGACGTATATTTTATACATAAGATTAGTTCATCAGATAAATCTTCATGATACGATCATGGTGAAATACAATCCATATCTTTGTATATCTTTTTTTTTTCGTTCGCCAGCTTTTACCTCTGACGAAGTCCCTAGAGACTAGGAACAGAATTTTGCGTGTTAATCCATTTTTCCCTGACAATTTGTCTATCCTTTGTCTATCTACAATTGTGTATAGGTTATGTCAATGAAGAATGATGAGGTCAATACGTTTATGTAGTTACACATTTTTATAGTCTGACTTTTTAACGAATAAAGAATATTGCATAACCCCAAACCGTGCAGTTTTTTTTTGCCTTTCCAATGTCCTGTTTTTGTCTCCAGAAAATAAGGTCAAGATAATCAACTCCAATTATCTGCCTACAAAGGCCAACGTTTTGGTTTCAGGGATAGAGAAAAATAATAAAACAACCAAAAGTGAAATTGATAGGCAAAAACACAATAAAGTCTTCAAGGACACAAATTAACAGCTGCGCTGGTTGCGTACAACCAGGATGAAAGTTGCAGTTTATCACAACAATTAATGCACGGTATTTGTGCATGCAATGAAAAATATAATCATATGGACACAACAAAACCAAACATAATTTGCATGAAATCGGAAATGTAGTTGGAACCAGTCAACCAGAGCCGATCAAGACTCTGTTTAACATTGTGTTCACGAAAGCCACTTTAGGCGAGTAGGTTTTGACGAGGGAAGGCAAACTCTGCACTAAAAAAATGTCATGATATGTCGGATGTATTTGGTCGAAAGGCACAACCATTGTGACTCACACGTAATCCACAACACCGCTCAACTTTAGCTTTTATCACGATGTCAAGAAATGATGGTCCACCCAGCATCAACAAAAAACATGGTTTCTCTTAGGTTAAAATAAACTAGTATCTTTTCGGTTGTCTCTTCACAACATTATTGTACTCATTATGAAAAATAATATCGTGCTTAAAAAAAACACAACATCCGTACCTTTTCGATGAAAGTTCTGGTAGTGATGATGCCCAGCCTAATACACATGAGCAGTCTGGCAATCTCCTGCTTCCTCGTATCTGGTGAGTAATCGATCCACCGGATAACCGCATCGAACACCATCTCCTCATTCCTGACGTTCAGATAGTCCGAATCCAAGATTTCGCACAACTAAAGAAAATATTGTTTGACACAAAAATAATGTTAGATGCAGTCTCTTTATGTCTTCAGCAAAATTAATAGATAATAAGTTATTGGATTATCATCACTGAACGATATTCCTTTCGAAAAAATTCAAGATTTCTGACCCACGTGCACGAACACCGTAGCACGGCCTGGGATCCACGTTGTGGGTAAGTTTCTGCTAACAATTTTTTTTTAAGGGCAGCGGCAAAATCAAGGGTTCTTTAATGTGGGCGAGTGCACACGGAATCTCCTGTTTGTTGCCGTCATTCGAGAGACCTATACATCGGATCTCGCTACTCAAGAAATCAGGGTAGTAAAAAAAAAGGTAAAGCGCTCCGTTGCGCCAAGTGGCGTATAGGGAATATGATGTTAGTGACCATACATTTTACAGACCTTTAGCACATGATTTTTGGGGTAATGTGGTCGGTATTACGCCCGTGCCGCTTTACTTTCCCAGAAAAAAAATCAGGCACCCATTTAAGGCTGGGTGAACCCGGAAGCCGTCGGTTGGGATTGTCCTTTGTAATCCAGTTCACTAACCACTGAGCTATCGCGGCTCCTAAGAAATCAGGGTAGGGTAAGTCATAAAGAAACAACAGATAAATCTTTCATATTTTTGAAGGAAAAAAATCATCACCGCTTCTGGTGGGCTTTGAACCCGGATCCTTCCTGTCCCGAGGCTGATGTTTACCTTTAGACTACCCAGCCTCCGACAACAGGTGAGAATAAGTAAGTAAAGAACCCCGGCACGTCAAATGGCGTATAGGGAAATATGGTGTTCATCATCATCATCGAATGCCTTCTCCGCAACGAAGGTTGGCTACCATGGATCGCCATTCTACTGTTTCTTGCTTTGATGGTGCAGGCTGTCATAGATTGACTTGACCATCTTTTGATGTTACTCATCCATGTTAGTCTTGGTCTGCCTCTGCCTCTTTTACCTTGTATTTTTCCTTCCAATATTACTTTTAGTAGGCTGTTGTGTCTTTTAACATGCCCCAAAAATTTCAATTGTCTTGTCTTAATTGTATTTAGTAGTTCTCTTTTTATTTTCAGTTGTTTTAAAACTTTATTGTTTGTTATCTTTTGTTTCCATCCAATTCTACCTATTCTTCTATAAATCCACATTTCAAAGGCTTCAATTTTCTGTTCTGTTTTCTTGTCTAATGTCCATGTTTCTGCACCATACAGGAATATTGAGAAATATGGTGTTAGGGACCATAAATTTTACAGATTTTTGGCACATGATATTTGGGGTAGTGTTGTCGGTATTACGCAATAGGTAAGAACGGGAAATTCCAATTAAAGGCAAAACAAATAGAGCAGATATTCATACAAGCTTTGTTGTGCAATTTGGAGCAAAAATGGTTTTTGAGGTGATTCTACTTAGGACAGGTTTGATCTTAGGACCTTCCAGTTTCTAGTTTACCAAAATCCTGAAATGGGTACCTGTACCTGATTCTTTTCTAGCAGGAGAAAAAATACGAGGTGGCGTAATGCTGACTCCTTAACTAAAAAAAAATGTGCGATGATCATTAAAAAATGGATACTAACTAAGGTCTGGTATAGGTAGCACAACATTGGGATGAAGATTGTATTGTAGAGTGCCCGTTTTGCCTATAGAGTTATTTCCATGTTGGACAATAGTGGTGACAGCTGTCCAACCATTTGACAAGCTTTGTTGCATCTTGAGTCTATTTCTGCTGTTTGTGAATTGTCGTTTGTCACTAGACTTCCTAGGTATTTAAATTCCTCTACTTTTTTAGTTGTCTGTCGTCTATATAATTATGTTGATGTTCTGTTTCTTCTTAATGATATCCATGACTTCTATTTTGTTGATTTTCATGTTGTATTTTGTGCCTGTGCTGTTAAGTCTAATTAAGTGTTCTTGGATGTCTTTTATTTTTTCAATGTATTTATCGCTGATCGTCTGCAAATTAGAAGCTCGCTGATCCCCTCTGTCTCTGATGGGTTGGCTAACTTGCATATATAGTTCATGTATCTAATGGACTTGAATGTAATGAACAGGAATCTTTCTTTCCTGATTTTTGTTTTTCCTTTACGGTATTGCAAAGCACCACTACACAATATAGATGCACCAAATACTTTCTTGAGTGATGACAAACGACACAAATGTAATGCAACAATGACATGCAACATATGTAAATTAAAATAAATACAAATGAGAATAAGAAACAACACAACAATTTTGTCACCTGGTCTATGGGCATTTCAAGGAACTCTTGACTGACAGTAGACACTTCTTGAAATCTTTTTAAAATGAAGTTGTGGGATTCTTTCTCTAAATCTTTACAAGAGTATGTCTGGGCAAAGTTGCGAATGCCAATGCAGTTTTCTGGATGAATACTCTTCTTCAGAAACTCACAGCATGGTTTGACAAGTCCTATTACAAGGAACCTGTCAGCCGCTGGCAGAAGCTCTTCTATGTTAGACCAGCTCAGCTGAGAACATAAAAGATGCGGGTTTTTCATTTAGAAACTTGGAATTTTCAGAAGTAGAAACTGATCAATTAAAAAAAAATCACATATAATTAAAACTATCACAAACTATCATCATCATGCATCCTGCTTGATGGCAAAGGTGACCGTGTCTCTCCACAACTCGCTATCTCCACAGTTGTTAATTTATTTTGTTGCTACCTTCTTAGCAAACAATTATCTTAAACTGACATGCATCTTCTCTGGTTGTCTCATCTCATCTCTTCATCCTTCAATTTTTCCAGTTGTCACAAATATTCCAGCTGTTTCCTGCTCATAACATGGCCAAAAATGTTCTTTTTATTTTTTTCCTGATATTGGCAATCAGTTTTTATTTAGCTTTGGTCCCAAAAGACATCGCTATTCTTTTTTTTTTTAATTTTAATTTTTATAGATTTTATGTCTATTAGATCATAATCGTTATTCCGTTTTAGCTGTCCATGGTATTTTCACAATTTTTCTGTAAAACATCTCTGTGACCTTCAGATTATCATGTCTGCTGTCCGATTGTTTGGGATTCCTGAACCTGATTATGTTGAGACCTACACTACATATCTAAACTATCTTATGCTACAATAATTACCAAATCAATCACAATCTCGACGTTTTACTAGACATTGTTTTGATTGTTACTGTAGTATTGAAAACTATCAGTTTATTGTATATAAGGTTACCAGATGAAAAAAAAGAAGAAAAAGCAGAACATTTTATCTGAAAAAGGAGGACATCTCATCTGAAAAAAAACAGGATTGTTCACACAGACATGACAATATGACGATTATTTTCAATACTTTATTTAATAAGATAAGTGCCTGGCCAGATGCAGGACTTTAAAACCATATTATGTTTGATGGAAACATGACGCCTCGTAACACTACTCTCGTAAACCAGTGACCCTAGCAGAAAGAAATAATATATTAACAAAACTTTTTTTTTTAATTACGTAAATTAGTGACCCTAGAAGCAGTGGCGTATACTGGTTTTGGGGTCTGGGCTACCGCTGACATAATAAATACAAACATACACATTATTATTATATACAGTAGGCTAACATAAAGTAATATTTTCTAATGACTTCACTACATTTTAAATTATTTACTTATTTATATGTAAACTCTATCAGTCTTGTTTGGGAAGAAAATGTCTCGATGACTTTGTCATTGAAAGTACTGTTGGGTTGGTTTCTAAGTTTCTGAGGGAATGATTTCTCAATGGACATTAATGCCAAACCAGATAAGCGTTCTTGTGTCCGAGCTGAGCGACAATAAGATTTGATTCAGACAGTTTTACTTTCACTTTGTGATGATTCTGATTGGCTAGAGCTAAAAATAACCCATGAAACCGCATTAGTGTAGAGGTAACAACCAGTACATTATTCTGATGGGCATTTTTGAATGTCAAGGTCGTTAAACTAGATTCGGATAGAGGAAAAATGTACCGCTGGCTCCTAGAGGTTTCAATGTAGAATAGTTATAACATTCACAAACGTTATAGTGGCCAGAGGAAAACCTTGCTTTAATAAATGCAAATCAAAGCAAATAAATCATACTGGCTTACGAAATGTGTAATAGAATATTCGAAAATTTGTAATATAATTATATTAAAAAAATATAATAAATTATCATTTCCTTTTGTATTTCGTTAATATGTTCAGGCTACCGGCGGTAGCTGCGGTAACATAGAGAATACGCCACTGCCTAGAAGAAAGAAATAATATATTAACAAACTTTTCTTTTTTAATTACGTGAACTAGTGACCCTAGAAGAAAGAAATAATAGTACCGTAAAGCATAGTCTCTCATAGATGGCAAGGCGCTGTGTCGAGGAGTACAAGTTCGAACTTTCTTCGGGCTGTCTATTATTCTTTGTCTTTTTCTGTTGTTGATTATTTGTTGTTGGGCCTAGAGGGGGTAGTGCGTTTTGGAAAAAGCACTATCTCCATACTATTGGCAAAGGCACAACAAGCAGTTATGTCAGTTCGTTAGGACATTGCAGAAGGAAAACTCCATCTCTCATACTCATCACATGGGACCTTAGGATCATGTGTCCTGAATTAAATAATAAGAACCTCACAAATGTAGAAAACATAAGGAAAACAGTCTTCATCGACATGGAGCTGCAGAGACTATATGTTGATACTGCAGCCCTCCATTAAACAAGGCTTGCGGATTGTGATTCAGTGAGGGAGAAAAATTATACATTTTTCTGACAGGAGCTAAAACCTGAGCAGCCTCGCCTACACGGATTGGGGTTTGCCGTGTATAATACGCTCATGCATTTTATAAATATCCAAACAATCGTATACCGTATTCCCAAACAAATATTGTAAGGCCAACTTAGGGACGGAAAGACGCCAAGGACAGACTATGCTGAGATATAAGAATGTTTGCAGGGATTCCTTGAGTGAATTCTCTATCAATGAAAGAAACCTGATAATCTGGCTGCAGATCGTGGCACACGGAGAACAAAAAGATTTTAAAAAAAATGGCCTACCAACTTTCGAAGCAGTTGACTTAAATTATCAAATTCAGAAGAGAAAAGATAAATTAACAACATATATTTGCGGCCAAGCACCGCAAATATATCTTGTTAATTTTTGTGACGGATCTATTTATTCAATATTGGTTGATTCAGCCACGACAGAAACTTTTCAGTAAAGAAGCATCTAGTATAAGACATTAATATTTTACCAAAGCTACTGACCGTGACGTATCATGATTGCTTGCTACCAAACGCCTGCCAATACACCAAAGGCACTATACTATATGGATTATTTGTGGATTTTTTTTTCATAGTGGTGTAAACATACCTCATTCCCTAAAATGATTCGTTGAAACTACGTACACAAGGGACACTTAAGAAAAAAAAAATTTTCTTAAATTATATATATACAGACAGAGACCTTTGAGGTACTTTAGAGATTGCGTACTTTGCAAAGCTGATAATTTCAGAGTACAATGAAGATGGTCTCATATAGAAAAACAACCACCCTTTTTGCGTGTATAGAAGCGATTGGAAAGACCAAATTCTGTTTGAAAAAAAAAATGATCTGCCTTAGGTAGGGTTACGTTTCAAGCTGGTCATATAGACTATGACTATGACTATATATAGTTAATATAGACGATGACTGTTCTATATTTTCTTACACTATTTCTTTTTGTTACTGTCTTGAGCCAATAAACGTGATACTGATGAGATTAAAGTGAATTATTTAAAGTAAATTGATAAATTAAACAAACATAAACCAAAAGCACCTTCAAAAAAAAAAAAAAAAAAAATTCAAGTTCTCACTCACCCTGACATGTCGCGTGTACGCGTAGTCAATGATGGCTGCCATACTGTCCGGGCTGATGCCAGTGATACGAATCTCCTGAGAGGTTTGGTCAAACTGGCAGTTGGTGAACAAGGCTCGAAAGTACGGGCTGCAGGCTGATAAGATGTTACGATGGATGGGGAAGGACCAATCGTCGACCTGGTAATAATGAGGATCGCATATTAACTGCACCATAAATATCGTATATTAACTTCATTCATTCATTGAGTGCAGTCTCCACATTGAAGGCTGATTACCATGGAGCGCCATTGCGCTCTGTCTCTTGCTTTGATGGTGCAGGTTGTCAAAGGCTGACTTGTCCATCTTTTGATGTTACTCGTCCATGTTATTCTGGGTCTGCCTCTATTACCATGTATTTTTAATTCCAAGATTACTTTTAGCAGGTTGCTGTGTCTTTTAACATGCCCCAAACATTTCATTTGTCCTGTTTGAATTGTGTTTAGTAGTTCAATTATGAATGATTATAAAGACAAAAAAGCTGCAGGAAACGGATGTATTACAAACAAAGAGGGAAGAATGCTAACAGACAACAAAGATATAATAGATAGATGGCAAGAATATATAACAGAATTATTTCATCATCAAAGGGCAAGAATATATAACAGAATTATTTCATCATCAAAGGGACAAAAAGCCAGACATAAAATGTACATACAACTATAAAATTCTGAAATCTGAAGTAGAAAAAGCTATAAAAGCAATGAAAAAGGGAAAGGCAGCAGGACCTGTCAATATACAAATAGAGATGATACAGGCTCTAGAAGAGTTTGGCATCGAAGTTACCACATACATATGCAATGACATATACCATATAGTATAGGATACATACCAAACGATCTAAAAACATCAACTTCCATTGCATTGCCTAAAAAGAATGGCGCAGTTGAATGCAGTGATTTCAGAACAATAAGCCTAATGAGCCAGGTAACAAAAAAATTACTAAAAGTTAAACAGGGAAGGATTCAGAATAAAATCGATACTGAATAAGATGAGCAACAATTTGGATTCAGGAAAAACAGTGGGACAAAAGAAGCCATATTTAGCATGAGAACATTGATTGAAAAGTACACAGAATTAAACAAACCAATATATGCCTGCTTCATAGACTACACCAAAGCATTTGATAGAATACACCATAATCAACTTATAGACTGCCTAAAAGATATAAATCTGGATGACACAGACATACGACTGATATGTAATTTGTTCTGGGAGCAAACAGCAATAATAAAATATAACAAGGAGAACTCTACATCCATGGACATAAAAAGAGGAGTAAGACAAGGATGCATCTTATCACCAAGCTTGTTCAATCTATACACTGAGCAAATCTTTAAAAACATCTCAGAGATGCCAGGCCTAAACATTAATGGAAAGATAATCAATAACCTAAGATATGCTGATGATACTGTTCTACTAGCAGAAAAACCTAAAAGCCTACAACAATTGCTTAATGTGATAAACATAACATGCAAAAAATATGGACTAGAAATGAATATCAAAAAGACTAAAACTATGATCATAAACAAAGAAAATTCTCAAGACCTACAATTAAATATCACAGTTGAGGGAATACATCTGGAGACAGTCCAAAGCTATAACTACCTGGGACATACTATAACTAATGATGGAAAATGTAGAAATAAACAAAAGAACAGGTATGGCAAAAAGTAATTTTAATGCCATGAAAAATATACTAACAACAAAACAAATATCAACAGGGCTGAAACTAAGAATGGCAAAATGTTACATCTTCTCAATATTCCTGTATGGAGCAGAAACATGGATATTAGACAAGAAAACAGAACAGAAAATTGAAGCCTTTGAAATGTGGATTTATAGAAGAATAGGTAGAATTGGATGGAAACAAAAGATAACAAACGATGAAGTTTTAAAACAACTGAAAATAAAAAGAGAACTACTACATACAATTAAGACAAGACAAATGAAATTTTTGGGCATGTTAAAAGACACAACAGCCTACTAAAAGTAATATTGGAAGGGAAAATACAAGGTAAAAGAGGCAGAGGCAGACCAAGACTAACATGGACGAGTAACATCAAAAGGTGGACAAGTCAATCTATGACAGCCTGCACCATCAAAGCAAGAAACAGAGTAGAATGGCGATCCATGGTAGCCAATATTCGTTGCGGAGAAGGCACTCAATGATGATGATGAGTTCAATTTAAAAAGAAAAATTTAGTTAATTTAAGAATTCATCATTTGTTTTCTTTCCATCAAATTTTTCATATTCTTCTATACATATATATTTCAAAGGCACTTTCTATTCTATTTTGTGTGTGTGTGTGTGTCTATTGTCCATGTTTCTGCACCGTACAGGAATGTTGAGAAGATATAACATCTTGATATTCTTAGTTCTAGTTCAGCAATATATTAAAAAATTCAGATAAGAGGAGTATCTTGGTCTACGCCCTATGGGCCGGCTACGGCTCGAAAGGTCAATAGATAGATAGATAGAAACTGTATTTCATTGTCTTGTCTCTTTACCTTTCAGCGTAGATAAAAAATGGAATGTTTGACTAATTTGGCACTTTCTAGCGCAATGTGTTGGAGACCGTGAATATTTCTAAAATGTAAGATATATTTTCCTCTATTCAAAATGAATGAAGTACCGTAAAAAATGAACAGTTGGGTACGAGCTACCAACTAATGGGCCTGACTAAGATATCTTTGGCAAACTGCTGTGGTGGGAAGCATTATTCATACACATTTTTCACCTTCTTTTTTTATGAACTAAGTGTCTCTAGATCTGTTTTGTGATTATTCATTCAATATTTAAATTATATATTCTTCTTTCGTTTATCCTTCGTTTGTGATTCAGAGCACATGAATCGTGTAGGCAATGAGCTTTGGGGAGTTGTAGAGTATAAATCAATAACTAACAGGCAGTGAAGTAGGGAGGAAAGCAAATGAGACAGTGATCAAAGACAATCTGCCGGAGAACAATATATGAAACACATTTAGAGCATCTGCCATATGTTACAAGTTTTCAGAAGAATAACTATGATTCGTGGCACAATTCAACCAGACGGAGAAGCCAAACTTCCTTACAATAGTTACATGTGAGGACCTGTTGGTCCGAGGTAAATGATGACAGCTTACGTAATTTATGGGAGCCGCGATAGCTCTGTGGTTAGTGAACTGGACTACAAAGGACAAGAGGTAGGGTTCGATCCCAATCGACGGCTTCCGGTTCACCCAGCCTTTAATGGGTACCGGATTTTTTTCTGGGAAAGTAAAGCGGCACGGGCGTAATACCGACCACATTACCCCAAAAATCATGTGCTGAAGGTCTGTAAAATTGATGGTCACTAACATCATATTTCCTATACTAATACACGCCACTTGGCGTGACGGGGGCACTTTACTATACGTAATTTACACTAATTTACAGCAAACCAGACTAAGGTAAATAAATTATTGATTAAAAATCGGATCCTACAATTGGGTAAAACTGTTAAAAACAACAAACCTTAATGATTGCATCACAAAGCTCGCCAGTTTTTCGCAGTTCTGCAAGAACTTGGCATGCGTGTGCGCTGAGCACTTTTTTCATTTCGGCGTCGGGTAATGGAGGATGTGGGGGCTCTAAGCAGCCTGCTGCCCCGTCCATTGGTACCTCGTTAGTCATGGTCGAAGTTTTCTTGATGTTGCAGTCATCCTGGACTGGATACTTTCTTCAGCCTCTAATCTTTTTCGAGGAGACATATTGATTTTTGCTGGTATCAGGAATGACGAAAACGGATGTGTTCTGCGTTAATTTGACCGTGACGTCAAATGGTGAAAAAATGGCGCGGCAAGGTTTTCCCGCTAATAGTTTATATCAGGTTACAGTTTGCTTGCCTGTGGCCATCTATAGAAGTAAGCCTTGAGGGTTGAAATGGAAACAGCTAAACACTCTTATTGGCGTTACGTATTCAGCTAGATGAGCTAGAGAAGGCTGAGGTCATTCTATCCACAATCGCCCAAACTCGCAAATCCGAAAATATCGCGCCAGTTGTGGTTTTTTCTGAGTTTCCAATTCATTACCCAAGCTTACTTCTATAGATAGATGACAGAATCAAGACCTGGAGAGCACGAGCATACCTGAGGATTAGCACAGATAAAGAGCATCCATTGCACTTCGTGCTCAACACAGTGAAAGGTGCCAGGCTAAAAAGAGGCAAATCATGGGTGGGCCGAGCAGAAGATGTCATCAAACAGGTCTGTGGGCTTACCAACATCAGCGTTGGTGAGAAGTGGATACCGGTGCCTATGTCATTCAAGGGGACTTTCTCGTGTATTGTCACACTCAACAGGAAAAGTAGGGAACAGAACCCGGTCGTGGTTAATACCGAGGTCAACGGTCTCATCTGCGATAACACTAATGAGGAAGATGTAGTCATCTATACAGATGGATCTGTAAGACGACACCAAAGAAGTGCATGGGTATTTACAGCACGCTCGGCAGGCAGAATAGTCAAAGAAGACGGTGGTCATACGTCGCGAGTAGCATGACAATGGAGGCAATGGCAGTGACCGAGGCATTCAAATGGTTAGAGTCACAAAACTACACCCACGCATGTATACTGAGTGATTCGAGCATGATAAAAAAAAAGTGGAGGCGGGCTCTGTACGCATGCAATGGGTAGAGTCATTGCAGAAGTCCAGAATACGCAAGGTCACCTTTGTCTATGTCCCTGGACATGCGGGAGTACGGGGAAATGAAAAAGCTAACAGGTTGGCTAGCTGCGCTGTCGTTGAGGACGGGCAACCAATGGATCGGGCGGACACCATCAATGCCCTCCGAGATATGGGAAGAGCACAGGACTTCGACAAACACAGATCCACGTCACTTCCTCGGATGATGGAAATGGGAGTTAAGTTGGACACAGCCAGAAATGAAACACTTAGTGGCCGTGTAAGAAGACTTATCAACCAACATAGAACTGGAGTCGTCAGTCGCTGGACACTGCGGGACTTGCTGAGGAGGGGATCTGAGCAACTATGGACATGTTCGGATTGCAATGATGATGACCCGCAAATAACTCAATAACAATAACTCACTAACTCAATAACAATAACTCAATGACTTCTATAGATGGCGATGGCTTGTCATATATAACCATATGACTTCTTACATCCCATAACTGTGCGGTTTTTGAAGCACTGTTGACAGACTTCGTCAATTTTATCAATTTATCTCTATATTCTGTCATTCTTTGAGTCGACGCCTGTCCTATCTTTGCTGTTATCTTCCCATCTCTTTTCTCTTTCTATCTCCTTCTCGCGCCTTTCAAAGTTCCTTGCAGAATATCTTTGCTAGGCCAGACGACCGAGATACGTAGCCAAACAGTTTAATTTTGTGCTTTTGTAATATAGTCAAAAGATCACAATGTACTCATATTGCTTGTTGTATCCGTTTGCAAACTTTTGCCATAGAACATTGGGATGGCATGACATCTACGGGCAAACCGACACTTAGGTATATAGATGTTTGTAAAGCGGCAATGAGACCTTTATCCATCAGTGAAAGGAATTGGGCGACTCTGGTGACGGATTGTGTCGCATGAAGAGCAGAAATAGAGGCGCAACCCAATTCGAAATTGAGTTGAAAAGATCAGAGACCAAGAGCCATACGTGTAAAGTAAAAAATGTCCTGTATCACACATGGGATTACAACTACCTCTAGCTCCCTCTGCCACCTGCAGATTTAATATTGTTCGATTTATTCAAGAGAAAACATTATCAACCGCCAATTGGCTTCGCTTTTGAAACATCCAATCGAATATCTCATTAACAGATAGGAAACAAATGATAAAAAACATTCTCATACCAACCTTATGTTACTTGGTTATGGAAGACCCCGGTATCACTGCAAACGAATTAAAATCCATAATTGCTCAACCGCCCGTGCCAGCGTGATCATCCAAATTAATATGTCATCTCCCAAACAAAGAAAGGTAACTGTAGTCCCCATCATAGCAGTCTCAGCACACGCCAAAAGACATAAGGCGAAAGAAAAGTGAACACGGCCAACTGTTCCCTGTCATACGATATCATCATTCATCGTAAGCAATTGGAATATCGAAACATAATCAAAACGGATGAGACACACAGCTCAAGGTATGCACAGAGCACTTAGCTCAGTAGCTCCCTCAACAAGCCGGACTTGGAATATGAGGAAACTGCAACAAGGAACATTTTTCGTGCTTAGCCTTCAATGGTTCCTTAGCCTTCAATGGGTCCTGCCGCTTATCCACCATATACCGGAAGTTCACGTCCTCCTGAAAATGATGATCATCATATTAAAAAAAAAAAAATGTATAGCGCTTGATGATGTTAGGCCATCGTTGTTGACTCCAATTCTAATGTCAAACAACGCCATTGAACTATATATATATATATATATATATATATATATATATATATATATATATATATATACTATATATATATATGGGAGCCGCGATAGCTCAGTGGTTAGTGAACTGGACTACAAAGGACAAGAGGTGAGGTTCGATCCCAACCGACGGCTTCCGGGTTCACCCAGCCTTTAATGGGTACCTGATTTTTACGGGCGTAATACCAACCACATTACCCCCAAAATCATGTGCCAAAGGTCTGTAAAATATATGGTCACTAACACCATATTCCCTATACGCCACTAGGCGTGACGGGGGTACTTTACTTTTTTTTTTTTTACTACACCATATTCCCTATACGCCACTTGGCGTGACGGGGGCTCTTTACTTATATATATATATATATATATATATATATATATATATATATATATATATATATATATATATATATATATATATATATATATAATATATATATATATATATATATATACTGAATACACAAAATAAAAAAAAATACAAGTGACAGATGGTAAAGGACTTTTGGGCGCACAAAACTTCGATTTGTAGACGTGTGTAAACATGACATGAACACCCTGAACATAAACCCTGCAGCCTGGGAAGAAATAGCTGTAGACCGCAATCTTTGGAAACACACTCTAAAGCTCCAGCTCAAACAAGAAGCAGACAGATTTATAGAAAAATACACTGCGAAAGTAAAGAAAATAAATAACATTTCTAGAGGTGCTGGAAAATCCATAGTCTGACGGATACTACAACTACTACATAGTCTATATACTTTTTTTTTTTTTACAGTAATGAGTATATTTAGCTAACGTCACTCTGGCTTTATTTAACGCTGTTTTGGTGTCTTCGCTGGCTTCCTATCTTGTGTTTTTATGCTTCTGAAATGTGAATAATATATTCTCTCCAGAGCCAGCATTACATTAAAAGTGCTGAAGTTGTTTTGGTGGTTTTGCTTACTTCTTGGCAAGGCACGATCTGTTCAACTTCAGATTAAGTTTTTTTTTAGGTTATATTAGACCGCAGCTATCATTAAAAAAAAAATGAAAATAATTTTTCAGCATTATTAACTTATTGCTCAAATTTAAGAACCTCTGCCTCTAATGTACCTCTTCTGCTAACGACAGCGCACTTTTTTACCTAACCAAACCCCGGCATGCGCAAAAATGTCCGCATTTCCTGGATACCAGTCAACAACTCGTTGAAACTAATCGTTAATGAAAATTTAATTATATACCACATTCAGTCTTAATGAGATGGTCTGAGGTAATTTACTGAACGCGCTAATTACCGCCGGAGCTTAAGGATAAGGTAATTAAACTAAAATCTCTTGAAGAGGCCATACAAATGGCACAATTAATAATTATAAATTAATTTATATTAAAATTGGTTATTGGTTATTCTATCTATTGACCTTTCGAGCCGTAACCGGCCCATAGGGCGTAGACCAAGATACACCTTCTCCTATATGAATTTTTGTTCTAGCAGTTTTCTTTTAAAGATATTTTATCAAATCTCGCCATCTGTCTCTGTTCTGTGCAAGCAGTTCTATCTCATTGAGGGAGCCGATTCCTGCTGCTCTTGCCTCTCTCATCAATGTTCTTCTCAGTGTCTCCCTGGGTCTTCCTCTTTTTCTTTTACCTGTTGTTTCCCATATGAGGGCTTGCTTTGCTATTCGATTATTATCTCTTCTCATCACATGTCCAACGTATGACCATCGTCTTTTCTTTATTACTGAAGATATTAGTGGTTGATTGGCGATTTCTCTAATTTCCTCGTTTGTTTTGAATTCGTTCCATTCTATACCAAGTATTTTCCTTAGACATTTATTTTCGAATGCGTTCAACTTTGTTTCTATATCTCTTGTTGTTTTCCAGCTTTCACACGCATACGTAAGGGTTGATAGTACATTTGATTTGAATAGCCTAAGTTTTGTGTTTGTGCTAATGAGTTTTGATTTCCACAACTTTTCAAGGCTTCTGAAAGACATTGCTGCTTTAGCCAGTCTGATTCTAATTTCTTTGCTCGTATCCCCTTCTCGATCAATGTGACTTCCAAGATAGATAAAGTGATCGATCTCTTCTACTGGTTTGTTTTCCATGTATATTTTGTCACTTGTTGGAATTAAACTTTTCATGACTTTAGTCTTTTCATGATTGACCTCAAGCCCAATTTTGCTGGCTATTGATGATAGTTCATTTGTGTTTTCCTGCATCGTTTTTATCTGACTGCTGATGAGAACTATGTCATCAGCAAAGTCGAGGTCCTCCAAATGGTCTCCTTGTATCCATTCGATGCCTTTATTACCAGTGCAGCATTTCTTCATTATGAAGTCCATAACAATTCCAAATAACAAGGGCGATAAAATACATCCTTGTTTAACCCCAGTTTCTATTGGGAAACATTCGCTCAGTCCTTCCTCTGTTCGAACTGCACATGTGTAACCATCATACATGTCTTTGATAATATTTATGATTTTTGATGGTAAGCCATATTGCTTCAGAATTTTCCACAAAGAATCTCTATGAATACTATCAAATGCTTTTTTGAAGTCGATGAAGTTAAGTACAAAAGGTTTTTGCTTTTCAATGTGTTCCTCCAATATAAGTCGTAGAGTGAAAATGTGGTCAAGACAGCTTCTCCCTTTTCTAAACCCAGCCTGTTCTTCACGCATCACTGTATCTATTGAATCCTTTATTCTATTTAGGATGATTTTACAGAATAACTTTGAGGCAACTGACAAAAGTGTCACGCCTCTCCAGTTGTTACAATCTCTAAGATTGCCCTTTTTTGGGATCTTAACAATGATTCCTTTTTTCCATTTATGAGGCGTCTTCTCTGTTTTCCAAATGATGTTGAACATTTTTTGGAGATGTATTAAATTATGGCTATCAATTGCCTTGAGGATCTCAGCTGTTAACTTATCCTCTCCAGCAGCCTTGTTATTGGTCATTAGCTTTAAGGTGGTTTCTATTTCACTCAAGGTGAAGTCATCTAAATTTACATCTAATTCTGCTGCTGGTGTTTCAGCTTCAAAATCTATTAAACTGTGAGGTAGTGGACGGTTAAGAATTTCTTTGAAGTGTTCCGCCCAACGAGCTTTTATGTCTGCGCTTGTTGTTAGCATTAATCCAGATTTGTCTAGAATTGGTGTTCCACTGGATGTATAGGTGTTTGTCAGCATCTTTTGTACAGTATAAAGAGTTCTGCTGTCTCCTGTAATTGCAGCTGTCTCTGCTTTCTCTGCCAAGTTATTGGTTATTGGTTATGGAATATTAAAATTACATTAAATTAATGTAACACTAACTTTAAATTTACACTTTAACTTTAACTTTAAATGTATGGTATGATAATTAACGATTAATTCGTTTAAGTTTAGGTTGAATGCCTTTATTATTAGTTTTAACCTAACTCTTTAAACAAACAAAATTTACTTTAAATTAAAAGAGAGAAGGCTAAGAACTACTATCTTAATCCTCATCCTTCAAAAAAGAAAAAAAAAAACTACTGATGGCATACCGATCCTGAGTTACTCAGTTACTGAGTAATTTATTCAAATAAAAAATTATATATATAAAATATTATATTTGTAAAATGTTTGATTGTTTGTACTCGTATATAGATTGTTTGTACTTGTATAGTTAAGTTAACTTAATTAAGTATGTATTGTAAATCTCTATCAGGATCAGCCAATCATTGAGTCAATCATATCAGTGGTAGTACTGTAGTAGTTGATCTTCATTCCCAATTTCTGACTTAATTACAGTTACAGTATTTCTAGAGGTTGCTACACAATAATAAAATGTGTTTCATTTTCCATCGCGGCACGCTTATTTAATGATAATTAATTCTTACGTTATTTACTAGAAGTTAATTTTATTTTCATTACTTATACAGTTTATGACTGAATGTATCATCATCATGTCCCATGCCGATATCACCTCACATTTTCAATATTGAATGGATTCATCCTCCAAGACAAATAATAATAAATAAATAGCCTAATTATACTGTGACATGCCCTTTAAATATGTAAGAATTTATCTCAAGCATTTCTATCAAGCCCTCTCCCAAACCATCTTATTTTAAATCCCAGATCTTTCAAATCTACATTGTTTATCTTCTCCTGATTTTAATGTAGGTCTACTATTTTTTTCAAGGTCTCTCCTTCTAAATATTATGCATAATTAACTTTGCCTACCTTAATTTTTTTTCTTTATGATTTATCTCTGTTTTTTTTTATTCAGTAATATTTTCTTCATTTGCTGTTTTTTTTTAAAGCTGTCAATGTCAGTGATATTCACAATATTTTCTCAGGCATCACATCTCTGTTGCAGCAAAAATATATGTCTAGAATTATTTTCCCTTGTCCCTAATTGATTGGCCATTAATACTATTGACAAAATATATAGTTGACTAATGTTAGATGTTGTTACAAATTGTACCTCTAATACACAAATGTGCTGCTGTTAAATTTGCTTATTTTACTTTATGGAATCTGAAATGGAATATCGAAACATAATCAAAACGGATGAGACACAGCTCAAGGTGTGCACAGAGCACTTAACTCAGTAGCTCCTGCAACAAGCCAGACTTGGAATATGAGGAAACTGCAACAAGGCATTCACAAATGTTAGAGCAGTACATCCATTTTTTTTCATAGGCTACACAACTAGTGAAGGCTAGAAAATAATTATATGTTACTCCTCTTTGTGACACTAAACAGCACAAGCAATAGGATACAGAAAAATATATACATGTCAGTTTTCTGGGGAATGCTCTCTATATCTCAAAGGAATCTGAGATGAGCAAACCATGAACAGAGAGGAACAAACCATTAACTGAGATGAGCAAACCATGAACTGACATGAACAAAACATGAACTGAAACTAATAAACCATGAACTGAGATTAGCAAACCATAAACTGAGATGAGCAAACCATTAACTGAAATGAACAAACCATGAACTGAGATTAGCAAACCATGAACTGAAATGAACAAACCATGAACTTAAATTAATAAACCATGAACTGAAATGAATAAACCATGAACTGAAATGAACAAACTATGAACTGAGATGAGCAAACCATGAACTGAGATGGGCAAACCATGAACTGAGATGAACAAACCATGAACTGACATGAGCAAACCATGAACTGAGATGGGCAAACCATGAACTGAAATGAACAAACCATGAACTGAGATGAGCAAACCATGAACCGAGATGAGCAAACCATTAAGCGAGATGAGCAAACCATGAACTGAGATGAAAAAAAAGAACTGAGATGAGCAAACCATGAACTGAAATGAGCAAACCATGAACTGAGATGAGCAAACCATTAACTGAAATGAACAAACCATGAACAGAGATGAACAAACCATGAAGAGAGTTAAACAAACCATAAACTGAGATTAGCAAACCATGAACTGAAATGAACAAACCATGAACTGAAATGAATAAACCATGACCTGAAATGAATAAACCATGAACTGAAATGAACAAACCATGAACTGAGATGACAAAACCATGAACTGAAATAAGCAAACCATGAACTGAGATGGGCAAACCATTAACTGAAATGAGCAAAACATGAACTGAGATGAACAAACCATGAACTGAAATGAACAAACCATGAACTGAAATGAGCAAACCATGAACTGAGACGAGCAAACCATGAACTGAAATGAGCAAAACATGAACTGAAATGAGCAAACCATGAACTGAGATGAGCAAACAATTAACTGAAATGAACAAACCATGAACAGAGATGAACAAACCATGAAGAGAGTTAAACAAACCATGAACTGAGATTAGCAAACCATGAACTGAAATGAACAAACCATGAACTGAAATTAATAAACCATGAACTGAAATGAACAAACCATGAACTGAAATTAATAAACCATGAACTGAAATGAATAAACCATGAACTGAGATGACCAAACCATGAACTGAGATGGACAAACCATGAACTGACATGAGCAAACCATGAACTGAGATGAGCAAACCATTAACTGAAATGAGCAAACCATGAACAGAGATAAGCAAACCATTTAGTGAGATGAGCAAACCATGAACTGAGATGAACAAACCATGAACTGAAATGAACAAACCATGAACTGAAATGAGCAAACCATGAACTGAGATGAGCAAACCATGAACTGAAATGAGCAAAACATGAACTGAAATGAGCAAACCATGAACTGAGATGAGCAAACAATTAACTGAAATGAACAAACCATGAACAGAGATGAACAAACCATGAAGAGAGTTAAACAAACCATGAACTGAGATTAGCAAACCATGAACTGAAATGAACAAACCATGAACTGAAATTAATAAACCATGAACTGAAATGAACAAACCATGAACTGAAATTAATAAACCATGAACTGAAATGAATAAACCATGAACTGAGATGACCAAACCATGAACTGAGATGGACAAACCATGAACTGACATGAGCAAACCATGAACTGAGATGAGCAAACCATTAACTGAAATGAGCAAACCATGAACAGAGATAAGCAAACCATTTAGTGAGATGAGCAAACCATGAACTGAGATGAACAAACCATGAACTGAAATTAGCAAACCATGAACTGAGATGAGCAAACCATGAACTGAGATGAGCAAACCATGAACTGAAATGATCAAACCATGAACTGAGATGAGCAAACCATGAACTGAGATGAGCAAACCATGAACTGAGATGAGCAAACCATGAACTGAAATGAGCAAACCATGAACTGAGATGAGCAAGCCATGAACTGAGATGAGCAAACCATGAACTGAAATGAGCAAACCATGAACTGAGATGAGCAAACCATGAACTGAAATGAGCAAACCATGAACTGAGATGAGCAAACCATGAACTGAAATGAACAAAACATGAACTGAGATGAGCAAACCATGAACTGAAATGAACAAACCATGAACTGTGATGAGCAAACCATGAACTGAGATAAGCAAACTGTCTTTGTTCGCAAGGTACTCACACTTGACTCATGATGCCAGGATCAGTGAATCAGAAATAATGAAAACCCTACTAAACCTCTTCCATGTAGTGTTCCAAGAAACAGACAACTAACCCTGATGAAACGACTAGAGACTGAAGAGAGTCATCATTCCTAGTTCCATAAAATGCCGTGATGAAGTTGTTGGAGTCATAATAAAAGGCACAGTAAAGCTTTGATGCAATACAACAGTAGTAATAACTTTCAGAACAGACAGAAAAAAAGAAGAGAGAAATACTGTTGACAACTTATTTGTTACCCTTACCATGATCACTGCAGCTTTGGTTTGATAAGTAAATTTTCCTTTTATTTAATAGATTTACTCTATTTATTGAATTACTTATTTCATTTATTATTTGTTTACTTTGAAAGGGGCAAGAATGGTATTTTTGGACCCCCCAACTCACCACCACCACCACACACACACACAAAAAGTAAAAAAAAAAAAAATTTAACCCTAGATTATGATACTATAATAAAAATTACTGCATCAAAACACAAATTCATAAAAATTTGACATTTTACCATACTCAAACATTCCCTGCCCACCATCTACCTACCTAATTACCACTTCCTGTGACACTTCAGTGTTTGATTTGTTTCCTTTGTTGTTGATTTTTTCCCCAATTTTGTGAGATATTATCTAATATATTGTGAAAAAAATTAGCCAATTTTCAAGAAATTGTTTGATTTTCCTTTTCCTTTTTCTTTTGCGATGACCATGGAAATTTCCTTGATTATTGGCTACCATTAATCAACCCTTTGTTAGTTGAGAAACGCAGCGAATAATGCTATGTGGTAGCCGAACACACTGATGGACTTACGGCATTCGTACTGATAGACATTGTAACACGTTCGACCTCAGGTTAAATTCAAGTCATAAATCAACCTGAGACAGAAAATCCAAGTTCTCCAAGTCTGTTCTAGTGTAAACATATGTCTGTGTGTCAAAAAGTTCAAAGATAACATTTTTTTTAGAGCCTCCAAATGTTACAATTAAGTGATAGTCATTTTTACTACGATATTGTAAACAAGTGAGTCACAGATTGACATCATAATCTAGAGTTAAAAACCCACATACACCCCTTTTTTTCATATACATATATATATATGGTCATTTTATATAACAATTTAATTTATTTAGAGTTCACTGTTTTCTTTTCAGCATTGTCACTGCAGGTGTATGTAACTTATCAATATAAGAAGTGGGATCTAACTCCTAAATTATGGATTACATCTCTGGATCTTCTGCAGTGTATAAACAGTCAATTCCTCTCAATAATCTAGTTTCTGCTAGTTCCATGTTTAGATCTACAAGAAACCTTGATGAGGAAGTTGAGAATCTCAAGAACATCTATGAGACTGAGTTGGAAAAGCTAAGGTAACTTTTGTGAACATTTTTCTTCTTCTTTGTACACTTTTTGGCATCAATTTAAATTAAGTTTACAAAAGTATAAGTGATCAGCTTAACGGTAATTGCATCACCATACACTGTCGTCATTTACTGGAACTTTGTGAAATGAGATACACTAGATCAGGGGAGATTTATTCTGATGAACATAAAATAATTTATTCTGGAGGTACTGAACACCAAAGAGAAGTAAGTATCATCTTGGATGCAGAAAGAGCAAGAACTGTGAGAGGCTTTTACCCAATATCTGACAGAGTCCTTTTAATGAAATTGAATGGAAAGCCAATAGACATAAATCTTATACAAGTTTATGCACCAACAGCAGACAGTCTAGAGGAAACAATTGATAAATTTTATGACGAGTTAAATAAGGCACTTCGTGAATGCAAACCACATGAAAACACTATAGTTCTAGGGGATCTGAATGCAAAAGTAAGAAAGGAAAGAGTTGAGGAAGTCACTGGTCAATATGTCTTAGGCGAGAGGAATGAAAGAGGTGAGAAACTTATTGACTGAGCAAGAACACACAACATGATGATAGGAAACACCTGGTTTAAGCAATATCCAAGATGTCTGTGGACATGGAAAATTCCAGGAGACAACACACATAATGAAATTGATTACAAAATGATAAACAATAGATTTAGAAACAGTCTGGTGTGTGTGAAAACTAGACCAGGGGCAGATTGCAATAGTGATCATGTACCAGTTGTGGGAAAGGTTAGAGTAAAATTAAAAGCAGCAAAATGGGCCTCAGTTAACATCAAGTTAAATTTAGGTTTACTCAAATCAGACAAGAAGTCGTAATACAAATATAAAATCACAATTCAGAACTGGTACAATGCAATAGAGAAGATACAAAGCGTTTGATGAACAGTAGGAAATGCTAAAAGAATCAATGCAACAAACATCAAAGGAGTTCATGTTACCAGTGAGTACAACAAAATGCAAGACAAGAAGAGACCACACATGAAGTCATGGAAATACCAATTACACAAAGAGAGTTAGAGCTGGCAATATCCAAATTAAAAATGAAAAAGTCACCAGGTAGTGATGGAGTGTCCAATGAAATGATTAAGAACTTGGGAACTGCAGCTAAAGCAAAACTACTGCAGATCTACATTTGCTGGATCACAGGTAGAGTGCCACAGGCATGGAGAGAAGCAATTATGATACCATTACTAAAGCCAGGAAAAGATGGTTCAATGACATCCAGCTATAGACCAATCAGCCTTACAAGCTGTTTGTGCAAAACAATGGAACGTATAATCAATCTCAGACTGCAGTGGTACCTGGAAAGTGAAAATCTCCTTGTCCCACAACAAGCAGGTTTTAGACAGTTCTACTCTACCGAAGATCAGGCAACCTATCTTTCCCAGGAAATTGAGGATGCGTTTCATGAAAGGAAACTGGTACTAGCAGCATGGATAGACCTAAAAAAAGCATTTGATAAGGTATGGAAGGAAGGGCTTTTGAAGAAACTGAGAAATTATGAAGTAAATGGCAGGATGTACAAATGGGTCAAAGCATACCTGCATAACAGGAGAGCCAGAGTGCAACTGGATGGTCTTAAGAGTAAGAAGGTCTTACTGCGTCAGGGCGTTCCACAGGGAGGGGTACTATCTCCAACACTTTTTCTTGATCTACATCAATGACCTAGTTACTGAACTACCACATGGCATCAAAGTGGCAATGTATGCAGATGACTTGGTAATGTGGTGCACAGAGGAGTATGCAACAGTGGCCTCCAAATTGTTACAAAGAGCTATGAATGCACTGAATTCATGGACAAATAGATGGTGTATCAGCATCAATACAGACAAATGCAGTACTACACTTTTAGTATAGTAGTTTAGTGTAGTAAATATATATATTAAACAAAGAGAAAAGTTACCAGACAGCTTAAAATAATGGCTTGGCAGAAGGTCAACAATAGAAATGATAAATAACTGTCGAGATCGAAAGTTGTGGAGAAACATGATCACCTACGCCAGCAGGCCCAGTACTTGATGATGATAATGATGATGACACTGTTGTACAATTTTTTCTAGGAAATGTATGTCTTGATAGGAAATCCACTAGAACCTATAACAGGAGGTAATTGGTCATCAAAAGAACACCTCATCGAGCAAGTGTTTTGACCTATTAGCTTCTTGACACTCTCGAGAGGTGGGCCCACCTAAGTGAGAAGTGGTGATGTTCCATTTGGCTGATGGAGAGGAAGAGAGAGGTAACTGGTTGGGAGCTCCCTCCATAAACATGCCATAAAACTGTACTTTCTGGTGTTCTCTCTTTTCCTCTCTCTCTCTATCTCTCTCTATCTATCTATCTATCCACCCATCCATCCATCCATCCACCCACCCACCCACCCCCCCCCCCCCCATCTACCCACCCATCCATCCAAGCCCACCCACCCACCAATATATATATATATATATACCATCATCATCATCAAGTACCTAGCCTGCTGACTAGGGTGATCATGTCTCTTCACAATTTTTGATCTCGACAGTTATTTATCATTTCTGTTGTTGACCTTCTGCCAAGCCATTCTTAAGCTGTCTGGTATCTTTTCTCTTTGCTTAATATATATATATATTTATATATATATACATTTATATTTATATATATATATTCGATCAAAAAGCAATCGACCGAGTAAACAGAGAACGACTATGGTAGATAGTAACAACTTACGGAGTAAGCCAACATCTAACCAAGCTAATTAAAATTCTCAATATCAACAACAGCACGGTTAGAACAGCAGCAGGCTACACAGATCAATTCAAGGTTAGATCAGATGTAAGACTGGGGTGCATACTATCCTCTTCCCCCCCCCCCCCCCCCCCCCCCCCCTTACTGTTTATTACATACATGGAGATATGCAAGATAGCCAACCCATCAGAGACAGAGGAGATCAATGAGCTTCTAATTGCAGGCAATCAGGCCCATGGAAAAATAGAAGACCTACTAGTACACTTAAGAAGACTCAACAGCACAGGCACAAAATACAACATGAAAATTAACATCATTAAAATATAGGAATCATGAGTATCACAAAGGAGAAAGAGAACATCAACATAAATATAGACGGTAGATAAGTAGAACAAGCAGAGGAATTTAAATACTTAGGAGGTCTAGTGACAAACGACAATTCAGAAATAAACTCAAGATGCAACAAAGCTTATCAAATCATTGGACAACTATCACCACTTTTGTCCAGCAAGGCAAAACAGGCACACTACAATACAATCTTCATCCCTACATTGTGCTACCAATGCCAGCCCTTGACCCTAGATGCAAGAACAACAAGAAAAATAACCGCTGCTGAGATGAAGTGTATTAGACGAATGACAGGAAACAGTGTGAGAGATAAGATCAAAAAAGAAGAACTGAGGAAAAAGCAAGGAATAACCCCTGCCACAGAATATATAAAAAAAACAACAGATAAAATGGTTTGGCCATGTGACAAGGCAGAAAGATCAAAATATAACACAATGAGCCTTAAAAATATATATATATATATATATATATAACCTTTGGTGTCCTGATGGACAGTTGGTAACAAACCGTCATGATTTGCTAGTGATTTGGTAATTATACATGTATTAGTGACTTATACAGGATTATGTCTTACTGAGGAGCTAATAGCAGATAGATAGAGCTCATATATATGTGAACTAAACACATACAAAATAAAGTGAAAATAGAACTGAAAACTCAGGAGTATAATGCAAGAGATGATTTGGGCACACAACAAATGACATTTACAAATGACATATTTCTATTGCACATGTGCAGTTCTAACTTGGATAAAAACTTTCTTTAATTTAGTGCTCAAACTCTGGAGTGTTCAAAGTTAGGCTCATTCAAAGTGCAAGTCTCCACTATATCCTTTTGATATCCAAAAGGGTTTAAGTGGATGTAAAGAAATAGAAGAGAAAATGATATCTAGATTATTTTATAGCTCTCAAAGAATACGCCCTGCCTTTTTACTTTTTATAATCATTCCATTTATCTCTTCTGTTGATGTCACTTTTTCTTCTTCTAAAATGTGTCACATTTTAGCATACAACATATAATATGGATCTTTCTATTTTCTCTCCACTTATTTGTCATCCCTGCCTTACAGAAAGGATATTGAAGCAAGTATCCATGAAAGAAATGCCTTGCAAGTGCAGTGCAACAACCAGCAG
Source organism: Megaustenia siamemsis (assembly GCA_032433765.1). Lineage (NCBI taxonomy): Eukaryota > Metazoa > Mollusca > Gastropoda > Stylommatophora > Ariophantidae > Megaustenia > Megaustenia siamemsis. The sequence continues at coordinate 71,765,821 of JAVIAB010000051.1, read as the reverse complement.
ACATATGTTTGGGAGCTTCACAACAAGTAAGATTGTCAAATCTCTTTGTTTTGAAGTGAACTGATTATATTTGTGATCAAAGCAAAAAGTACAACCCCTTTCTTCTTGGCACACTTGCTTTTTTCATTACTCCCACCCCTCTGCCACCTCCCCCCACTCCTTTTTATTTTGACACTTTCTAGGTGACACATTCTCTCCTTTTGTTTTTTTCTTGTCCTCCTTTTCATTAACCCAACTATCCCTATTCCTTTGATATCATTTCTTCAAACTGTGGTATTCTTTTCTAGAATTCCAGAGAGTATCTATTTTCCATCCCATCCTATAACAATTACACCTCTATAATGTTTACCTCTAGTGTATCATTTTTACCATCAAACTAAATGGTCAATATGTGACTAGTGGTCACTTCTGTAAGCACTTTTATTGTTTTTTTTCAAGTAACAGTGTTTAGAGTTGTCTTTGGTTTGTCAACTTGTATTTTATCAATATGGTTATGTATATATTTTTTCATCTATACAACTTTAGTTCACTCAGAATTGTCTCAATATTGTTTTGCTGTACAGCTCTTCAGTTCACCCAAAATTCTCATTCTTATACTATATATTGCATGATTACATTACAATTCTCATTCAATGAATTCCATCTTAACAATCCTATTAGGGTTATTCCTTGTTTTTTTTCTCAGTTCTTCATTTCTGATCTTATCTCTCAGGTTGCTCCCTGTTATTCGTCTAACACATTTCATCTCGGTGGTGGTTATTTTTCTTATTGCTCTTCCATCTAAGGTCCAGAACTGGCATTGGTAGCACAATGTTGGAATAAAAATTGTATTGTCAAATTCCTGTTTTGCCTCTAGAGTTATTTCCTTGCTGGACAATAGTGTTGATAGCTGTCCTATGATTTGACAAGCTTTGTTGCATCTTGAGTCTATTTCTGCTGTTTGTGAATTGTCTTTTGTCACTGGACTTCCTAGGTATTTAAATTACTCTACTTGTTTAGTCGTCTGCTGTCTATAGTTATGTTGATTTTCTATTACTCTTTTGTGATATTCATGACATCTGTTTTATTCTTGTTGATTTTCATGTTATATTTTGTGCCTGTACTTTTGAGTCTATTTAAGTGTTTTTGTAGGTCTTCTATTTTTCCATTATTAGTGCCTGATTATATACAAATAGAAGCTCACTGATCTCCTCTGTCTCTGATGGGTTGACAAACGTGCATATATATAGTCCATGTATATAATAAATAATAGGGGGAATAGTACACATCCCTGTCTTACACCTGATCTAACATTGGAGTGGTCTGTAAGGCATCATTATTATAAGCACAAGTACACTAATTTATTGCAAATCATTCTGGAGCCTACTTTTTAATCATTTCTAATATGAGGATGGAGGCCATGATGGAGACATTGAACAGGCACAAGGTTAACATTTAAGAAACTTTTATGATTGTATATTAGATAATGATATAGAGGAAAAAAATAAAGAGCCCTATCTTGTAACACTATCTTGTAACATGAAGCATAGGGAATATGATATTAGTACCAATATTTTGTATCAACATTTGGCACATTATTTTTGAGGTAATGTGGTCACTATTATGCCCATGACATTTTTCTTTCCCAGAAAAATTCAGTATGAATTTAAGGCTGAGTGAGCCTGGAAGATGTTAATCAGGATCAAACCAAACCTATTGTCCTGTCCTTAGTAGTTCATTTCACTAACCACTGAGCTGTCACAGCTGCCTAGGTTATGATATAGTTACTGACAAAGATTCAGAGTTCAAAGACTGCAACAATCTGGAACACATCAAACAAGTAGGAGTAATGATCAACAAGGTCAAACTAGGTTTGTGAAAAATAGCAAGTTACTGTCACCATAAGCATGCTCATATAATCTATTAAAAACAGCTAAGAACCTATGAGTTTACCTAAAGTGCTCTGTTGTTAACTCTTAATAACAATGAATATTGTTATTGCTTTTGTTTATAGTATGAATCTACAAACCTTAATAGCTTTTTTTTTTACTGAAAATAATCCTTTTAATCACATCTTCTATTTATTTTTACCAATTCTGCAGATTATCTATGGAGACTGACAAGAACAGCAAGTTGTTAGATGAGATCAGTACTTTGCAAAGAAAAATTGGGGATCTTGATTCAGAGTTACAGGGTAGGCCCATAACATTGCAAGATCCTCAGGAAAGTCTGGATCAACTTCGCTCATTTGTGGGTAATTTGTCAAGGGAAGTTAATCAATGGAAACTTAAGTGAGTTTTTTTTTAGTTTAAGACTATTTCTTTGTGGGTATATTGTTGAGTGAGTGAGTAATTGAGTGTATGGGTAGGTGTGTGGATGGTGAGTGCATGGGTGATTTTGTATATTGGCTGGCTGGCTAACTGACTGTAAGCTATCACCAAGTTCATACTTTCTAAAGTATTAAGTTAAGTATTAAATATTGTACTAGTAATTTCTATCTTGACAACCTCTCATTCCTTAAAAAGCCAATGAATATAAAATTTTGTTAATCCATTATCCAATGATGATGATAAGACAGAGTATTTTCTCTCTTTACAATCCTCCATTCCATTCCCATACCATCTTCAGTTCATTATTTCCTGTAATAATTTTTTATTATGTAAACATTGGTACATTTGTAAGTAGATTGAAATACCTATGTTAATTATACAATTTCTGAATTCTGAAGGCTGAATTCAAAAAGTTCGATATCCCGCTTGTTTACGATGAATGATGATATCGTATGACAGGGAACAGTTGGCTGTGTTCACTTTCTGCGCGGTTTCGCCTTATGTCTTTTGGCGTGTGCTGGGACTGCTACGATGGGGACTACAGTTACCTTTCTTTGTTTGGGAGATGAGTTAGTAATTCGGATGATTCCACTGGCACGGGCGGTTGAGCAATTATGGATTTTAATTCGTTTGCTGTGATACCGAGGCCTTCCATAACCAATAACAATAACAATAACCTATGTTAATCAGTATTTAGCATTTCTATTACTATGAACCTATGGGTTGTCCTACATATTTTCAGTTATGAACATGAACAACTGGCCAGTAGCGAGAAAGATAAACGTTTGCAGCAGCTGATAAAGAAGGCTGAATTCACTGACCAAGTCCATGATCAGGAAATAAAGTATTACCAGGTACATTAACCTTTATTGATCATTGTTTTTTTAAATTTCTTTTGTTCTCCTTTTATCTTCTTCTTCATCACCTCAGTGCAAAATAAAGACAAGTGGAACAATATTAAAACAGATAAATGAATTTAAATATTTGGGAACTTTGTTAACCTCAGACGGAATATGTACGAAAGAGGTGAGATGCAGAATGGCTCAGGCAAAAACAGTTATCCAAAAAGTGAGGAAGATACTATGCAATCCATTTTTGTCAATAGAAACAAGAAAAGGAGCTCTTAAATGTTATGTAGAGCCAGTCTTAGAGGGAAGTAAAGAGAAAAAATAACAGACAGCTTAAGAGAATGGCTTGGCAGAAGGTCAACAATAGAAATGATAAATATCTGCCGAGATCGAAAATTGTGGAGAGACATGATCACCTACGCCAGTAGGCCCGGTACTTGATGATGATGATCTTCTTCTTCTTGTCCTTGATTTTGGAGTAAATAAGCTGAATAAAGTTAATATGTCTTATAACTTCTTATAGTGCACCAATAACGTATCTTTGTTTTGTTCAATCTGTAACCATCCTTCATAGAGTCCTTCTTCAAGTCATGTCCATATAGTGCATTTACACCTCCACTTTTCTCAACAGGGTTGACTTTTGATTTATCTGTCTTGTCATTGGCATTCCTCCGGTGTCCACATAATACCAGGTTTTTTTGTGATGGTCTCTATCACCTTCAATAACCATATACTTTTTCAGCATTTCTAATAACCATAGTTACTCTTCTCTTTTTGCCTCAACACTTGCCTTACCTGTGATTGTCTTTCACAAATTTTTAATAACTTGAAATAACAGCGAGGAAATGAATGTTAGTTATGAATAAGACATTACAAATTTTTTAATTGGTGCTACATAGCAATGACAGAACTCTTAATTCTATACAATGCTACCACAATTTCTTATTGTAGCACTGTCAGAATGTTTTAATTGGTACAATATAGCACTGCAAGAATTAATTAATTTTTTTCTATGTAGCAGTGCAAATATATCTTAATTAGTTATATTGCATTGTGATGAACTCTTATTTGGGTTCTTATAACACTGTCATAATCTCTTATTTGGCTGTATACTACCATAGTGCTTAATTGGTTCTACATAGCACACCAAAAATTACATAATTAGTGCTACATACCAATGTAAAAAAAAATCTCTTTGATAATTTTATACATCACTACTATAATTTTCTTAATTGGTTCTATATAGCACTGCAAGAATATCTTTCTTGTCTCTAAAATAAGATTTTTTAGAAATTTTTTTTAGCTTGATATGTGGCTATTGAGATGTAAGCAATAAAGTATGTAAACAAGAGTAGAACTAAGATAATACAAAAAGATAAACAGATATGATGACTTCCTGTTTATGTTAGGCTCGTCTGGATGTAGCACGTGCCACAATTCTAAATTTTGAAGCCCGTATCCAAGAGTTGAGCACAGCTACTGCACCCATTAATGAACTCCCAAAGCAAGGAACAACAGACAAGGCCAGTGCAGAAATGAATTGCCAGACCGAACTATTGAATGAGTGTACCAGAAATGTGAGTGTATCTACTTTTTTTTTTCAAAATCCTGTGAAATTGACTTTTAAAAATATTATTTTGTTAGCTACAAAAGCATAGCTGTAATATTTGCATCACTCTATCCTACACACCTGACTTATTCTATAGCTAATAAACTTTACTAATACAGGTAATAATTAGAATCAGAATAGCTAAAACAGCAATTTCTTTCAGAAGCCTTGAAAAGTTGTGGAAATCAAAACTCATCAGCACAAACAAAAAACTTAGACTATTCAAATCAAATGTACTATCAACCCCTATGCATGCATGTGAGAGCTGGAAAACAACAAGAGGCATAGAAACAAAGTTGAATGCATTTGAAAATAAATGTCTAAGGAAAATACTTGGTATAGCATGGAACAAATTCAAAATAAACAAAGAAATTAGAGACACCACCAATCAACCACTAACATCTTTAGTAATCAAGAAAAGACGATGGTCATATGTTGGTCATGTGATGAGGAGATATAATAACTGAATAACAAAGCAAGCCCTCGTGTGGGAAACAACAGGTAAGAGGAAAAGAGGCCGACCCAGAAAGACAAGGAGAAGTACATTGATCAGAGAGGCAAGAGCAGCAGGAATTGGCTCCCTCAATGAGATAGAGTTGCTTGCACAGAACAGAGACAAATGACAAGATTTGATAAAGTATCTTTAGAAGGATTGAAAGCTGCTAGAATAAAAATCTAGATAAGAGAAATAGTATCTGGGTCAATGCGCTATGGGCCGGCTATGGCTCGAAAGGTCAATAGATAGATTGATAGATAGCATACAGGTAATATTTATATTAGCCATTTGAAAAGGGGTTTCTTGCGGTGTGATATTATAATATTTGTTAAGTTTAAGGAGAATACATAACCAGTATTATAAATAGTTATGATTCTGTTTATTATTTAATACATTTATTCATTAGTAAATAGTATATACATATATCTATGTTGTCATTTGGGCTGCATCTGAATACTTACCGTCGTCATAGTCTCATAGATGATTTTGTCGCTGAATGTCGATGCTGTGGATGGTCTAGACTCACGTGCACTACTCAGTTGCACGTTCCAGAACCCATTTCCACGTTATAGACTGGTCAACTCCAGTAAATCGCTCTGCAGCACACGGATACACTGTGAGCCTTATACAAATTAAATGAATTACGCGTCCTTGATGACAGAAAGTCACAAGACTACACCCACGCAAGTATACTGAGTGATTCGATGAGCATGATAAAAAAGTGGAGGCGGGCTCTGTACGCATGCAATGGGTAGAGTCGTTGCAGAAATCCAAAATACGTAAAATCACCTTTGTCTAAGTCCCTGGACATGCGGGAGTACGGGGAAATGAAAGAGCGGACAGGTTGGCTAGCTGCGCTGTCATTGAGGACTGGCAACCCATGGATCGGTGGGACATCCATCAATGCCCTCTGAGATGTGGGAAGAGCACAGGACTTCGACAAACACAGATCCAGGTCACTTCTTCGGATGATGGAAATGGGAGTTAAGATGGGCACAACCAGAAATGAGAAACTTAGTGGCCATGTAAGAAGACTAATCAACCAACATAGAACTGGAGTCGTCAGTCGCTGGACACTGCGGGACTTGCTGAGGAGAGGATCTGAGCACCTATGGACATGTTCGGAGTGCAATGATGATGACCCGCAAATAACTCAATAATTCAATAACTCAATATACATATATCTGTCTATTTGTGTGTGCATGGATGTGTGAGTTTGTATGAAAAACAGATATGTAAAATTAAATTTAATTTATGCTGATAAATAAATACAATCAGAATTCAAGGGTCTCATGGAGGTAAAGTTTGTTAAAAACCTTAATTTGTTTTCCATTTCAGTTTATTAATTTTTTTTTATATACTCAAATCAGTTTAGGCCAAAGATTTGATTGATTTAGACAACTTAAGTGTGGCTCTACTTTAGGTTATATATTATTATTTATCAATCATATTTCCATTTTTAAAATCTGTCTTTTGATGCAGTAATATAATTATGTTAAATTTTATTTTGTCAAATGCAGTCCTCCTAAATAGTCATGGTCTAACTTTAAATTTCTAAAATACAAGTTTATGTAATCTATTATGTATGCCTCTGTGGCTGAGTGGTTTGTGCACTCGCTTCCTGATTGGAAGGGCCCAGGTTATTTTTATAAAAGTTGCAGACTCTTGTTTAGACCGACAAAGCTTCTGGGTTCACCTCTGGTAAGTAAAGGTGGCCTAGCATGATAACAACCATATCACCTAAAATGTACGTTTGATCATGAAAAAATATGGTAATCATCAAATTCTTCATATGCCAGCAAGGTATGTAGGGGAACCTTTATTTATTTTACTTACATAACAAGGGGACACCAGGAACCAGGAGCACAACATAGCGAAGGGGTAGCTATAATGCTATAAAAAATGCACAGAAGACACTAATAGAATGGGAGGCAGTGGGACCAAGACTGGTGAGAGCAACATATAGAACAACCAAAAACAAAATAAAATTACACATTATACAATGCTATGCACCAACCAACGATAAAGATGACTCAGTTAAAGATGATTTTTATAAACAGCTACAATGGCAGATGGATGCAAGACGAGCCAAGGATATTATAATCTTGATGGGAGACCTAAATGCTAAGGTAGGATCAGACAACAGAGGCTTCGAAGAGATTATGGGAAAACATGGACTTGGAGATATAAACGAGAATGGAGAGATATTTGTGAATTTCTGCGCCCTTAATCAAATGAGCCTAGGAGGAACAATATTCCAACATAAAAGAATACACAAAGCTACATGGGTGTCACCAGATCATAGAACGGAAAATCAAATTGATCACATATGTATTAATAATAAGTTTAAGTCATCCTTACAGGATGTAAAAGTATATAGAGGGGCAGATATAGCTTCTGATCATCATCTTCTGTTAGCCAAACTTAAAATTAAATTAAAAAGGTATAATACAACGAATAAGGGTAGAAAGTATTTCAATGTAGGGTTTCTTAAAGAACAAGGAATTAAAGATAAATTCGCAGTCACAATATCAAACAAATACCAAGTCCTCCAACAACTAGAAAATACAATAAATATAGAAGATCATTGGAAACAGGTAAAAAATATATGGAAAGAGACATGCGAAGAAACACTGGGGAAAGAGAACGCCAGAATAAGGCATGGATGACAGCAGAGACCCTGGATAAAATTAAAGAAAGAAAGAACAAGAAAGCAGACATAAATAAAAGCAAAACAAGAAGTAATAAAGCCAAGACACAGGAAGCTTACACAGAGGTGAACAAAGAAGTGAGAAGATGCATTAAAAGGGATAAGAGGAAATATATAGATGAACTAGCTAAAGAGGCAGAAGAAGCAGCAAATAAAGGGAATATGAAAGAACTGTACAACAGCACAAAGAAATTAGGTGGAAAATACAAACAGATCAACGCCTTTATCAAAGACAAGAAAGGAAATCTGCTTAGTAATATAAGGGAACAAATGGAGAGATGGAAAGAACACTTTGAAGAACTTTTGAACAGACCCGGCTCAAATAATCCTCCAGATATACTACCAGCAGAAGAAGAGTTACACGTTAACTGCGGAAAACCAAGCAAAGAAGAAATAATGAAAGCCATCAAATTATTAAAAGATGGTAAAGCCACAGGACCAGATGAAATTCCTTCGGAAGCCATCAAAGCAGATATTAACACCTCTACCAAGATGTTACAGGATCTATTGGATAAAATTTGGGAGAGGGAAGAAATACCTAAAGACTGGAGAGAAGGTTATATGATCAAACTACCAAAGAAAGGAAGTTTACAGGAGTGCACAAATTATAGGGGAATTATGCTACTATCAGTGCCAGGAAAAATATTAGGCAGAATCATTCTGGAGAGACTAAAAGAGGCTATAGAGAAACACTTGAGAGATGAACAAGCAGGTTTTAGGAAGAACAGATCATGTGCTGATCAAATAACTACCCTACGTATAATAGTTGAACAAAGTTTAGAACTAAAATCCCCACTATATATTGGATTCATAGATTACGAAAAGGCATTTGATAGTTTAGACAGAAGAATGCTTTGGAAGTTGCTGAGTCATTACGGAATCCCCATAAAGTTTATTAACCTGATAAAAACAATGTATGAAGGAACAAAATGTAGTGTGGTGCATGAAGGACAGCTTACAGAAGCATTTGAAATAAGAACAGGAGTAAGGCAAGGATGCCTCCTGTCTCCATTTCTCTTTCTACTGGCCATAGATTGGATTATGGAAATAACTCAAAACAACAGAAATGGGATCCAGTGGTCACTGACCAAACAACTTGATGATTTAGACTTTGCTGATGACATAGCTCTCCTATCACACAGCCATCAACAGATGCAGGATAAAATGAGTATATTAGATGAGAGATCACAACAGCTAGGACTAAAGATTAATAGAGATAAGACCAATATTATGAGAATTAATGCAGTTGGCAATAACCATATAAAACTAGGAGAAATACCTCTACTAGACGTACAATCTTATATATATCTGGGCAGTAATATAGATAAAGAGGGAGGAACAGAAAATGATACCAAAATAAGGATATCAAAAGCAAGAGGAGCTTTCATTGCACTGGGAAACATATGGAAATCCAAAGAAATTAGGCTAAATACAAAAATAAAAATTTTCAACTCAAATGTTAAGTCGGTCCTATTATATGGCTGTGAAACATGGAGAATGACAAAATTGACAATCACGAAAGTACAGACTTTCATTAATGGATGCTTGCGCAGAATAAAGGGATGGAAATGGCAGGACAAAGTCACTAACGTGGAATTATGGAAATGTACCGGTCAAATACCAGTGGATAAAGAGATACAGCGAAGACGATGGCGATGGATAGGACACACACTACGGAAGCCAACTGAGAGTATTACACAACAGGCCCTTTTTTGGAATCCCCAGGGGAAAAGACAAAGAGGAAGACCAAGAAATTCTTGGAGAAGACAGATAGAAGCAGAGATGAAGATGATGGGGAAGACATGGAATGATCTTAAAAGAATAGCAAAAAACAGAACGACTTGGAAAGTGTTTGTTGAAGACCTATGCTCCACCAGGAGCTAAAAGGTAAAAGAGAGACATAACAAGGGGCCACTATAATGTCCTGACAGGCAGCAGGGTCACTGTGTTGATGAGTGATGAACATTGCAGTTACTGGGATATCGTGCTGCCATTAAGCAACAATACTCCGTAAGAGGGTTGCAAAACTTGCAGTGTTTTTTTCACTGTGACTGTGGTTTTTTATTACTTTAAACTTCATGGAAGACACATTAAACCATTTGAAGAACAACCACCTTTCAATACTGAAATAAAATTACAATTAAATGAATATATATATATATATCTATATATATATATATATATAGTTAACCACTGATTTTTGAAAATTATCTTGGTTCCAAAACTGTTCCAGACTATCATTATTGCATGACTAATGATTGCCACATAATACACACATGATCCAAAAATCATGCAACACTGGAATTTCTCAAACTTTTTTTTTTATATCATAAATAGTTGATAAACCAGCACTATATTTGTATATATTTTGCAGTCATGTTTTCTCAACATTTCTACACATTCCAGCGTTGGTTTTAACTTGCATTTGTGCCTTACACTATCATTGATACTTGCACTGTTTTTGGAAGCCTTAACTGGGGATAAATGTAAGCAAAGTAGGGTATACATTTCCTAAAATCACTAGAGCTGCAGTGGCTACTGACATCTAGATGTTCTAATGAACAGAAATGATACACTTTGCCATTGGGATTCCCAGTGACCCAAGTTGGTGTGTTATGTGATCTAAGCTGCAAGTCACAAGAAATTAATTTGTTCACTTATTATGTCTGAATTATAAGATGATTCAAACCAAAAGTGTGTTGGTAATCAAAGGTCAACTGTATATAAGAATGTATAAATATAATAAATAGCTATTGTAAACATTCATATTCAGGGTAAAGACCTTCCTCAGCAGAATAAAACCTTGGAAGGTGAAATCAAAGCAGAGAATCATCAAACAGCAGTAGGCAATGTTCAAGAAATTATGAAAAAGATGAGAGAAGTGTACAACATTTTGGTTCTGAAAATGAGTACAATGGCTGATAATGACAAAAACAATCTACAGCCTGAAATTGAGGTACTGAAAGCTCTATTTGAGAAGGAAGAGAAAAGGTATTGTATAATAATTTATTTGTTTTATATAAAGCTATGTGCACTTTATTTATTTAAAGAGTTCCCATTGATACTACATGTATGTACCAGACATTACATTTTTTCATCTTCACTATGTGAAAGGTTACCAGATTTAAAACAAAAGCAAAGTGGGACATTTATCTGAAAAGGAAGAATTTTTCACATAAATTTCAGGCCATGATTAAGTGGCACTTATTTTAAATACTTTATATAATAATGTAAATGTCTGACTGAACACAGGGCACACACAAAAGCAGGATGTTTCCAGTAAAAATCTGATATTTGGTGACCCTAACTATGTCTTATTATTAAGTGTATTTATCTAAATAAATTGGGGAAAAAAAACTAATTATTATGCCACTATTCCATCTCTGAAGTCTGCCTAGTTCATGAAAGGAGACAAATATTAATAAATGAATATTATTATAGAGGGAAACTTCCGAGGCGATAATCAGCGAATCAATTCAGAGGAAGAGGTATGTTTACAGCACTGGGAAAAAAATGATAAATAATCAACAATAGAAAAAAATATGGACCAAAGCAGGATCGAACCCGTACTCAGTGGCACAGCACCTTGCCACGAAAAGCCATACCGCTAGGGAACACTGCCACTCAGCTAACTGATTACTTTTTAAATCTGGTAATTGTTTCATATTCTCTCACAGGTTAGATAAGCCTTCAGACCAAGATCCAATACCAACTCTCCAAGCTAAGGCATCAAAAACAGCAGAGTCTAACCAGGACTTAGTAAGTGGTATTTTTGAGGTACACCAAGAAAAAAATCACCAGCCAGTTATAAGTTGCAGCACTAATAAGATTATAGCTGATCAACATAATTGTGGAGCTACAGGCCAGGCGAACAACTCCTCATGGCTGCTGACATCCATTTCAACAGCTAATGCAGTTACATCAATTCCAATGACATCATTTGTGACCACAGGTTATGACTACAGCTCTAGTTATCTAAATAAACAAGGTACATGATTATTATGACAAAATTGATATTATAATTTGTAATAATAAGAAAGATAATTAAAATATATACAACAAGAGACAGAGTAATGAAAAGCTTCCATAAAAATGATGGTATATTCTCTGGGTTTTAAGAGATTGCAGTTCCTAACATCATTTCTTGATTGTTGTGACAGTTTTTGGTGTATATTTTAGTTTATTTTAACTGAAGTAAAGAAGTGACTGTATGTACTCTCTTTTCGATTAAGTCAGTTTTAATCATCATCTATGCAGCCAAATATGGCTTGCACAAGTTCAGCCTTGTTTATTGCATAAACTGACAATGGTGGCCTATTTTGCTGGGTCTTTGCAGAGAGTGTAGTCACTTAACCATAATGGTTGCTTTGTTTGTTTTGTGTGTTTTTTATGAGGATACAGGAGCTTTGGGGTGATTGTGGAGATACTATTTTCTTGATGGAAGGCATTTTGAATTTTACCTTTCCAGGTCATTTCTGACAATGACATTGGCTGACATGTTTTAGGAAATGTTGTGTTGGTAGTTGGAGTAGATATAGAGACACCCTGATTGCAATGAAACTGATTCCATGTATAGAACAGAATAGGATAAGAGTAAGGAAGGGGGAGAGATTTTATTGCTGCCCTATAGTGAACTTTTGCAAAATACAACATGTCTTTGTAACAATGTGCATATGTTTTTACTGTATACAGCAATGGGGTTGTTTTTTTGGTGTGCTTCTTTTTCCACCTTTAGAAAGCAGTTTCCTATTGTTTCTGCATCTTTTCTGAGCACATTGCCATTACAGTTGCAGTATTTTCTTTCATCAATCTGTGCATTTCCTCATCTTTTATCTTTTGAGCAGTCCTTAAAAAAAAAAAGTCCAGTAACACCATGTATGGTGATGTACAGTGAGCATGGTGTTAGTGCCGATACTTTTGATACACCTTCAGCGTATTAATTTTTGTAATGTGGTTTATATTACACCAGCACCATCTTTCTTTGCCAGAAAAATTCAGTACACATTTAAGGCTGGGTTTCACCTGGAAATTATAGATCAGGATTAAACTAGATCTTTTGTCTTTAGTGGTCCAGTTCACTAATCACTGAGCTATTACGGCTCCCTGGAGCAGCTCTTGACTAATGATTAGTCTAGCTAAAATGTTCTGATTATTTTTCTCACTCTGATTGTTTAATGACACTTTTCATGTCTCCCTTTTTGTTGCTCTCAAGCACTCAGATCCACTACGCAAAAATGAAGTTGACACACAATTCTTCTATCTCCTTTATATTTTTAATGTGTTATACTGGGAAGATCTCATAATGTTGTTTAGATTGGCAAGAACTGTTCTTTGTTCATTCAGTTGTTTATATCTTGCCAGCTTCCTTTTCTGTGGTCAACAAGTTTCCAGTGTTTGTGAATGTATTCACTGCTTGTAATCCCATGTTTGTGAATGTATTCACTGCTTGTAATCCCATGTTTGTGAATGTATTCACTGCTTGTAATTCCATATTGTCTATTTAGACAGGTGTAAAAAATCTTACAGTTCTTACTTTATCTAGCTCCAATGTGCATACCTTATGTATATTAAAATATGAAAACAAAATACTGTATATATTTATAAACAAGTACAACAGGGATGTTAGTAACAAATTAATGGTTTCTTTCACATATTGGTATGCATATGGGGTCCCTGACAACTTAAAAACATCTCTAAGTCAAGACAAGACATCATCTCAGAACTAAATGAATTTCCACAGTCCACAATAGAAGCCTTGCAATGGATATTTTTTCATGCAGAATATTGGTAGTTGATAGTGTCTCCAAAACTGGCAGCATAAAAGTTGAATATTTTCATCCTTGAACAACAGAGAGGCCAAAACTATTATATAAAATAGATACAGAAAAAAACTTTAAGCAAAAGATGCAAATAAAAGACATACAAGATTCCTACACCAGCTACCAAGATAAGTCTAGGCTATCATTTTATCCCTCAGAACAGGCCACTTCTGAGCCGTTTGAACTGCTGAGGAATACCCCACAATGATGAATGCCACTGGTTTAACTCAAACACCTTCAGTTGTGCAGCAACCATGTTGAACATTGATGTCAAACCTGGCCTGATGAAATAAGCATGGAAAAAATACTGTGGGGACATTATGAAGACCTAGAGAAGACTAAGAACTTCAGTCTGGACTTAAGGGAAAAGACTTAGCATGACCAAACCTCAAATGCACAGAAAAAATGATGGTGTTGGTGACCATATTACTCCATAACTAGTGGAATTTTTTTGGGTCATGCGGTCAGTATCATGCCAAGCTTCCCTTACTTCCTACAAAAATCTCTAGTATCTATTTTTAGAGACTGGGTAAATCCTGATATCTTATCTATCTGATAAAAAATTTCCAACATCTAGAAATCAAACTCAGACTCTTATGATTAGTAGTAGCAATAACACTAACCACTTGGCCATCAAGACTTCTCCAAACAAGGATGAAGCCAGGCTCTAATTTGGTGTGGTAGCTCTGGGTGAGTGTATTATTATGTTTTAACTATTTCTTCAATAAAAGTTAATTAACATGGAGTTCCATTTCATTTTGTCTCCTGTCTTGATGGTGTATTTTACTGATTCCCCAATTCACCTTTTAATTTTATTAGTCCACTTCTGTCTCCCTCTGCCTCTTTAACCCCATATTTTTCCTACTAACATTACTCTCAGGAAGTTTTTAAGTCTCATTTTATATAAAGAATGAGAGCTTCAATTGTTGTGGTCCTGCTGTTTTTTTTCTTTTTTTTGCTGTTTTTTTATATTTTTTTGCTGTTTTTTTTCTGTTTTTTTTTTTGCTGTTTATTATTTCAACATTTTCATCCGTGTCAAAACTTCATTCCTGGTCTTTTTCTCCATATATTCAATTCTTTGCATTTGTCAATAAATCAGTTTTTAGTTTTCGTTCCAGTTGTCTTTGTTAAAATTCATGTTTTTCATATAAAAATTTGTAATTTATGTAATGTGTAATGTAAAAATATGTGTGTATTTTTATGCATCTGTACTTGCATCTGCATGTACATTCATGTATGTGCTTTCATATGTACATATTTCTGTATGTGTGTGTAGATTTGTTCTTATAAAACATTGACTTTTTAAAATATATTCTATCAATCAGATTGCTTCAGTTAAACTAAACCTCAGTTTTGTAACTATTTTATTGTTTTTACCAAAGCAAATTAATTTATTGAACTGTGCATAATTTGTCACTTTTTGCCATTTAATATTTATTCACTTTTTGTTGCTTTATAATACAATCTTTAGAATATTTATAATTGTTTTTAAAATTAATTACAATTGTCATGTGTAAAGTTTGTTTACTTTGTTGCTTTTTCTTCTTCTTTTGTTTTTAAAGGTTTTCCAAGTTCAGTTTACCCATACGAGAATTCACCTCCAATAAACACATTTTATATACCAAAAGAATTGCATTCTTCAGAGAAATGTATACTAGCCAACACTGTAGACTTTGATGAAAGGCATGCAGTAAATGGATTGCATATGGTAGGATCACAGTTTGGCTACAAAACCTTGTATGATCAGAAAGAACTTCATACAGATAGGTCACCACCTTTTACTTCACGTGCATTGGGTCCTATTCATGCCAGATCCATGTCTACTTCAGGTACAGAAGTGGTATTTATTTAGTGAATTGTTTAGAAAATATATGCAACATTTTAAGTTAGATTTTGGTTGTTTGTGACTATTGTCTGTATAATTGTTGCTCTTCTGCATTATCTACCATGAAAAGGATAGGATGTGTTGTGACAAAGTTTGTAGTGAGGTGTGATGTTTGTGTCTACTAAGTTCCAATTCAGCTAATTTCAGCACAGTTTTTATTGAGTAACAGGTTTTCCTCTTTGATGCTTACTCGTTTGACCAGACCGGTCAGTTTGTGAAGTCTGCTCAGGGATATTAGAATTCTTGAACAATTCTGGCTTATTGACTATAATGTCTACACGCATTGACTGTTTTCATTTCATTCAAGAATATGTTTAATAAAATGAGAAATATATTAGCAACAAGACATTATCATTGATAGTAAGAGAGTTGGACAACACAGAGTCTCTGCACACTTTGCCTAAGATTGTGTTATGGAAAGGTCATCTCTTTGTTATGTTTACTCTTGAATGACCTACTAAGACACATAATTTTATTTTTCCAGTTTAAAAAGCCTATTATATACTATTTACATAATTTCTTGACTCTTCTTTTCATGTATTCTTTTTTTTTTGTTCCTATTTAAAAATGTATTTATCTTCTTTATTTTATTTTATATCAGATGCACCAGCTCAAACTCACTCTGGTGAAACAGAAAACATTAAAGATGAAGAAGCAAAAAATAGTGAGATTGAAAAGAATTTTAACTCAACAAATTTTGACTCCACTCATGATGACAGTGCACATCATGAAAGATCCAAGAGCAGCCAGCTTGAGAGACTGATGTCATCAAACAGTACTGACACAACTACCAGGTATAAATAAAGTTAACTTACAAGCTTTGAGTTATAAATACTGCATGCAATTACTGCAGTACTGGCAAGGTTATTATACTATATCTAGGGGTTGGTCTCGAGGCAAGATGCTGGTCTCAAGACAGAGAGGTTGTGAGTTAAAATCTTGGCTGCACCAGTTGGGATTTTTTTTTTCGGGAACCATCCCTGGTCTAAGCAGCAAGGCCTGGCTTGGAACATCAATTACTAATTGATGGGAAAAATATGAGTACCTCTAAAGACAGACTTATCTGCCTGTGTGGCAAGAGACCCCTGTGCTGCCAGGGAAAAATGGATTAACACTCAAAATTTCAGTTCATAACTTCAGTTTCTAGTCTTTAGGAACATCATCAGAAGTGGAAGCTGACAAATGAAAATAATAAATATATAAATAAATAAAAAAAATAAATCTAGGTAGATGTCATTAAACCACAAAGTTTTGTTTCAATTTTTTAATTTTACAAAGTAACCCATGTATTATTTTTGGAGGCAAGACACCACAACAGCACCGGGACTGACTGTGATCCTGTGACTCATGGCTGACCACTTGCTTCAAGATTGGCATTAACAACAGCTGATCAAGATCCTACTCCAACTCTCTGTAGTATCTTTGGAAACAGGCTAACTAGTCTGGCCAAGCAAGTATGGATCAAAGAAAGAAAGCCACTTGGTACTAAAAAAATTGCATACTAAAGTGATAAATTTGGACCAAAGGACCCAAATATCATGGCTTGCTGTAAACCACAACACTGCATCTATACCTAATTAATGTACTTTTAAGGGTGGACAATAAAGGAGGGCAGTTGTCAGATGAATGCAGAAGAACAAGAATATTTTTATTTTTAGGTTCAAATTATATGAAGTAAAATGTGAGAAAAAAACCACAGTGTGACAATAATGTTTAAATACATCGGTTACATGCAGTGTGCTTCTTAGATTTAATATTCTGCTCATGCCTGTTGTGGTTGTTTAACTTCAGACAGGCTGGTGGATGGTGGAAATTCTCGTTGTTAAGTGGCTATTTATCTTCTTTTCATTCGAGATTGACCTATCAGTGATAGGTCATTGTTTTTCACTGTCGCGTCAGGCAGACGGAAATGTCCATTCTGAATTGTACAAAATCTGTAAAGGTGGATGGGGCGGAAGAGTCAGCAATGAACAACAACCCAGAAAGCGAAAACAGCAAAGTGTGTGGTACACAAGAGGCATGTTCAGGACACGAAAGATGAATGTGGCTGACAACCGTGAAAGAGATTGGAGCCTCATCACGTCCTAGTCCAGAGGAAGCCATGGAGAAGAATTCGAACTTATGTTAGAGGAAAGATCTTAAAATAAGTACTTGGAATGTTAGGACTCTATATCAAAAAGGGAAATTGGAAAATCTGATTCAAGAAGCAGAAAGAATAAATATAGATATTTTAGGCATATCAGAGACTAGATGGAAAGAATGTGGGTACATAGAGGATGAAAAATATACATTTATATACTCAGGAAACACAACAGAACATCAAAGGGGGGTGGGGGGTGGGGGGTAGGAATACTGATAAAAAGAGAGCTACAAAAATATATAAGTGCCCACTGGACATACAGTGATATGATTATACTACTCAAGTTGAAAGCAAAACCATTTGACATAACAATAATACAGACATATGCACCTACTCAAGACTACACAGATGAACAAATAGAGGCATACTATGAAGACCTAAATAAAGTTATGAAGCAAGTGAAATCTTCAGACATCTTGATTGTAATGGCTGACATGAACGCTAAAGTAGGTAAGGGTAGATATAAGACCATTATAGGAAATCATGGTTTAGGAAAAAGAAATGACAGAGGAGAAAGATTAATACAATTCTGTGAAGAAAACAGGCTGATAATATGTAACATCTACTTTGAGCAAGAGAAAAGGAAACTATACACATGGAAAAGCCCTGGAGATAAGAAGAGGCATCAAACAGATTACATAATGATGAAAGAAAGGTTCCGTAACAGCGTAAAGAAAGCCAAAACCTACCCAGGAGCAGATATTAATTCAGATCACAACCTGTAATGATTAAAATGAAAATCAAACTAAAGAGAAACAAGCAAAAGTGTGATTTCAACAAATCCACTAGATATAACAGATTTAAATCAAAAAGATATTAAAGATACCTATACAATACAAGTAAAGAACACATACCAGAAGCTGCTAGAAGAAGGAATCGAACAAAACAGAAGAGAAAATCCTGATGAAAAAGTAACAACCAAATGGCAATGCATAAAGAAAAGCACACAAGAAACCAGTGACACCTTACCCAAAAGAGAAAAGAACAAAAAACAAAATGGATAACTAACACCATCTTAGAAAAAATGGAAGAAAGGAGACAAGCGAAGAACACTGCCCAATACAATAAAATAGATAATGAGATACGCAAAATGTGCAAAAAGGCAAAAGAAGACTAGCTCAGCCAAAAATGTATAGAAATAGAAACTATGGAAAGCAAACAAGACTTAAGAGGAATGCATACAGAAATAAAGAGAATGACTAATAAAAATAAAAAAGCCACAGAAAGTGGATGCATTGCAGAAAAAAAAGAAAAATGCTAACAGACAATAAAGATATTATAGATAAATGGCAGGAATATATAACAGAACTATTTCATTATCAAAGGGACAAGAAACCAGTTATAAAATGTACATCAGGCTATAAAATCTTAAAATCTGAGGTGGAAAAAGCTATAAAAACAATGAAAAAGGGAAAAGCAGCAGGACCTGACAGCATGCAGATAGAGATGATACAGGCACTAGAAGATTTTGGCATTGAAATTATTACATACATATGCAACAATATATACCACACATGATACATACCAAATGAACTAAAAACATCAACTTTCATTGCATTGCCTAAAAAGAATGGAGCAGTTGAATGCAGTGACTTTAGAAAAATAAGCCTAATGACCCATGTTACAAAAATCTTGCTAAAAGTTATACAAGGAAGGATTCAGAATAAATTCAATACTGAATTAGATGAGCAGCAATTTGAATTTAGGAAAAATAGCGGGACAAAAGAAGCCATATTTAGCATGAGTACACTAATAAAAAGTACACAGAGGTAAACAAACCAATATATGCCTGCTTCATAGACTACACCAAAGCTTTTGATAGAGTACACCACAAACAACTTATAGAATGCCTAAAAGAGATACATCTAGATGACATGGACATACATAAAAGACATGGTAAAAGAAGAATACAAAGAAATCTCAAGTCAAGCACGTAACATATTGAGGTAAACACAGCGTATTATGACAGCTTTAAATCAGAGAATTAAAAAAAATGATGTTTTGCCTTCATACTTTTGTTTTCTGATGAATGTCAATTGTAGGTTGAAACATCATGATTTTTTTTGTTTGTGTTTCTCATGTGAGGCTGTCATAATACACTGTGTTCATCTCTTTCCCTGCTCACCAGTGGTAGCACAGCAATTATTTTCTTCTTCTTTTTCCTGTCAACTTTCTGTGGAACATAAGTCTTCAACGAACACATTCCAAGCCATTCTATTTCTTGTCTTTCGTTTAAGATCATTCCATGTCTTCCTCATCATTATCATCTCTGCTGCCACCTGTCTTCTCCAAGAATATTTTGGTCTTCCTCTTTGTCTCTTCTCCTGAGGATTCCAAAAAGGGCATTGTTATGTAATACTCTAGTTGGTTTCTGCAAGTGTGTGTCCTATCCAGTATCTTCTATGTATCTCTTTGTCCACTGGTATTTGACTGGTACTTTTCCATAATTCTATGTTAGTGATTTTTTCTTGCCATTTCCATCCTTTTATTCTGCACAAGCATCCATAAATGAAGGTCTATGTCTTCGTTATTGTCATTTTTGTTGTTCTCCATTTTTCACATCCATATAGTAGGACTTATTTAACATTGGAGTTTACCATTTTTATTTTTGTATTTAACCTAATTTCTTTGAACTTCCATAATTTTTTTGCTTATTCCATGTAAGATAACTCTTGGCAGTTGAAAAAAAAAAGTATAAAACAGTAGGTTGCTTGATACTGACCAAGCAAACAAAATAATTTCAGAAAAAAAAACAAGAAAAAAGTAAAATGTATGGTTACAGCTTTCACAGTAATAAAGGATATCACAAAAAATTGTTATGACATAATGGCCTAAAAATGGCCTTCCTCAGAAATATAGTACAAGAGAAGAAAAGGCAAACAAATAGGAACTAGGCTCTATCCACAACATAGTACATATAATAATAATATAAGTTTACTAAAAATAAGAAAGAAGCGACTTATATACATAACTCAATATTAATGACTATTTCCTGAATAAAATTTTAACCATTATTGAAATTATATTAATATACTTTTTGAAAGTACTCCAAGAACCTTTGCAGGCGTTAGAGGGTTTCTGCCTTATGCTGAGATCAGGAATGATATTAAAGTGCTATAAATCACTGCTTGAGTTCAGTAATAATAGTCCTTTATACAGATATAAATCTGAAGCATTTATTAAATATTTGTTCATCAAAATGAAATGATTTGCCCACAGTGCTTTTGGTGACCTTAAAATTCTGGAGGTCAGTGATGATGGAAAATTTGTGAGGCTACTCAATGATGGACCAACTGTAAGTTTTTAATGTGGTTTCTCTTATCCATGGAGTACATTTAGTTTTCTAGTTTAGATAATATGTTTGTTTAGGATTAAAACAAAGAAAGTTGTTAGTTTCAAACGATGTCTAGAGCTAAGACTCTCTCTTGCTAGTCACAATCTTGTTGTCATATCTCTTATTCTATCTATCTATTGTCCTTTCGAGCCAAAGATGGCACATAGGGCAGAACCACAATCTCAAAACAGAAACCTTGTGTGCCAAAGTGGCACATATTGCAGAGATCACTGCTCTATAATATATGGCGCTGTTTCCATAACAATACTTTTTACAATGACAGCTTGTCAAGCCATCGATCAACCTCCTTAGTCGCCTCTTACGACATGCCTGGAAGGTCACAGTGTCACTATTCTTTACTTCCCTCATAATGAGGCCCCGGTAACACACAGGAAATATCTCTTATTGCACACACAAAAATGTGCAAACTGGACTTTTCGTACCTGAGTAATTATCATTTGCCTTGTTAAAGTATTACTCAGGTGTCCTGTGAAATAACTTTCACATTCTACCTGACTATAAGATTACCTGGATTAAATTTCTTAGATTAGTCATTAAAAAAAAAATCCCACAATTCATTATAACCTCATTGGGATTAGATTAGTTTTTAACCTGATTAATGATATAGTCCTGAAATCATAGTTTGTGAAGTAGAAGTTCCCTCCATGCTCTGCTACATGTATTTATATGTGGTGTTAGTGACCATATTTTTTACCACGACCGAACGTCACATTTTTGGCCTATGTAGTTTATATCATGCCAGCTAACACAGGCTGCCTTTACTTCCCAGTAGTTTTCTGGTGATCATTTTTAGAGATTAATGAACACCAAAGTCTTATTAGTCTAAAAGAAAATCATAACTTCTTGGAATTAAACGAGGACTCCTTTTATGAGTAGCAATCACACTAACCACTCAGCCACTGAGGATTCTGTCCTTATAGCTACATCCTACTTTATCTACTGTTTATGTTGTTAATAACTTCCTACATTATATAATTTTTTTTAGTTCTTTATTTTTTTTATTAATCATGGAATGGTTGCTATTGTTTGTCTCATTCATGAATATAAAAAAGGTATTGTGAGGGTGTTCCATAGAAGTAAGTTGATGCTCTTGATTCTTGATCCTTCCCGTGTTGTTATATGTCACATAGGACTTGTAGTGTTTTCCACCACCCATCTTTATCCTGGGTGAGAGGTTTGATCTTATTTAATGAGTCAATGCCTGCCAATTTTGCTTCTCTTATAAGTATTCCGTTTTGTGTCTGTTTAGGTCTTTCTGTATCCTCATGTTTCCCATAGAAAGAATCTGTCTATTTTAGTTTTCTTGTTGTCTCTTTCTCAACACATATCCGACATACGTGTC
This sequence comes from Megaustenia siamemsis, assembly GCA_032433765.1. NCBI lineage: Eukaryota > Metazoa > Mollusca > Gastropoda > Stylommatophora > Ariophantidae > Megaustenia > Megaustenia siamemsis. The sequence goes on along the minus strand of JAVIAB010000051.1, from coordinate 71,743,308 downwards.
CATCTTCTTTCCTTAATTGTAGATGAGATCTTTGGTTGCATGACCATTTCTCTTATATCAATATTAGTTGATGCTCTAATGGACACAAAAAATAAATGTTCCTCTCTGAGAATTCAGAATACAACTAATTACTAATTTACTTACATTGCTTGTACACAACATTCATAACAGTCAGACCTGGGTTTATTTTATTGCTCCTAAATTTTATTTGAAGAATTGCTTGTCAGAAATATTTTCATAAATTTAATATTTGATTTATGCCCACAATTGCATTTTAAACAATTTTTGTCATATAACACTTTAGCTCTGTAAATTCCATATCTTCTTCTGTGTTCACCTGCTGACAACTTCTTTTCAGAGCCCATCCTTAAGAGTATGTAGATGGACTGTGTTTTGGTTATAAAGCAGCAATATCTATACTTCTCAGCCCCACATGCCCATCTCCAGATAGCATTTTTTGGCCCTGGATTGCCTTCCCTCTTCAAGGCCCATTAATTTGGTCAGATGTGTTAGTCTGCTACCAGAGCCACTGTAGGAAAGACTAAGATCTTGATCAGCTCTTGCTGCTGATCCTAAAAGTCTAGTTAGCTCATAGTCCTGATCACTGTCAACCCAGATGCTGTACAGTGTCTTGGTTTCTGACACCATCTGTAGATTGATAAGTCTTCACATTCCACTTGAGCTGTGCTGTTGTTGCAAAAAATATCTTTTGTAAGAAGAAGCTTCTGGCATCAAATCATATCACACAAAATTCTAAAGATATAGCAAGATTTTCTTCAGGGTTTACTAAGCCTATGATAATGAGTACCAGAGATTTGTTATAGACATCTGGCATTTTTGCTGACCACATCACCCATACAGATGTGCTGATGATAATGGGAAGATATGAACATTAACACCATTTTCTTTTTATGCTAATGGCACGATGGGTACCCTTTGCTTTACACTGATAATGCAAAATAAGAGACATATATAATTTTTAAAAATGAAGTTTGTAAATCATCTATGATGTAGAGTACTACTGATATCATTAGTGCTGCTAATCTTAGTTAAACTAGTATTAAGATTTGCAGAATTGTTCACTATGTATGTAGCAGCTAGTCTATCTATCTATTGACCTTTCGAGCCGTAACCGGCCCATAGGGCGTAGACCAAGATACACCTTCTCCTATATGAATTTTTGTTCTAGCAGTTTTCTTTTAAAGATATTTTATCAAATCTCGCCATCTGTCTCTGTTCTGTGCAAGCAGTTCTATCTCATTGAGGGAGCCGATTCCTGCTGCTCTTGCCTCTCTCATCAATGTTCTTCTCAGTGTCTCCCTGGGTCTTCCTCTTTTTCTTTTACCTGTTGTTTCCCATATGAGGGCTTGCTTTGCTATTCGATTATTATCTCTTCTCATCACATGTCCAACGTATGACCATCGTCTTTTCTTTATTACTGAAGATATTAGTGGTTGATTGGCGATTTCTCTAATTTCCTCGTTTGTTTTGAATTCGTTCCATTCTATACCAAGTATTTTCCTTAGACATTTATTTTCGAATGCGTTCAACTTTGTTTCTATATCTCTTGTTGTTTTCCAGCTTTCACACGCATACGTAAGGGTTGATAGTACATTTGATTTGAATAGCCTAAGTTTTGTGTTTGTGCTAATGAGTTTTGATTTCCACAACTTTTCAAGGCTTCTGAAAGACATTGCTGCCTTAGCCAGTCTGATTCTAATTTCTTTGCTCGTATCCCCTTCTCGATCAATGTGACTTCCAAGATAGATGAAGTGATCGATCTCTTCTACTGGTTTGTTTTCCATGTATATTTTGTCACTTGTTGGAATTAAACTTTTCATGACTTTAGTCTTTTCATGATTGACCTCAAGCCCAATTTTGCTGGCTATTGATGATAGTTCATTTGTGTTTTCCTGCATCGTTTTTATCTGATTGCTGATGAGAACTATGTCATCAGCAAAGTCCAGGTCCTCCAAATGGTCTCCTTGTATCCATTCGATGCCTTTATTACCAGTGCAGCATTTCTTCATTATGAAGTCCATAACAATTCCAAATAACAAGGGCGATAAAATACATCCTTGTTTAACCCCAGCAAGTAAAGGAAGTAAAAAAAATGAGGTTGATCTTGAAAGACACTGACAAGGGAGGCAAAGCTAGCAAGCACCAATGATCTTTTTGAGATTGAAAATCTCATCCAGAATAGAGACTTATAGGGAGATATACTCCAAGTCTTGTCTGAAATCTGACAGCTTTGAAGGATGGTCAATTTTAGTTAGCTTAGTTTTTCTTTGTGTATGTTCATGTATGGTCTTAGTTTACCCTGATTGTAAAGCTACTGTAAAGTGATAATTATTATAAAGTGATCTATGTAATACACAAAACAGGAATTTGACTTTGGTGGGTATATGGTCCAACAAATTATAAGTGATCATCCAGTGGCTCTCTTCCGCTTTCCCCAACACACCAAGTTCCCACCTAACTCCACTATCACTGTTTGGTCTGCGCTGAGTGACCCAAGTGTACATAATCCACCCATAGATTTCTTCTGGAAGCAGCAGAAGCAATGGGAAACTGGGTCAAACTGTACAACTGCTATATGCCGAGCTAATGGACAGGTAAATGTCATACACGTCTATATTTTTTTTTGCACATGTTATTTGCATTAATGGGGTAGGGTCAAGGCAAAGAAATACACATAAATGAATAAAAATGTGAAGCTGTAGGGAAGCTAATTATGAGAAGAAATGAAAAAAAAATATATATAAGGGAAAAAAAACTGATATGGTTAAAGCTTCACGTAACAAGTGGACAATACAAACCAGATTAAACAAAATTATGTGTATTCATGTTAGTTACATTGGCATGAAAGTGACATGCTGTATATATATATGGCCCTTTTTGTCTTGTCAGACAGTCTAGTGGAAGCTATTGTGTATATTTTTTTAGGTTTTGTTTTTGTCGAACAGCTTCTCTTGTGGATAATTCTACCAATGTTTAACAAACACACACGGTCACAGAATGAACAAGTCAGGTCCACTGGTCCACAGGGTTTTCCATCCTTTTTCATGAGTCTTTTCTCTTCTAAGTTTTACCTTAGCACAGAGTCTCAAATGATGTTATACCGTTCCTTATACATGCTCTCCATGATGTGCGATCACTTGCCAGATGTTCCCAGTCATATTCACATGTGGAGAAGTCATTCAGAGATGATTTACAGATATCTCTATATCATAGTTTAGGTCTGCAGATTTGTCTTTTTCCATGTGTTAGTTCGCCATATAGTATTTGCCTGGAGATGCGCTTTTCTTCCATTCGCTGGACATGCCCCAGCCATCTTAGTCTTCGACATGTGAGCATCGGCATGATTGTTGGGGTCTTAGCACGTTGCAGGACAGTTAAGTTGGTTATTTTATCCTGCCATTTGATGTGCATTATTCTACGGAGACATCGCATGTGGAAGACATTTAATCTTTTTTCCTGGTTTGAGTATGTTGACCAGGTTTCAGATCCATATAATAGTGTGCTAAGCACAAAAGTTTGATATATTAAGAGTTTGGTCTTCAGTGTTAGTTTTTTGTTGTTCCAGGCCCTTTCTGAAAGTTTGCCGAAGGTCATAGCTGCCTTACCAATTCGGCTATTTATTTCATCATAAAGAGAAATGGTTTGCGTAATTGTGGATCCAAGATACGTAAATTGACATGCTTTATGATTATTTTTATCATCCATGCTAACCTACTCTAAGGGAAATTGAACTGGTATATCAATAATGTTGAATGTATAACTTAGTAATAATGGATAAAAAGAAATAACTTAATTAAATAAATAAATAAATATTACTAGACTTAACTTTGACTGAAGGTCTAAGGAAAAAAAGAAAGGAAAAGCTGTGGATCATCTAACAAAAAAACAGCAGTAGAGGAAGTCTATGCAACTGAACCTCACAAACAGAATTAAAGTATAATATGAATTAGAAAAAGTGAGTAACAACAATATGGTGTGATATGTTATACAAAAGACAAGAAGAAATGGCTTACACTGGCAGTGAATAAAAGTACAATTTTACTGAGAAGTTAGTGAGTAACAATAAATGCAGCCATGTGTTGTGCAAGCAACTAGAAGAAATAGTCATTTCCATACCTTCCATATTATACAATTTACCCATGTTTAGTACATATTTTATATGGTTTTATTTTAATACAAGCTGTACAACCAATTGATATGGATAAAGACCGTATTTTGTGAAACTGCATCCATTTTTTTTCTTCTTATCTGCACATACAATTTTTCAAAAACTTTTTATCAGTTACTTCCGGAAGCAGCAAAAGTCAAAAGTGTTTTTTTTTATACCTTGACAGGAAGCTACCAATAGCAGCCAAAAGCATTCACATTTAAACAAAGTTATCACATGATCGGTGTTGCTATACATATGTATATGTATATATATATCAAGTGTAAGGTTAGCAAAATAACATCGTGTTCACAATACAAATACAATTTGCTGGCTGCTTGCATGAGCTCCAGCCCAAAGTAGTTTTCATCATCTTAATTTGGCAATTGCAGTCTAATATTAGATCCCTTGTTATTTGGAATTGTTATGGACTTCATAATGAAGAAATGCTGCACTGGTAATAAAGGCATCGAATGGATACAAGGAGACCATTTGGAGGACCTGGACTTTGCTGATGACATAGTTCTCATCAGCAATCAGATAAAAACGATGCAGGAAAACACAAATGAACTATCATCAATAGCCAGCAAAATTGGGCTTGAGGTCAATCATGAAAAGACTAAAGTCATGAAAAGTTTAATTCCAACAAGTGACAAAATATACATGGAAAACAAACCAGTAGAAGAGATCGATCACTTCATCTATCTTGGAAGTCACATTGATCGAGAAGGGGATACGAGCAAAGAAATTAGAATCAGACTGGCTAAAGCAGCAATGTCTTTCAGAAGCCTTGAAAAGTTGTGGAAATCAAAACTCATTAGCACAAACACAAAACTTAGGCTATTCAAATCAAATGTACTATCAACCCTTACGTATGCGTGTGAAAGCTGGAAAACAACAAGAGATATAGAAACAAAGTTGAACGCATTCGAAAATAAATGTCTAAGGAAAATACTTGGTATAGAATGGAACGAATTCAAAACAAACGAGGAAATTAGAGAAATCGCCAATCAACCACTAATATCTTCAGTAATAAAGAAAAGACGATGGTCATACGTTGGACATGTGATGAGAAGAGATAATAATCGAATAGCAAAGCAAGCCCTCATATGGGAAACAACAGGTAAAAGAAAAAGAGGAAGACCCAGGGAGACACTGAGAAGAACATTGATGAGAGAGGCAAGAGCAGCAGGAATCGGCTCCCTCAATGAGATAGAACTGCTTGCACAGAACAGAGACAGATGGCGAGATTTGATAAAATATCTTTAAAAGAAAACTGCTAGAACAAAAATTCATATAGGAGAAGGTGTATCTTGGTCTACGCCCTATGGGCCGGTTACGGCTCGAAAGGTCAATAGATAGATAGTCTAATATTAACCTGGAAGACTTAGTCTAAGATTGAATGGTTCGTGTCTTGCCAAGTAGGTAAAACCCCCAAGACAACAATATATCAATGCCATGGTACCCCACGGCTCACTTTTTTCTCTTGGGGTGAAAGCATTTTTGGCATAATTACTGCTACATGGTAGTTTTATGCTTTCAAGATATTGAATTATTCGCAATTGAATGCAGTAGGTGTTTTTTTTTTTCTTCAATATTTTGCAGTATTAATTTACAAGTGCAGAGTTATACAAATTAATTTTTGAATTCAGCATCCATTTAAATCTATCTATCTATCTATTTACCTTTCGGCCATAGCCGGCCCATAGGGCATAACCCAGATATTCTTTTTCTTATCAAAATTTTTATTCTAGCAGTTTTCAATCCTTGTTAAGATCTTTTATCAAATCTTGCCATTTGTCTCTGTTCTGTGCAAGCAACTCTATCTCACTGAGGGAGCTTATTCCTGCTGCTCTTGCCTCTCTGATAAGTGTTCTTCTTAATATCTTTCTAGGTCAGCCTCTTTTCCTCTTACCTGTTGTTTCCCACTTGAGGATTTGCTTTGTTATTTGGCTATTATCACTCACAATCACATGTCCAACATATGACCATTGTCTGTTCTTGATTACTGAAGATATTAGTGGTTGATTGAAGATTTCTCTAATTTCTTCGTTTGTTTTGAATTCGTTCCACGCTATACCAGAATTTTCCTTAGACATTTATTTTCGAATGCATTCAACATTGTTTCTATGCCTCTTGTTGTTTTGCAGTTCTCAGATGCATATGCAAGGGTTGATAGTATGTTTGATAGTCTAAGTTTTGTGTTTGTGCTGATGAGTTTTGATTTCCACAACCTTTAAAGGCTTCTGAAAGACATTGCTGCTTTATCTGTTCTGATTCTAATTTCTTTACTTGTATCTCCTTCCCAATCAATGTGACTTCCAAGATAGATAAAGTGATCGATCTCTTCCACTGGTTTATTTTCCATGTATATTTTGTCATCTGTTGGAATTAAGTTTTTCATGACTTTAGTCTTTTGATGATTGATCTCAAGCCAAATTTTGTTGGCTATTGATGGAAGTTCATTTGTATTTTCCTGCATCATTTTTATCTGACTGCTGATGAGGACTACAACAGGTAAAATAAAAAGGAAAGAGAGATTGCGGACGACAAAGAAAGAAAATACTGGATAGCTTGGTGTCATGGCATGGAAAGCAGTCAACAACAGAACTGATACGATGCACTGCAGATAGAAGATTGTGGAAGGACATGATCGTCTATGCCAATCGGTATGGCACATGATAATGATAATGATGAGGACTATGTCATCAGCAAAGTAGAGGTTCCTCAAAAAATCTCTATGAATGCTGTCAATGCTTTTTTGAAGTCAATTTTACGTTTATTTTTTACAAAATTTGAAAGTGAGATCTGCTTATTAATTCACATTGAAATAATAATTTAAATATGTATCTCTGTACCATTCATTTGTATATATATATGATATGCATTTTATCTGTATTTACTATCTCACCTATGTATTCTATACCTATATCTCTAAGGTGTATCTCTGTATCTTATGTCAGTATCTCATTTGTACCATATATCTGTCTTTTTAACTGATATTCATGATATTCTTCTGTATCTCTGCATCTTTCATCTGTATAATTCAGATGGTGTCATGGACCAGAGCTGGCCATAGATTTACCAAAGATGCCTTTCAAGAAACTTCAACTTCTAAACAAGATATTGCAGATGGTAAGTGTTTCCATACTTTAAGGTGTGTATTTTTTAGCTGCCTGTGTAAATGTGAGAAAGTGCATGTATACATGTGTTTGTGCTATTTTTGTTCTTTTTCTTATTTATTAATTAAAGTAATTTACCTCATTCTATTCAGAACAGACTCCTAGGTTCTTAGTCTTTTCCAACCAACAGCATGAGATGTGCATGCTGAAAATTTGTAACTCACTGATTATACAGACATCTAATCTGTTCTTTCATTAGCCCCGTCTTACTCATTGTCTTTACTCTCAATTCCTGGAGTCCCATACCTATGAACAATACAGTAAACAACATTCAACAAATAAAAGTAAAGCTAGAATGTAAAGTTGCCTACAAGGAGAACACTAAAAAAAATGAGCAGTTATGAGTTTGCTTAGAGTGCTAAGATTCACTTCTGTTAGTATTACATTTATTTATCTCTGCTTCCTTGCCTGACAGATGATGAGAATGACAGCCTGAATTATGAGGATGATGTCAAGGCTCATGAAAATTTAACAGAGCTGCAAGTGAACCTTAATGGACCCAAACCAAAGCCAGTTTTTTTAAGAAGGTATAAATATTATTACATAAATAATTTACGATATGCGGATGACACAATCCTAATAGCAGAGACAGAGAATGAACTACAAGAAATGATAGACATAATTGTAAAAGAAAGCAACAAAAAAGGTCTGTCTGAATAGTAAGAAAATAAAAGTAATGGTCATATCAAAGAAAGAATCATCACCATCATGCAGCATAACAATAAACAGGACAAATCTGAAACAAGTGCAACGTGTCAAATACTTGGGCACAATAATAACATCAGATAGAAGATGCACCACAAAAATAAAAAGCAGAATAGCTCAGGCCAAAAAAGCATTTCAGAAAATGAGAAATATCTTATACAACAAATCTATGTAAATATAAGGGAGAAAGAGAATTCATCGGTGCTATATAGAACCAATACTGACATATGGAAGCGAATCATGGACAAGGAAATGAAAAGATGATTAGAGGCCACAGAGATGGAATTTCTCAGAAGAATGTTGAAAGTTCCCTGGACAGTTAAAAAGACCAATGAGGAAGTTCTCAAAGAGGCCAACACAAAAAAGGAGCTCCTAAAAAACATCAGAAAAAAGCAATCTACATTATTCGGGCATATCATGTGAAGAGGAAAGTTGGAATACTTGGTTACAACTGGCAAAATAAAAGGAAAGAGAGATCACAGACGACAAAGAGAGAAAATATTGGATAGCTTGGTGTCATGGCATGGAAAACAGTCAACAACTGAACTGATATGATGCACTGTGGATTGGAGATTGTGGAAGGACATGATCACCTACGCCAACCAGTATGATACATGATGATGATGATGATGATGATAAATATTATTAAAGGAGCAAGTAACTGGGTGGAAACAATCAGTGTTTTGCCAATAAAGTGGAGTTTTTCAATTACTGATATGATGAAAGATTTTCTTTTGGTATTGGGGTGAAATATAAGGTCCAAATACATTAAATGGCTACTAAATTGGTATGTGACCACAGTTAACAGACCTCAGAAATGGATAGACAGATAGAATTATTGTTGTCTGTAACATTTATTTGTGGTAAACTTAAAAAAATAATTCTATAATCATGTAAACTTGTATCTGAAGAGTAAATAAGAAGCTAACTCAGCATGTTCTTTTATCAGTGTTTGGAGCATTGAATGTATTTATAATGTTTAATAGAATTGCTTGTTATCTTATAAGACTTAAATATAATGTTTCATTTGTCCCATAGTTTCATCTGATATATTATTTAGCATAATTAAATTTGTAACGACTGAAAGAGTGCTGAGATGTAGAAAACCTTGATCATCTTTTGGGGTCTGTAAAGAGATTGTGGCATCCTTAGAGGTTTCAAAAGATTCTAGATATATCAGTATGTATGGTCCATTATGTGAGGCAAAACTTGTAGTATCCTTTCCAAAGTATTTGCTTGGGCATAACGGTGTAGAGGATCACAGTTGTCTATGCAGCAAGTCTGTCCTCTCCATAGAGGTAATGAAGGGATTAGTTTTGTTGTAAATCTAGAATTATATGAGAGCTGAGAGAGAGAACTGTCAGTGTTTTTGTATGAATCTGAGAAAGGTCCAAATTGGATTGATGAAAATTAATGAGTCAACGATAGCCATTAAGTTCACAGCTCAGATTTTAAAAAATATATAATACCCATAGTGAATACTTGTTTAATAAGACATTTAAAGTTTAACAATTCAAGATGGCATTTAAGATGTTTTCTATTACAGCGTGTGTTGTTTTAAAATAATTCTGCTACACGTGGTGTGCTTCTTGGATATAATGTTCTTTTTATGCCTGTTGTGGTTAACATTTGAGAGGATGGTGGATGGCGAAAATTCTCATTGTTAAGTGGACATTTATCTTCTTTTCTATTGAGTTTTTCACTGCCACTCCAGGCAGATGGGAATGTCCATCCCGAATTGTACAAAGTCTGTGACAGTCGATGGGGTGGAAGAGTCAGCAATGATCAAAGGTCCAGAAAGTGAAAACAGCAAAGTGTGTGGTACACAAGAGACATATTCAGGACATGAAAGACGAATGCAGCTGACTGCCATGAAAGAGATTGGAATCTCATCATGTACTATTCTAGAGAAAGCCAGGAGAGGAATTCTAACTTATGTCAAATGTGATTTTTGGGGTATGTTAAAAGACAAACATCCTAATAAAAGTAATCTTGGAAGGGAATATACAAGATAAAAGAGGCAGACCAAGACTAACATGGATGAGTAACATCAAAAGATGGACAAATGAGCCTATGACAACCTGCACCATCAAAGCAAGAGACAGCGGAATGGTGTTATATGATAGCCAACCTTCAATGCAGAGACGGCACTTAATGATGATGGTGATGATGATGAAAGTTTAACAAGACATTAAATGAAAGTAGATGTTAAGTAACAGTTCCATTATGATCTGATGTTTTAAAAGAAGTAAGATAGAGTATGTTCATTCAGTTGAGATAATCCAAAGGATACAGTTTTTGCCATCTACAGAAAGCAACTAAACATCCATGACCTTGTCTGGCATAATGTAATGTCAATTTTTAATCATGTCAATAATAATGAACCAATAGAACTCAATGATATCAAATGCAGAAACACCAGAAGCTGTAATATTCTAACAGCTGCAGATTCTTGAGTCACTAGCTACTACAATCTTAAAGTACTCTAAGTGAAGGTAAGGTAAAGGTAAAGTACGAGACTTGAACCGGCGTCTTAGCACGCGAGTTTACACCCATATGTGCTCGGCCGCCTATCCAGAAATGTTCGGAAATTTCTAGATAGTGTCGCCTCAAGCATTGAAACTCAGATGCGAGGCAACATTCCTCACCTTCCCAGGGTAATACCCTGGTACCCATTTCTGCCAATGGCTGGGTCGAGCATGGGGTGTATTTTTTTTTTTAAAACCACGAGTACAATTCACACTAGGGAGCCGCGATAGCTCAGTGGTTAGTGAACTGGACTACAAAGGACAAGGGGTAGGGTTCGATCCCAACCAATGGCTTCCAGGTTCACCCAGCCTTAAATGGGTACCTGATTTTTTTCTGGGAAAGTAAAGCAGCACCGGCGTAATACCGACCACATTACCCCAAAAATCATGTGCTGAAGGTCTGTAAAATACAGGGTCACTAACACCATATTTCCCTATACGCCACTTGGCGTGACGGGGGTACTTTACTTTTACTTTTGCAATTCACACTGCTTGGGGCGGGAATCGAACACGGGTTGTCCGAACGTAGGTAGCCTGGTCGGGTGGTTTTCCCAACTCTAAGTACTCTCTTTCTAAATACTTATACCATTATATATCCATAACATACATGACAATGTTGATTTTGATAAGGTTTTTAGATTGCTTATTTTTTGTCTCATTGTTTTTAGAGCAAAGAAGAAACCACCAACATTAGTTGCTTCAGAACACCCATATGGTTTCAGTCCAGCATCATGCATTCATCCATTTACAGGACAACCACGCCCACTTCACTTTGGCAATGACAATAGCACTTACAGTCGTCAGTCTCGAACGCAGACCATTCGACCTGATCCTATTTGTAGTAAGTTTGATAACCTTGAAGCTTGCACTTTTGTCTCTATTTAATCCAATAACATTATTCTCGCCATATGTCTTTATCTATATGTTAGTCACTCCAAGAAGGAGAATCTTGAAAATGTGCTAAAACTGTCACGTTTTTGTCATCTAAAATGTAAATAAATATTTAATTAAATTGCAAAAAGGTTATTATACTGTTGATATTTACATAATTTAATCATGTTTTTACAGTTTGCATAAAGTTGTATGCATTTATGAAATATTTACTTGAGTTTTGTTGATGCAAGATACTCCTACATGTGCAGATTTGTGTTAAATGTGAAGAAAACTAATTTCATAAATGAAGTTTGTAATAGAAATGAAATAGGTATCAAAAGTCTTAATTTAATAGTTACCTTTAATTGTTACACTTTGAGAAGGAAAAAGGTTGCCTGATTGTTTTTGTTGCAGTTATTTTTATTACAAATATTTTGTTTTCTAACATCTTTTAAACTGATATTTTTTTGTTTTGTTAAAGAGTTTTAATTGATAGGTTGATTTATTAAGCACATTTTTTGATTGGTTAATTTTACTAAAAAGTTTATTGTATCTTTCAGGGCAGCCATGCTCCAGTGCTCCAGTTGACAGAATTTGCAGCAAGACAGAAAAGAGCCAAAGAGTACACTCAGCAGCTGTAAGAGAAAATGAAACCCTGGCTAAAAAAGTTGAATATCTAAGATTATTAACAAATAATAATAATTGATACATTCCCAAAATCTTTACACAAAGAAAAAAGCTATTGGCATAAACTGACAATGTGACAACTGTGTTCCATATCACAGAGACTAGTCTATCTGTTAACCCTTAATTACGATTACTTGTGGCACACTTCATTACATTCTGTAGTACAAAATACTACCATTTAATTGTAACATTAGGAACTTGGATTTCCTGTCTCAGGCTGATTTATGACCCGAAATTGACCATTTGGACCGGACATGTTATTTTGTCAATCTAAACGGACGCTGTAGATTTGTCAGTATGTTTAGCTACCCGAAATCGTTATTCACTGAGTTTCCCAAGTCACAAAGAATTGTTTGATGTCACCGATGGCAGAGAAAATGTCTCTGGTCAAAGGGAAAAAAATTATAAATGACCCGTTCATTGAAAAAAAAAAAACAATAGGTTTGTATCTCATCATCATCATCGAGTGCCGTCTCCGCAATGAAGGTTGGCTACCATGGAGCGCCATTCTGCTGTCTCTTGCTTTGATGGTGAAGGTTGTCACATGCTGATTTGTCCATCTTTTGATGTTACTCGTCCATGTTAGTCTTGGTCTGCCTCTGCCACCTCGTATCTCACAAAATGGAAAAAAAAATCCTACATTAATAAAAACAAATTAAACACTCAGAGGTCACCAGAAGTAGTAATTAGAAAGGTACATAGAAGGGGGTTAATGTTTGAACACTGCAAACTATCAATTTTGGAAGAATTTGATGTTTTGATGCAGTAATTTTTACTATGGTATTCGTAAACTGTGGGAGCCGCGATAGCTCAGTGGTTAGTGAACTGGACTACAAAGGACAAGGGGTAGGGTTCGATCCCAACCAACAGCTTCCGGGTTCACCCAGCCTTTAATGGGTACCGGATTTTTTTCTGGGAAAGTGAAGTGGCACGGGCGTAATACTGACCACATTACCCCAAAAATCATGTGCCGAAGGTCTGTAAAATTTATGGTCACTAACACAATATTCCCTATACACCACTTGGCGTGACGGGGGTACTTTACTTTTTTTTTTTTATTCGTAAACTATGGTTAAAACATTTTGGTTGCTGCATTTATTTTCATTGTGTTCTTTCAAAGGAACTGGAAGGAGGAAATGATTAGGTTTAAATATTCTTGATTGAAATTTGTAACTGTCATAGGACAAGCAGAGAGTGACTTTGTCAAGAGAATTTACTGATGCACTTTGGGAAATGCTGTGGCAAGTGGATATGGGAAATTCCCAAATATAATTAAAATAGTTCCATGGATAGAATAGAATATCAATGCATTAGCCATGTTCTGAATTCAGTAAAACAACTTAAAAAAAACACTAATTTCATACAATTTTCAGGAGAAAAATTATTATAATATTTTGGTCAATCAAAATAAGAAACCAGAAACCGCAAATGCCTGTTCGGGGCATGTTCTTTAGCTGAAATGACCAAAGTCACAGATGCGGGGATGCATGATACAGATTAGGTCCTAAAATTACACAAATAAGCATCCCCCCTTGACAAAAATATTGGTGTTTTTAACTTACATTCAAAACTGCTGTCTAAACAGCTTTCATTAGATTTTCCTGCATTCCCGCTATAATTAAAAAAAATTATTGTTTATATAATACCACCTATATTGCCGTTCCTGTTGTTTCGGTTCATCTTGCAAATTTGCTAAAATAACAATTGCCAGTGTTTATGACTTTCAATTTTACTGACACTGCAAGCGCAAAAATATATCTCACCTTGTAATGCAAATTTAACCAAATTAAAACAATCCAAAAAAATTATGACTTTCACTTTTATACACTGAAGTTATTAAATTGTATAGTTGTGTAGACAAATATAGATTCAGAATGTTAATATGAGAGATTAAATGTCATGAATTAAGCAGATCATAAGATATTATTAATATCACTTATAAACACTGGTGCCATGATCACTGAAACATAGACCTATTCCAGATACAGAATTCACAAAACTAAAGTGTTAAAAAAATGTGTACTTTCACTGTTACTCACAGAAATTAATAAACTGTACTGCTGTATAAACAAATTTAGATTCAAAATGTTAATATGAGAGATTAAATGTGGTGAATTAATCGAATTGAAATATAAATTATATAGTCCAGGTGTAATTTTTTACAGAATTGGTGGGCTAGACAAACAATCTGGTCAGACTTTGCAGGAGGGAATTCTGTATTTGATGTCACAACTGCATGAAACTAAAGTAGAGCTTTTAAAGAGCAAGCATTTAGATGTGTGCAGTATTTACAATCAAGTTGAAGTGCTATACAGTGATTACTGGCAGGCACTGCTGTTGAAATGGGTACTTCATACTCTGAAGGGGATCCAGAAACCATCTCACAAAATGCTGTGCATAGTATCTTGGAGGAAGATAAAAGAGAGGCTGTCTAAAGGTAACCTATTGGAGAATGATGGAAGTATAGTTTTGGCCAGACTTGTGACTCTTATTCCCAGACTCTGAGAATATTGTTAAATGGAAATTAATTATACACTAATTATAACACTAAAAAAACATAACTGGAAACAATCCAGAAGCAAGAAAAAAAAGAAAGAAGCCAGAAATTTATCAAATAAAGAAAAAAGTTACTAATAAACTTGATGATAATGTAACAAATTATACAATCCAGACTGTTGTAAATGTAAGTAAAAAAAAAAGTAAAGAGCCCTGTCACGCCAAGTGGCGTATAGGCAATTTGGTGTTAGTGACCATAAATTTTACAGACTTTCAGCACATGATTTTTGGGGTAATGTGGTCGGTATTATGCCTGTGCCGCTTTATTTTCCCAGAAAAAATCCGGTACCCATTTAAGGCTGAGTGAACCCAGAAGCCGTTGCTTGGGATCAAACCCTACCTCTTGTCCATTGTAGTCCAGTTCACTAACCACTGAGCTATCATGGCTCCTCTGTTGTAAATGTGCTCATCAACAATTTTACGTCAGGTTTTTCTTGAACCCACTTTCATCAGTCGCCACAGAGAACAACATTCACTTTATATTTGTTTTAAATCTTGTGTCCCACATAGGGTACTATTGGTTATTGGTTATGGAAGGCCTCGGTATCACTGCAAACTATAAAATATAGGGTACTATATAATATAGTATTCCTCCCAACAATCTGCTACCAATTCTAGATAAGGAAATAAAGAGGTAACAAAAAATTAACACAAGATAAATGAGATGCTTGAGAAGAATAGTAAATATAACTGAAAGGAAATAAGAAAAAGAGATAGAGTCACACTTGTGCTGTGTCAAATTAAGAAATGACAGATCAAAAAGTTTGGATGAGTAACACAATCACCACCAGAAAACATCACCTAGAAACTATTAACACTTGGGAAATGGTAAAAAAAAGCAAACCCTAGAATACAATGAATCAGTGAAATAGCTGACATCACAATGAGCATTTGTGGCATCTACAGACTATTGATCCTGACACTATTATTATTTCCTTATTTCTGAAACCCACTAGAGATGAAGGAAAGTAAAGTAAATCCAATATAAAACTGCTTTATTTTGAAAGCAATTTCACCTTGCCAAAACCACATTCTATCCTGTCTCCTTTGAAGAGATGGCACACCTGTAGAATACACCTTCATCATATACCATCTCTGTATGTATGTATGTATATATATATACATACACACACACACGCATGCACGAGCACACACATACACACCTTTCCTACTTAACTTTACCCTTTTCCACTACCAAACCGAAACACAAAAGCTGCCAAACAGTGGTTTCCAGAGGAACAATGTAAGAGGGTACAACAAATGACATCTTGATGGATTGCAGTGAAAGCAGAGATCAGTTGTGTGAACCAGACTTAGAACACCCTTTACACAATTAAAATGACTATGCTCAAAATGGAGAAACTTTCCTTATGGCCTGCTCTATATTGTCACAAAACATACTAATTACTCTCTACTGTGATTGCCCATGATTGGGAAGAAGAAGAAATAGAATAATGACATGGAAGATAAATAGCCCAATCATCTATTTCGTTTGTCTTGATTCTTTGTGAGGTTGAAATAGTCCCTTTTTTCTCCCACTCACCTTTAATAATCAGTGTCATATCTCTTATTTCTTAAAAAAATGTAAATATTTTTAGTCTCATCTTTATATCTTTTAGTATTTTTCTTAATTTAATTTATTGTTTATTATTTATTTATTTTAATTTATAATTATTCCTTTAACTGTATTTGTTTAAATTTTAATTGAAACATGCCATTTTGTCATGTATCATGGTCTATTTAGTGTACATTTTTTCTTTTGTTACTTGTTTATTGATTGTGTTCTCTTTTTTTTGCAGCTTGTTATTTACAGAGGGATTTATGGTATTAAGTCATTTCAAATCTAAATGTTCACGATTAACATGAAATATCTCCTCTTTCCCTGCACTTACAAACTTGATTTTTTGCATCTGGCCTTGTTTTTCCAAGGTCCCACCGATTTCACAAAATTTAATGATGTAGGAAGTATGCTTCATCATGAAGCAGCACTTTCCTTTGATCTCAGTGAATTTACGTATCTTTTTGCTCCTGGAGAAAATAATTTACCGTACATTAATGGAAATCAGCTTCTCGACATAGGCGTCTCTACACAACTTGAAAGTTGGAGGCGTTTATCAACTGTTTACTTTCTATTGTTTACTTTCTTTAAAATACTATGAGAATGTCAATGTTATAGCCTTTACAGACGGTCTAAAACAAATCAGCGTATAAACAGTTCCATTAATGAAAACTATTTAAACAATATACAACAAAGAATACATTTAAAAAAATTAATTATCCGTTGCGAGCGATAACGAGCATGACATATCAAGCAAAGTTATTGTTTATGGGTACGCATGTGACTAAAGAGTCCGATGTAAGCACGGGATCCTCTTCACTGTAAAGAGCTACATTGTTCGTTTTATGTCTTTCCATGTGACTTTCATTATTTTACGTAAACAAGACATATGAAAGTGATTTAGTTTCTTTGCATGCCTGCAGTACACATATCAAGAATCTTTACATTTTCAAAACGTTATCAACTTTAGCTAAAGATTGATCATGCGGACATATAAAAACGTCCATTATTATTTCATTTATTCTGAATCAGAGGAGTCTAACATATTGATTACTAATCTGGGCTGAACGAACGATAGTCCATCTTTTTTCCAATAGTCATTTTCTTCTTTTAAGACATGATCTTCACATTTGCACCAAAAATCTTTGTCAATCTGTGATAGAGCAGCATATGTCAGTCCTTTTATATCGCATAGTTTAAAACTTGTATTCTCAGCTGCCACCTGCCCTTTAATTTTTGCCCAAACGAGTTCAATGGGGTTTAATTGTGGATGATAAGGGGGCAGTCTCAAGCACGTATGACCATGCTGTTGAATGATTTTGTCTATTTGGAATACTTTGGTCTTTTGCGATTTCTTAACAAGTGACAGTAATTCAGGTTTCAAAAATCCCTCGTTAAATGGAATTCCTTCCTTTCTTAGCCAAATCTTTATAACATCTTTTGTACTGGTAGATGTAGGAATTTTGTCTTCTTCTGCCACAGCGTTGTGGTACGACGCGTTGTCCATTACCAGACAGGATGGTCTGTCTAGAATTGGAAGAAGAGTATTTTCAATCCACTCTCTAAATATATGGCCATTCATCTCGGTGTGATAGTCCCTGTTGTCAGTATAATTAGAGGTGAATATAAGTTCTGCATTTTTCACCAACCCTTCTTTTCGGCTGCCTGCATGTGCCATTATAATACGCTGTCCTTTTCCAGTGGGTACACATCTTTTAATACTTCCATCTGATAACTGCCATTCCTTGGCACTTGTGTGGTGAGAATTTATCCAAGATTCATCTAGAAATACAATATCATAACCTTGGTTACGCATTTCCCGTACTTCACGTAAATATTTACTCCTCATAGAAACTAAGTGCGGTTTCTCGCAGATGACATTTCTACCACTATCGTACTTTCTAAACGTAAAACCGATGCTTCTAACAGTTCTCCATAATGTTGTTTTCGACACAACAATGTCATTTTCTGCTCTCAGTCGAATTTTCAGTTTTCTTAAAGTCACAGTTTCTTTGGAATCGAACATTTTACAAATTGCTCTTCTAATCACTTCCTTGTCAAAACTATCTACTACTTTCTTTCTTCCTAGCGTCCTAGTCTTGATAGAACTGGACACTCCGTTAGCTTTAAGCACTTGTTTGAAAAAGCGTTTGCTTATACCCAATGTGTGAATAGTTCTCTTTTCTGGCTTTGAGATGCTTCGATACAGTTTTCCACGCTTAGCTTCTATGCAAAAATATTTATACACCTTTATTGCCACTGATTGCAATGTAAGGAACTTTACTTTTATACCCATTGACTAACAGATCACAAATTTAACGAAATTACCCAATAATTAGGATACGCCGTTGCACATAAATCACAACAAAACGACAGGAAATGGGATGCACCGGATATAAAATTATAACTATGACGCGTTTTATGTGTTTTTTAGTGCTTAAAACAGGGAAATTGGCGCGCATTACGTTCAAGATGACAAGTCCGTGGGTGCTCACTCATATGAAGCGGTAATTCCTCCAAATATATGGTTTGACCAAAATGCCTTAAATTTGTATACTTCAAATAAAGAATATTTACAACTATACGTTTGTTGGTGAGGAAATGAATGTACTTCTTGGGACCAAAAAATCACAAGACCATATGCAAAATTTCAGCATTATCAATCAATTGGTTGCAGAGATATGGAATTTTAAACACCTTCAAAATATTTTGAAACGACCTATAAAACCAGTATCATAACATTTGCATTTAATTTTATTTTAATTCTTAAACAATTACAATGTTTTCAGGCCTTATCCATTGGTGAAACATGTGAAGGCCCAAGCCCCTTCATGAGGCCACACAATCGATTTGACAGAGGACTGGATCAAGTTTGTTCTCAACATCACTCTCACTTTCTTCCGCCCATGCCAAAGACATTCTGATGATTTAGCAGCAGGAGAGAGAGAAAAAAAAACAATTTCTTTATTGAGTTTTGTTACTGGAAGGCATGATTTATAATTTTTCATTCATAGTTTGAACACATATTCCTGTTAAAAAATGTTTATGTAAACAACAAACTGTGATAATTTTTCTGGTGTCAAATGTTTCATTATTTTCCAAAACTGTTATTGATATCAAAAGTTTGGTACACCATATCAAACTCCACATTGTAGTGTTAAGTTTTCTACTTGTATTTTTGCTTATTCAGCTTAAGTATGTTTTTATCAAGAATGTTATCTCCATCTAAGGATGAGCATTAAACTGTTATGACCATATCTCCCCACACTCTCCTGCTCATCTCAGTCTTTGAGGTCATTATGAGTCATGCATTTATGGAAAATGAACTTGTCTCTCTGACATCCTTTTATACATATATCATGAATTTTACTTTAAAATATTTACTAAAGTAGACATTAATTCTTTAGCTACTGAGAGACATGGCTTGTGCTAAAAAAAATTTTTAGTAATTAAAAAAAAAATTAATGTTGTAATTGTGAAATCTGGAAAAAATGGAAAGAGAAAACTCAAAACTGTCAACATTTTGCTCACTCTTTTCTGAAGAAAATTATCAGAATATATTAGTCAACCAAATCAGCAACTAAGAACTGACTCACAAAGAGATATGACAAAGATTATGGCACTGGCTATGACACACGTTGAGAAAGCCAACTGAGAGTATTACATGACAAATTCTTTTTTAGAATCCCCAAGAAAAAAGACAAGCAGGTAGACCAAAATATACTTGGAGATAACAAGTGGAAGCAGAGATGAAGAGGATAAGGAAAATATGAAACGATCTTAAAAGAATGGCAAGAAACAGAACTGCTTGGAAAGTGTTTGTTGGAGATATATGCTCCACAGGAAGTTGAAAGGAAGAAGAAGAACTGACTCAAAAGGTGCAAACAAGAGGCCGACAGTTTAGTATCTTGTGTGGAAATGCAAAATCATTGGCAATATGCTCAGTATGGAAGTTAGAACCATGGGGATTAGACAAGAAAATTGAGATGACATAACTGCAGCTTTACAGAAGAATTTGAGAAAGCTATGGCAACTAAAATGTAAAGTGAACATTATAAAAGTGGTCCCAACAAAAAGGAAACTTTCTTGACAATATCAGGATGAAATGGTCATTATTTTTGGCTGGTCCCAACAAAAAGGAAACTTTCTTGACAATATCAGGATGAAATGGTCATTATTTTTGGCCATATAATGTGCAAACTGTGACGACAGGAAAAACTGAGAGAAAATGTGATAGAAGAAAAGAGAGACAAAAAGACAGCTTTAAGAGAATGCCATGATATGAAGTCAGCAGCAAAAGTGATAATCAACTAAAAGAAGATAGAACGTTGTGGAGAGATATGACTCATAATCACTTATGTCAGAAGGCATTGTATATGATGATGTTGTTGAATGTTTTATATGTATGGTGTTATTCAGTTACACTGTTAATGATGTTATTTGATACACACAATTATTTATTCTAATGAGTAATCGTTTGTTCTTCCTCACAATCCAGGTTTTTTTTTTGGTGTATAATTGTTTATGTTTACAATGCAACAACTGCTATAACCTTGTATTGTTGCACACTATAATCATATATATATATATATATATATATATATATATCAGGGAACATTTGGCTGTGTTCACTTTCTGCGTGGTTTCACCTTATGTCTTTTGACTGCTACGATGGGGACTACAGTTACCTTTCTTTGTTCGGGAGATGAGTTAGTAATTCGGATGATTCCGCTGGCACGGGCCCTTGAATCAATTATGGATTTTGATTCGTTTGCAGTGATAACCAATAACCAATATATATATATATATAAAATTAGAATATTATATCCGTTTACATATATATGTTGTAATTATAATGTAATAATCTTTTACATGCAGTGGTTGAATTTTTCAATTAAAAAAGACAAAGGGGTTTTATACCCTTAGGAGAATATTATCAGAAGCTACTTTTTGCTCTTTCATGTCCATATATATTTAGCTGCTTGTCTAAATTTGAATTTGCCTGCTTTCAGGTCAGAACTTATTGTCTGTCTCAAGTTTGATAATTTGTTAATTAGCAAGCTTTTCCAATCTGAATTTGTACAATCCCTCCTCATTTTTCTCTCAAATAATAAAATTGAATTAGATGATGATGAACATAGAGAGACGTACTGCATGCTGTTTATCATCAACATTTTAGTTGTTTTGCTTATTTCTGAAATATAACTTGGATATCATTCTTATATGGTTTATTCATAGTCAGTTAGAAGTTATATCATAACTTTCAGTAACAATTGTAATTACAAATTAAATATTTCACATCAGAAAGTGTCACTTTAGTCATTTTTGAACTGTTTGTTATCAGAAGTTATATCATAACTTTCAGTAACAATTGTAATTACAAATTAAATATTTCACATCAGAAAGTATCACTTTAGTCATTTTTGAACTGTTTGTTATCAAAAACAGTAATGGCCTAAACATCATCAATGCAAAAAACTATCTAAAAATAACATTTTTGTGTGGTACTACAACCTAGAACAGCTACCGTAAAATAGCAATTTTAAGTGTGAGAGAAATTAAAATAAACTCATGACATCTTCCCCCCATATATCTTGAAACATTTATAGAAATATTAATACCTAATTTATTTTTTATTTATTTAGCTCACCAAAATGAAATCAACTCTAAGTGTTTTCAAGTTGTGTAGGACTGTGACAGGTGTTTGTGACTGGATGTGATCAGTAGATTCAGTCAGAAAGTTTCTTACACGCTACAGTTTTAATCATTATGTGCTGATAGTTTAGTCTGACAACATATTTAGTCTGGAAGTTTCTTGCACGCTACAGTTTTAATCATTATGTGCTGATAGTTTAGTCTGACAACATATTCAGTCAGAAAGTTTCTTACACGCTACAGTTTTAATCATTATGTGCTGATAGTTTAGTCTGACAACATATTTAGTCAGGAAGTTTCTTACACGCTACAGTTTTAATCATTATGTGCTGATAGTTTAGTCTGACAACATATTTAGTCAGCAAGTTTCTTACACGCTACAGTTTTAATCATTATGTGCTGATAGTTTAGTCTGACAACATATTTAGTTTGGAAGTTTCTTGCACGCTACAGTTTTAATCATTATGTGCTGATAGTTTAGTCTGACAACATATTTAGTCTGGAAGTTTCTTGCACGCTACAGTTTTAATCATTATGTGCTGATAGTTTAGTCTGACAACATATTCAGTCAGAAAGTTTCTTACACGCTACAGTTTTAATCATTATGTGCTGATAGTTTAATCTGACAACATATTTAGTCAGGAAGTTTCTTACACGCTACAGTTTTAATCATTATGTGCTGATAGTTTAGTCTGACAACATATTTAGTCAGGAAGTTTCTTACACGCTACAGTTTTAATCATTATGTGCTGATAGTTTAGTCTGACAACATATTTAGTCAGAGAGTTTCTTACATGCTACAGTTTTAATCATTATGTGCTGATAGTTTAGTCTGACAACATATTTAGTTTGGAAGTTTCTTGCACGCTACAGTTTTAATCATTATGTGCTGATAGTTTAGACTGACAACATATTCAGTCAGGAAGTTTCTTACACGCTACAGTTTTAATCATTATGTGCTGATAGTTTAGTCTGACAACATATTTAGTCAGGAAGTTTCTTGCACGCTACAGTTTTAATCATTATGTGCTGATAGTTTAGACTGACAACATATTGAGTTAGGAAGTTTCTTACACGCTACAGTTTTAATCATTATGTGCTGATAGTTTAGTCTGACAACATATTTAGTCAGGAAGTTTCTTGCACGCTACAGTTTTAATCATGTGCTGATAGTTTACTTTGACAACATATTCAAACAACATATTCAGTCAGAAAGTTTCTTGCACGCTACAGTTTTAATCATTATGTGCTGATAGTTTAGTCTGACAATATATTCAGTCAGGAAAGTTTACAAACCTCCTGGCTCTGAATGCAGGAGGAGAGGAGGCCAGTGCGTTGGAGTTATAACCTAGGCAGGCCAACCCACCCCCACTCCTTTATTCCTTTCTCTGAGAGTGTCAAAAAGCTAAAGGGCTGCTAATTTACTTTTAATGATCAGATTGCCTCCTGTTGCAAGCTATTTTGAAAGAATTTCCTATCACTTAATCTTATATTAGATAGAACTTTGGACAATTCCACATAGCACTGAAAGACAAGAACCAGGGATGCAAATTTCAGACCTTATAAACAACTCCAAATTAAATGGTGATGTAATATAAGATAGTAATGGAAAAAAACAAACTGAATCAGGCTGGAAGTGTACAAAAGGAAGATATTAAGTAAGTATATTAATGACAATGAAACTTTTGTTGTAAAATTATATACAAAAAGTATTAGTTTTTTTTACATATAAAGAGAACCACACTAGATGGAATAGTCAATTAAGCCAAGCTTACGTGAGGATGGCAGTAGTGTCAATAAGAGAAAACAATCCTAAGATAAAATAACTTTTTGAATATGTACACAAATGAAAGAATAGGAAGATCACAGCAGTCAATCCTCAGTGAGTAATTAAATAAATTATTTCTAATTCGATTGACACCTTTCTGCAAAGAAAATGAATAGGATAATAACATAAATATAGAGGTCACCACCTTTTTTATATAGGATGCTCACTTCTCACTCGTAAATGATCTCTGCATGGAACGAACAGTGTTCTTTTTTAGTGATTCTGATACGACAGTGGTACATGAGAGTGAAAACATTATTATACTATCAGAGAAAAAAAATAAAATGTAAGTCTTGTTAAAGTAAATGTTTGCTGCTGTTCAGACAAAGTTTTAAAAACAATTCTTATTCAATCTGTCTCAATAAAAAGTTTATTATGTTGTTGTTGTTGTTGTTGTCAGGATCATTATTAGTGCTGCAGGGAAAATCTAATATCTCCCCTCAAAAATGTTGGAGAACTTTGACCCACAATCCTTACTATTATTTACCTTCCCTAACTCATTACCCCTTATGTAAACCAAAGTACTGGCACTTCACCAGCTATGTGAAAACAGTAGATCACATATTACTTCACTGCCCCAACATAATGAACATGAGGTGTCATCCAACTTATCCAAATATTGATAATATGCTCTTCTCAACATCAGAACAATAAAAAACAAATACGTAACACTTTTGTATGAGATACATGGACTGCAAAAAGTAACCAGCACACAGGGGAAAGGTATTAAGTCAAATCAAGTTATAATGGTGAGCCGTGATTAGCTCAGTGGTTAGTGAACTGGACTACAAAGGACAAGGGGTAGGGTTCGATCCTAACCGACGGCTTCCAGGTTCACCCAGCCTTAAATAGGTACTGGATTTTTTCTGGGAAAGTAAAGCGGTGCGGGCGTAATACCGCCCACATTACCCCGAAAATCATGTGCTGAAGGTCTGTCAAATTTATGGTCACTAACACCATATTCCCTATACGCCACTTGGTGGGATGGCACTCTGTACTCTTTACTTTTAAGTTATAATGGTCATAGCTTGTTTTCACAAAAATAGTTATCCATAATATTCAAGGATAATTATTGTCTACCAAAGTGTCAATGCTAAAGAAATTAGACCTCCTGATATACAGTATTATGAACTTGTTTAATAGAAAAATAATAGGAAAAAAATTGCATTCAACTGTTACAAATTATAGGTCTATTGTGGTAATTGACAAGGCCAACTCACTGTCTTGACATGACTTGTATATCAATAAATAGGCACATGTGAATATAACAGAGTTCTGGAACAATGTTAAATATTTTAATTCATTTTTGACAACCAGTGTTTTCTTTGTTTGACACTCCCTACAGGTAATCAACTTTACTTCAGCCAAAATTTGTAAAGTATAGATGTTAAATAAAATAAAAAATAAAAAATACAATGCATTAATAATTAATCATTAAAAGTTTTAATCAAAATCCCCCCCCCCCCCCCCCCCCTATTCTTTCTTACATATATCATCATGTGCCATACCAGTTGGCACAGACAATAATGTCCTTCCACAATTATCTGTCCTCATTGCAAAAAACAATTCTGTTGTTGACTGTTTATCATGTCACTACACCAAGGAACAAAATAAAACCAGAAATAAGTGAGGAACAATGTGGATTTGTGGAAGGAAAGGGCACCAATAATGCAATATACATCTTAAGAACATTGATAGAAAGATCTATAGAGGTAAAGAAAGATCTATATATGTGCTTTACTACACAAAAGCATTTGACAAGGTAAAGCATGTGGAAATAATCAATATGCTGGAGAAATTAAACATTGATGGCAAGGATCTGTGAATCATAAAAAACATGTACTAGCAACAAACAGCAGCTATATGAATTAACAACCAAACAGGACAATTCCAATATATAAAACAAGGAGTCAGACAAGGCTGTGTTCTGTCACCGGATTTGTTTTCACTTTACAGCGAATATATTATGAGATCAATAGTAGACAAAAAAGGAATTGAAGTCAACGGTCACAACATAAATAATTTGCGATATGCGGATGACACAGTCTTAATAGCAGAGACTGAGAACGAACTACAAGAAATGATAGACATAATAGTAAAAGAAAGCAACAAGAAAGGTCTCAGTCTGAATAGCAAGAAAACAGAAGTAATGGTTATATCGAAGAAACAATCATCACCAGCATGCAGCATAAAAATAAACAAGACAAATCTGAAACAAGAACGTTTGAAATACTTGGGCACAATAATAACATCAGATGGAAGATGCACCACAGAAATAAAAAGCAGAATAGCTCAGGCCAAAATAGCATTTCAGAAAATGAAAAATATCTTATGCAACAAATCTATATCAATAAAAACGAGAAAGAGAGTTCATCGGTGCTATATAGAACCAATTCTGACCTATGGAAGTGAATCATGGACAGTAGACAAACAAATGAAAAGACGATTGGAGGCCACAGAGATGGGATTTCTCAGAAGAATGTTGAAAGTTCCCTGGACAGATAAAAAGACCAATGAGGAAGTTCTCAAAGAGGCCAACACAAAAAGGGAGCTCTTAAAAAACATCAGAAAGAAGCAATCAACATTTTTCGGGCACATCATGAGAAGAGGAAAGTTGGAATACTTGGTAACAACTGGCAAAATAAAAGGAAAAAGAGATCGCGGACGACAAAGAGAGAAAATACTGGATAGCTTGGTGTCATGGCATGGAAAACAGTCAACAACAGAACTGATACGATGCACTGTGGATAGAAGATTGTGGAGGGACATGATCACCTACGCCAACCAGTAAGGCATATGATGATGATGATGATGACACCAAGCTATCTTGTATCTTCTCTCTTTGTCATCTGTGATATATTTTTCCCTGTATTTAGACAGTTTAAACTAAGTATTCCAACTTTCCTCTTCTCATGAGGTGCTCAAAATATAGTTAATTGTTTTTCACATATAAAAAGAGGGGAAAAACAGACAAACACATATAAATGTTAATCATGTTACTTCTTGTATTCACATTCACATGCAAGCATTCACATTCTCAACTTGTTGAAGAGTTCAGACTAAAAATGAGGTCAACATTAAGGCACTTGCTAATAGTCAATAAATAACACCTTCAAAAGTCCATGAGATCATCATCATTATTACACCTTATGTATATTAGAAGATTAATTATCACATGAAGACCATACTCAGCAAAAAAAGTCTAGCAAAACAAAGGCCAGGAAGAAAACTAATTAAAATAACCATGTTAGAGGAGCATGATATAACAGGTGGACATCCTACCTAATAGAAGGAAAACTTGATACAAATCCAAATAAGAAAATCTTGTTAGTCTGGTATGATTGTTTCCCAAGGAGAGACAATTTTGACCACAAACAATTGCTGTCTTGTATAATGGTCAAATAAATTCAAGGTGTAAAACACTGAAATGTATTTCCTAATATGCAACAAAGAAAAGGAAGAAAAAAAGATCAAATTATGTCATGCCTTGTGACATGTACAAAATATTCTTTTTGCACCAGTTACCTTTGATGCATTTCAATAATTTTCTTGACCTTTGTTTTTCAAACAATATTAGATATTAAATAAGAGAAGCATCCAATGTTGACTTCACAACGTTGATTATTTATAGAATGTAACAATCTCCTCTCATCTGTATTGTGTCTAATATTGATTATTTATTAAATGTAATAATCTCCTCTTATCTGTATTGTGTTTAGCATTGATTATGTATAAAATGTAATAATCTCCTCTTATCTGTATTGTGTCTAACATTGATTATTTATAGAATGTAATAATCTCCTCTCATCTCTATTGTGTTTAACATTGATTATTTATAAAATGTAATAATCTCCTCTCATCTGTATTGTGTCTAACAATGATTATTTATAGAATGTAATAATCTCCTCTTATCTGTATTGTGTTTAGCATTGATTATTTATTAAATGTAATAATCTCCTCTCATCTGTATTGTGTTTAACATTGATTATTTATAGAATGTAATAATCTCCTCTTATCTGTATTGTGTTTAGCATTGATTATGTATAAAATGTAATAATCTCCTCTTATCTGTATTGTGTCTAACATTGATTATTTATAGAATGTAATAATCTCCTCTCATCTGTATTGTGTTTAACATTGATTATTTATAGAATGTAACAATCTCCTCTCATATGTATTGTGTCTAACATTGATTATTTATAAGACTTAATGATCTCTTCCCATTTCTGTTGTGTCTGGGCTGCGTTAGCCTCCCAGAAAATCTCTAATGATTTCCATCCACATTGTGCTGTGGTCAGAACATACTGATTGGCAGTATCAAGTGAGTAGGTGTATGCTCCCATAACAAGACTTTGAACCATCCTGGCAGCTACCAGAGTTCTAAATGTAGCTGATTCTGCTGGATTAAGACTTAATAGAGATGTATACCCTGCTAAAATGTGGCCTGGGGTATCCAGAACTGGCACTTTCAAATACTTGGTCATGAGCATGTAGGCAACAGCCATGGCAAGGTCATAAATTGGGAAATTTTTGTGACTGTCTTGGTAGTCTAACAGTCCACATATCTCAGGGGTTGAGTCTGGGGATGCTTCCACTGTTACCAGAATATTCTGCTCATTTAAATCTCCATGAATTTGTCCTGCATATAGAGAAAGTTGATTTTGTGTGTGATTATTTAGCACATTTGGGAAACATGTTTTTATTTTTAGATTAGACAAAAAAAAAAAAAAAAAAAAAAAAAAAAAAAAAAAAAAAACTTATGTTCACACAACCACTCTTGTATTCAAAAGTCAAAAACATAAATCCAAATTGCTATACTGTTTAAAAGAAATAAGTATCAATACACTGAATTCACTCATGCAGAACTAATAAGCCATTTTACATTTCCAGTTTTGTTCTTTTCTATATTGAGCTGATATCTGCTAGTCTATTTGTATACCCCTAAAAAGTTATTAAGTGGGTGTAGGTAGAGTGTGTTATGATTTTCAGTAGGCTGTGAAATCTGTGCCTTTGAGCCCAACACATGTGATTTCTGTACAGCATTTTCTTTATTGCTGGGTGATTTTGTCTTCTTTCTTTGAACCATTTGATAAGATTAGTTAGTCTCTTTTAAGGGCTGCCTCTGAGAGGTTTAGTAGGACTTTTATCATTTCTCATTCACTGATCCTAATGTCAGCAGTTATCTATGTTTTGTTGTTCATTTACAGCTGTTGTACTCTATGGCATCTTCATCCTATTATCATCTTTTCTCTTATTTATTTGCCTTTAAGCATTGAGAGAGATAGTCTGCTGTCTTAACTTCAAAGGCAAGTCTAAACCAAATTTGGGTGAGTGGCTTACAAGTTATGTAACTTAAATCTAATCTCGGCCTCAAGAGACTATCTTATCTGTTTACTAGTCTTTAAGTTCCTGCTTTATCAGCATCTTGTACAAATATCAAATATTACATATCTTAAAGACGTGTGTAAAATGCGTGGGTACCGGAAACGTTTATGTCTATCAAATAATATCTGATAAGAGTATTAAATAGGGCGTAACCAACAACGATGATGTAATACTATTACAATTGGTTAAATTTTAATGAAGCGAATAAAGAAATATATGATAAGATCAAAGACAAAGTATTCAAAGGTGCAGTCATGAATAGCAATTTTCCCACCTATTGTTCTGCTCAGACAATAACATCCTAAAATTGATGCAGTAGTGTTGCATATTTGTTGGTGGTAATTTAGTTTATGGGGAGATATGGACCAGACTGGCCATTTTCCACTTAAGTGGATGTAGGTCTGATTTCCAGTAGGGCAGATTTTTTTTTTTATCAGGGTGAAATAAAACCCTAACTTGCACAATATGTGGTGACTGTATTGGGTAGGATTTATTCTTTGCCCCTTCATTTAAGATTTCATCTTCTGGGAGAATATATGAAACATTTCATTTTTACACTAAGAGAACCATTATTATCATTTTGCATACACCTATACATTTATTTAAAAAAAACCAATCTAATGAATCTGTGGTAATACAATTTCTTGCTATCATCATCATCATTATCATCATCATCAAAGATGTGGGGTGATGTTGTCAGTGCATTTATCTATTAACCATTTGGCTGAAGTTTGACTCCCAGACACAGAAAGTTTTTTTTCTGACAAACATAGCTTTGGCGATCACTCCAAATTTTTCTGAAAATTGGTACCAGAGATTGTCTCTGTAAAAATTAGAAGTGGGACTAAAACGATACCATATCATCCTTAATTGTGTTAATATTGATTGAAAAATATATACATTATATAGAAAATAACATGACACTCTCTATGTAGGGATCATTTGATGGGGAGAAAGGGGAGGGGGAAATCATTTACTTAATTTTATCATAATCATGTGTTTGACAGACCAACAAATTATAATTATTATTCTCCACAAGTCCTCTTTATCAGTGTTGTATTTTGGTTCTGATGTTGATTTCCTTCCATGCTACACTGTTCAATATGTTCTATCTTTCCCATTCATAATCTTACCTTTTAAGAAATGTTCCTGTTGTCACAACACATTCTAAATTTTCTCAAAGTTTAATGTGTCTCCCCCTAAAAAAAAAGAATAATTTTTTTTTTATTTCTGATATTTGGGACAATTTTTATGTATATTTACCTCTTTAAGCAAATAATTATTTCTTGTTTTTATCTTTTATTAGATTTTCAACATTTTAAAAAACAGTATCTCAAGTAATTTTGTTTTAACTAATTTATTGTTAATGATTTTGATCCATAAGTCAGAGTATGCTGAATATAACCTATATAAGTTGGCTCTATTGGTATAAAATAATACTCTTTGCTTACAAAATGCAAAGAAGTGACAAACCTGATCTAAATGCATGCTTGTTTTGTTCAACCTCAGAAATAAATGACTGGATCACATCTGCAGATATCTTCCTCATCTTGTCATCTTGAACAGCATATAAGATTTTTGTCAGGTTAGGAATTGTGTTCATGCTCCAATGGCAGTGAAATGTTTCATAAAATGGATGCTCAAAGTCCTATACAAGATGAAGAAATATTTAATCAAACTGACACAGGAAGTTTTATAATAGACAATGTTTTTTCTTTAAATAAATTATTAACAATGTTTGATAAATTAATGACACACATAAAAAGAAATTGATTAATGAAACAATATTAAAAGATAAAACAACAGTCTCACAACCAAAGTGTTACATTTTTAAAGCTATATTCTGGATTAAATAATGTAACAGGAAAACATAATAAAATTAACTAAAATTATAGGTGGAATTTGTTCAAATTTTCTGTTTACCTTTTGCTATATTTTGAATACATCCTATTAATAATTGGTTTGTATAATATTTATAGATTAGTGAGTTCAAATTTAGCAAATAACTTCATTTACAATGTGAAAAAAAAAAATCTTTACATGCCTAGGCAATATATTCTTACATTTGTCTTTCAATATGGACAAATAACAGTAGGTCTACTTATTTCATATGACATTGGGCAATAGAATACTTTAGACTGTCTATTTATGGACCAGTGCCGGCTAGACTATCCATGTTTGTATATGGGGAATTTCTCATTTGTGAGTTACCCAGAAGATCATGAGTCCACTTTCAGTAGTGCTAATGTGTTTTTGACTTGCAAAATTGGGGAAAGAAAAACAGCAGGAAAGGGCACATCACCTCCAAATGCTTTGACCTAGTACTGCAAAACACTTCATATGGTAAAATACTGCAGGCCTATATTTTATGGTCTTGAGTTAGTTATACTTCTTATAGATAAATTACATTGAAGATTTTCACTTGAGTTTAAACCAGTATTCTATATTTTTTAAATGATAAACTAGCATTTTATTTTCTCTATATGAAAATGAGCATTGTATTCTTGATGATGAGGCTTGGTTATCGTTCTGTCTGCTGTGATGTAAGGCCAGATCTAACCAGACAAAATACCTCTCCTTGACTTCTACTCTAGACATTACAGAGCTGGAAAACAGTTGTGGGCATCAACAATCAAGGACAACTCCATTATGAGTTTTCTAGAGTCTGCTACAACTAGTCAGGACTCCAACATGTTTAATAGCATAAAACATTGTAGGCCAACAATTGCAAAGACCTGCAATCACAATTTACAGCATACTCACGTACTCCAGAGTGAAATATAGAAATCTACAACTGCTACTCAGTTACATCTACCTGGCTATCTCCAACAGAACTTATAATTCCTTTAAAACTGTCCAAGATGAACCCAAACTTCTACATCATTCTATATCTGGCTAACTTTGTATATAATTTCTAGCTATCTATTTTTCAGCAATCCTGGTAATTTAGCCATTCTTTCCAGGTTGTATCTGTCTCTCAGGCGCAAATTAGTGATCTAAACCTTACTTTTTGACATCCCAAGATGTCAGGGAAAACTGACTAATTCAGGACACTAGCCTGGTCAGTCGAGTTTGGTCACATGATGAACCTTGTCAATCAATCATGAGAGGTCCTTCAAGCCGCCAGTGCTCAACATGGCTGAGTAACTTAACATTTCAGTCATACCTTATTTAACCCTATAAATTCTCACTCACCTAGTACACTGTTTCATTCTCTAAAACCCAAGATCTGGTACAAATTGTCATATTTAATTTTTTTTTTTTTTTTTTTTTAAATTTCTGTAACCATTTAAAAAAAAAAATACTTTCGATACTTTTAATTTCACATAAAAAATTTTTTCAGATCTTGAATTGTTTGTTTTGTCCTCCCAAAATTAAATGAGCAATAACTTTTAGTGAAATGTCATGCATATCTCCAACAGTAACGTATGGAGTTGGAGGAACAACAATTGTTTACCTCTAAGGATTGAGTGACTTTAGCCACATATTGTCCAACATTGTACAACAATTTTGGTGTTATTGTTACGTCACCAATGATAGTGCCAGGAAGATATGACCTCAAAGATACCATGTAGGTAACATTTACACCTGATATTGAAACATAAAACAACATCACACAATACGAAAATACTGATATGTAATAGATATTTAATAACAATATGTCTTCTTTTAAAAGTTGGAAAGGAAAGAGAGTTGAGGTGGTAGTTGGTTATTATGGCTTAGGTGAGAGGAATGAAAGAGGTGAGAAACTTATTGACTGGGCAAGAACACACAACAAGATGATAGGAAACACCTGGTTTAAGCAATATCCAAGATGTCTGTGGACATGGAAAAGCCTAGGAGACAACACACATAATCAAATTGATTACATAACGATAAACAAGAGATTTAGAACAGTCTGGTGTGTGAAAACTAGACCAGGGGCAGATTGCAATAGTGATCATGTACCAGTTGTGGGAAAGCTTAGAGTAAAATTAAAAGCAGCAAAACGAGCCTCAGTTAACATCAAGTTAAATTTAGATATACTCAAATCTGACAAGAAGTTTCAAGACAAATATAACAACACAACTCAGAACCGGTACAATGCAATAGAGAAGATACAAAGCATTGATCAACAGTGGAAAATGCTAAAAGAATTAATGCAACAAGCATAAAAATAGTTCATACCACCAGTGAGGACAAATTCAAGAAAGAAATGGATGAGAGATGACATTTTGCAGCTAATGGATACAAGAAGAAGAAATAAAGAAAATAAAGATGAATATGAAAGATTAAATAGAGAAATTGTAATAAAATGCAATGATGCAAAAGAAATTAGGTTAAAACAGAGATGCAATGAGATTGAAATGCAACAAAAAGGAGATGCCAAAGCTATATACAAACAAATTGAAGAATTAACAAGAAGAAAAACACAATCAAAAACTGGATGTCTAAGATCAAAGGAAGGAGAACTGTTGATTGAACAAGAAAACATAAGGGAACGATGGACAGAATACATTAAAGATCTTTATAATGATGAAAGAACAGAAGTAAATATTAAAGATAATGGAGAAGGACCAGAAATACTCAAAGAGGAAGTGGAATACACATTGCGCAATATGAAAGCAAGAAAAGCTCCTGGATCAGATAATATAACTGAAGAAGAGATTGAAGCCATGGGTGATTTTGTAATAGAAATAATAACAAAAATATTGAATGATATCTACAACCAGATATACCAGATGACCTGCTCAAATCAATATTCATAGCCATACCAAAGAAATCTGGTGCGATTGAATGCGATGATCATCACACAATAAGCCTTATGAGTCACATGACTAAGATATTACTAAGAATCATCATGCGAAAGTGCGAAACAAAATCTGTCCAGAATTTAGCGATGAACAGTGTGGTTTTGTTAAAGGTAAAGGAACGAGCAATGCCATATACATCATAAGATCTTTAGTAGAAAGAGCCATTAAGAGAAAACAGATCTATACCTGTTTCATAGATTATACCAAAGCATTTGACAAAGCAAAGCACCAAGAAATAATCACAATTTTCTAAGGCAAAGTAATTTTAGAAGTCATAAACGTAGACAGCAAAGATCTAAGAATAATAAAGAACACATACTGGCAACAAACAGAGGCCATAAGAACTGGAAATCAATTGGGAATTTTTCAACAAATAAAGCAAGGTATTAGGCAAGGCTGTGTGCTGTCAAAAGATTTGTTTAATATGTGTAATGAGATTATTTTAAGATCCATAAGGGGCATGCCTGAAATAACAATTGGAGGTCGTAATATAAATAATCTAAGGTATGCTGATGATACAGTCTTAATCACTAAGAGTGAAAATTAGTTACAAGAAATGTTGGACATTATAGTGAAAGAAAGCAAAAATAAAGGACTCAGTTTTAATAGTAAAAAGACAGAAGTAATGGTAACAACAAAGAAAAAGACATCTCCTCTGTGCAAAATAAAGACAAGTGGAACAATATTAAAACAGGTAAATGAATTTAAATATTTGGGAACTTTGTTAACCTCATCATCATCATCATTATCATCGAGTGCCTTCTCCGCAACGAAGGTTGGCTACCATGAATCGCCATTCTACTCTGTTTCTTGCTTTGATGGTGCAGACTGTCATAGATTGACTTGTCCATCTTTTGATGTTACTCGTCCATGTTAGTCTTGGTCTGCCTCTGCCTCTTTTACCTTGTATTTTCCCTTCCAATATTACTTTTAGTAGGCTGTTGTAAACATTGCAATAAACATTGCAGAGTTCTGTAAATGACAGCACAGTGTATCTCATCACCATCATCATCAAGTACCGGGCCTACTGGCGTAGGTGGTCATGTCTCTCCACAGCTTTTGATCTCGACAGTTCTTTATCATTTTTGTTGTTGACCATCTGCCAAGCCATTCTCTTAAGCTGTCTAGTATTTTCTCTCTTCATCCCTCAATTTTTCCAGTTGTTTAAATATATTTCAGTTGTTCTCTTCTCATTACATGGCCAAAAAATGATGATTGTTTCTTCCTAATATTGGAAATTAGCTCTCTTTTTGCTTTGGTCTCTTTCAGAACATTTTCATTACTCTTCTTAGCTGTCCATGGTATTCTCAACATTCTTCTGTAAAACCACATTTCTACAGACTCCAGTGACTTTCTTGTCTGTTGTCCTATTATCCATGATTCACACCCATATGTTAAGACCGGCTCTACATAACATTTAAGAACTCTTTTTCTTGTTTCTATTGTCAAAAATGGATTGCATAGTACCTTCCTCATTTTCTGGAAAGCTGCTTTTGCCTGAGCCATTCGGCATATCCCCTCTTTTGTACATCTTCCGTTTGAGGTTAACAAAATTCCCAAATATTTAAATTCATTTACCTGTTTTAATATTGTTCCACTTCTCTTTATTTTGCACAGAGGTGATGTCTTTTTCTTTGTTGTTATCATTACTTCTGTCTTTTTGCTATTAAATCTGAGTCCTTTATTTTTGCTTTCTTTCACTATAATGTCCAACATTTCTTGCAACTCATTTTCACTCTTAGCGATTAATACTGTATCATCAGCATACCTTAGATTATTTATATTACAACCTCAAATTGTTATTTCAGGCATGCCCCTTATGGATCTTAAAATAATCTCACTATAAATATTAAACAAATCTGGTGACAGCACACAACCTTGTCTAACACCCTGTTTTATTTGTTGAAACATTCCCAATTGGTTTCCATTTCTTATGGCCGCTGTTTGTTGCCAGTACATGTTCTTTATTATTCTTAGATCTTTGCTGTCTACATTTACGCTTTCTAAAATTGTGATTATTTCTTGGTGCTTTACTTTGTCAAATGCTTTTTCCTATATTCTATGAAACATAGGTGTAGATCTGTTTTCATCTCTATGGCTCTTTCTAATAAAGATTATATATGGCATTGCTCGTTCCTTTACCTCCAACAAAACCACACTGTTCATCGCTAATTTCTAGACTGATTTTGTTTCGCACTTTCACATGATGATTCTTAGTAATATCTTAGTCATGTGACTCATAAGGCATATCGTGCGATGATCATTACATTCAATCGCACCAGATTTCTTTGGTATGGCTATGAATATTGATTTGAGCAGGTCGTCTGGTATATATCCACTGTTGTAGATATCATTCAATATTTTTGTTATTATTTCTATTTCAAATCACCCATGGCTTCAATCTCTGCTTTAGTTATATTATCTGGTCCAGGAATTTTTCCTGCTTTCATATTGTGCAAGGCGTCTTCCATTTCTTCTCTGAGTATTTCTGGTCCTTCTCCATTATCCTTAATATTTACTTCTGTTCCTTCATCATTATAAAGATCTTTAGTGCATAAACTCAAGGCATAGACATTACAGAGGTGTAAATTAAAAACACAGTGCATCTACTCAAAGCACAGACATTGCAGATTGCTGTAAACCACAGCACAGTACATCTTATCACATTTAAAAATGAAGAAGAGTATTCATCAGGCAAACATAGAAGAAGAGTATTCATCAGGCAAACATAGAAGAAGAGTATTCATCAGGCAAACATAGAAGAAGAGTATTCATCAGGCAAACATAGAAGAAGAGTATTCATCAGGCAAACATAGAAGAAGAGTATTCATCAGGCAAACATAGAAGAAGAGTCAGTTTGCTTGGTGGAAGGACTGAGTGAATGGCTGCAGATTTAAACAGGGTTGTTACAAGAATGCATTTTATTTCCTGTGTTGTTTGGAAATGTTATCTACTTCATTATGGAGAAGCACTGTACAGTATCCACAGGTAAAGCAGACATTGAGAGAATACATTGTTCTATGGGATTCAGTTAGAAGACCTTGTATTTTTTAAGATGACATAATTCTTATTAGTGACAATATGAACATGATGCAGAACAAAACAGATCCCTTGTCTTTGACAGCTAGCAGAATGTGAATTGAGATCAAACAAGAAAAGACAAAAGTAATGGAAATTCGAATTACTCAGCAAGAAATGCTTTAGTGAAATACCTTATATACCATGGAATGAATTCAAGATAATTTTACAAATGTAAGAGAAGTGGCCATGCATCCAATAATATCTTAAGATAAGAAGGTGGGAATATACAAGCTAAACGATGAAAGAGATTACTACAGAATCACAAAGCAAACCCTCAAATGGAAAACAGTGGGCAAGAGAAGTAAAGATGACCTAGAGAAGCACTAAGTAGAACATGATGATACACTTGCTGTAATTGAGAGGCTTGCTCAAAACAGGAACATGTAGGAGACTGTGAGTTCTATACAAAGTCTGATGATTACCAGGACAGGTCATCTGACAAGGACAGTTTTGAGTTTCTGCCCCATGTACCTTCTTTGGCTCTAAAGGACAATAGACATACCAACTTTTGTTTGCCATATTTTCATTAAGGTTTCAGCTGTTTACTCTGACTATTAAAATGTATCATTTATTTACTACAACTTTTCATGCGCTTTAATTTGATCAGACCCTGGTAAAGATTTTAAATTAATTTTGTCAAATGATGCGGTGAATATGTAAATACACTAAACACATATTTATTTATGTTTTACTGATTGTAATTAGATTTGCCATAGTTCTACTCACATTTAAACATATAAAACATTTATATTTGATAAATGATTTTAAAAAAAAAAAAACATTACTCCTCTTTAAGATAAGCAGCCAATTTTACCCTCTTTGTTTGCCGAGGTACATTCAGTGAGTGTCTGACCAGTGATGCTCCTGATGGGAGTTTGACAAAGAATACCTTTAGTCAGCATTTGTTCCATCACTGCCAGTTGAGCATCTGTAAGAGATGATAATATGGCAATAACTTTGAGTGGTCGCAGAATAAACTAAATTGAAGAACAAATACGGAAATATAATCAATGTTTACTCTATAATTGAAGCCTAGATATTGATCTGTTGTTTTCTCTGGTCTCTGTGCTTTAGATTAACCAAAATGGAATGTTTTTGGCAGAGTTCTGTTGTTTGGCTTGCTTCAAAATAGCAATACTATAAAATCTTCATCCCAATGTTGTTCTACCAATTAAAGTCCTGGACCCTACATGCAAAAACAATAAGAAAAATAACATCTGCTGAGGTGAAATGTATTAGACGAATGATAGGAAATAGCCTGATAGACAAGATCAGAAATGAAAAAGTGAGAAAAATTTACGAATAATCCCCTCCATAGAATATATGAAAAAAAGAGATCAAAAGGTTTGGCCACGTGATAAGGCAGAAAGATCAAAACATAACACAACGAGTCTTCAACAAACGTTGCGAGAACACCAGACCCAAGAGCTGAATATGAAAGAGATGGATTGAAGGAATATTAGAAATACTAGGAAACATAACAGCAGCAGAGGCAAACAGAAGAGCAAAAGACCGCAAATTATATCGCCCCTCGATGCTGAAAGGCAGATGAGGAAGGTAAGAGGAAGAAGAAGTAGAACATGTGTGATCTTTGAAATTTTGCCTCTTTTATTGATGAATTTATCTTCCAGTGCTTTGTTGTGGGATGTTGTTTGTTGGTTGTTGTGTTATTGAGTTATTTGCGGCTCATCGTCATTGAACTCAGAACATGTCCAAAGGTGTTGAGATCCCTTCCTCAGCAATTCTCGCAGTGTCCAGCGACTGACGACCCAGTTCTATGTTGGTTGATAAGTCTTCTTACACGCCCACCATGTTTCTCATTTCTGGCTGTGCCCAACTTAACTCCCATTTCCATCATCCTAAGAAGTGACGTGAATCTGTGTTTGTCGAAGTCTTGTGCTCTTCCCACATCTCGGAGGGCATTGATGATGTCCGCCCGATACATTGGTTGCCCGCCCTCAACGACAGCGCAGCTAGCCAACCTGTCCGCTCTCTCATTTCCCCGTACTCCCGCATGTCCAGGGACATAGACAAAGGTGACCTTACGTATTTTGGATTTCTGCAACGACTCTACCCATTGCATGCGTACTAAGCCCGCCTCCACTTTTTTATCATGCTCATCGAATCACTCAGTATACATGCGTGGGTGTAGTATTGTGACTCTAACCATTTGAATGCCTTGGTCACTGCCATCACCTCCATTGTCATGCTACTCGTGGTCATGACGTATGCACCACTGTCTTCGTAGACTATTCTGCCTGCCGAGCGTGCTGTAAATGCCCATGCACTTCTTTGGTGTCGTCTTACAGATCCGTCTGTATAAATGACTGCATATTTCTCATCGGTGTTATCGCAGATGAGACCGTTGACCTCAGCATTAACCACGACCGGGTTCTGTTCCCTACTTTTCCTGTCGAGTGTGCCAATAAACGAGAAAGTCCTCTTGAATGACGTAGGCACCGGTATCCACTCCTCACCAATGCTGATATTGGTAAGCCCACAGACCTGTTTGATGACATCTTCTGCTCGGCCCACCCATGATCTGCCTCTTTTTAGCCTTTCCCTGTGTTGAGCACGTAGTGCAATGGATGCTCTTTATCTGTACTAATCTTCAGGTATGCTCGTGCTCTCCAAATCTTGATTCTGTCATCCATGGTTGGAAAGTCAAGAAGATACCTCATTGCTACACAGGGAGTGTCCCTCGTACATCACAGGATAATGAGCATGGCTTCATTTTGTATTTTCTCCAGCCTATCAATTTGAGTCGTACTGACAGTTAGAATTGCCAGGGCATACTCGATTGGTGCGAGGACTAATCCCTGGAACAGAAGAGTAAGTAGCCTCTGCTCGATGTTGGTAGCTGCCATGTCCTTCAAGGCAGCTAATCCTTTGCGGGATTTTGTTATCACATGGTCGACGTGGTCATGAAAACACAGGCTGCGATAAAACTTAACTCCGAGGTGTGTCATCAACTTGTCCCTGGTTACCTCATCAGCTCCCATTCGTACTACCGGTGTGGTCAAATTAACGATATGATTGTTAAGGGAGAACCATGAAACTGATGCTTTATTAGGATTAACCACGACACATGAAACCCCACACCAGGAAGGAATGCGATTGAGTTCGTCTTGTATTGTGGAGGCAATTTCCCGTCTGTCTCTTCCCTGTCGATATACCAGAATATCATCAGCAAAAGTCATAGTTCTTCCCCTCCCATCCAGCTGTTGTTCCGTGATCGTCATTGTGTACACGTTAAATAGAACTGGTGACAATGGTGAGCCTTTTGGCAGCCCTGGACAAATGGATGTTGGCTCAGAAGACCAACTTCCACATCTGAGTATCACCTTCCTCTGAAACAGTGCCGCGGCGATCCATCTAATAAGGAAGGGGTGCACCGCCAGTTTGAGGAGCATATGCATAAGATATTCAAATGGTACCCTGTTGTATGCATCCTCCAGATCTATAGCAGCAGCACATGTCTCCTCTCGTCTGTGGAAGCCTTCGAAGACGTCATAGGCAAAGACTGCCGCATTGAGCCATATCTCTTTGCTATATCTATAACCTCCGAGTGTGGGTGGGAACGTACGTTTCTGTTCAACGTGACAGGTGAGGACACGGGCAAATATTTTCTCCAGCATCTTGCCCGCATTGTTCTGCTTTGTGATGATTCTGTATGCACTGATCTGAGAATGGTCCTTGTTTGTCTTCGGTAGCTGTAGTAAGTAGCTTGTAGCCACTCCTCCTTAATCTGGCCACTCCGAATGCTGACATTAAACTCATTGGCCAGTTTTGTCAAGTCGTCGTCAGCTAAATCGCCTATGTCATCGTACCAAACACCATCTGGACCAGGAGCAGTGTTGTGTGACCTTTTAAGTGTCTTGCGAATGGTATCGGTTGTGATTGTGAGATCTTCTTCCAGCACTACATCCTTACACAGTTTTGACAGCGATCCCCGTATCCTCTTTCTTACAGCCTCGTTTCTTTGGTCCGTCTGATCAATGTAGCGGGCAAGCAGGGCCTTCCCTTTGCTCTCATCAGATTTGTGCCATATCCGGCCTGTACTCTGAAAGTCTGGTATGCCTCTGTGTCGTGTTGTGCCATTCATGCTCTGATGAAGGCGCCAGAATGTGGCTAGCGATTTTTCTGAGCACACTTTTTTTTTTTTTTTTTACAGAAGTCATCCCATTTGGCATCCTTAGCCTGCTTAGCACATAGTTTAAAGTGCATCATTTTTTGGTCGACCTCTACTTTTAGACGCTTCAAGAGAGCTCAGGTTGTGTTCTTCCATTCTTTCTGGCTTTCTGCCATGTCTTGGCCGTTTGTCTCTTGCTCCGCCAAGCTTCCTCGACTTCTACGTTCCACCAGGGTGGCTGCGTCCATCTCTCCTGCCTCCTAAGAGGGGCGCTCTGTTTCCTATGTCTGATTTTGCTAATGACGTCCTGGTCTGTTTTCTCGTAGTGGAATGTGTGGAGCTTTCTTTTCTGGCTTATATTTCTGCTTTTCTCAATTAGGAGGACACATGGATAGTGATCACTTCCGTGGAACCCCAGTGAACTCTACCTGCAAACCGGTGCGAAGGTGTAAGACACCAGTGCAAGGTCTATGACACTATCAGAGTCCCGTGTTCGAGTGACCATTCTTGTTGCCCTTCCATCATTCAAGCACACTAAATCGGCCGATACCAGTGCGTTCTCTAGGTCTTCTCCCTGCTTGTTGGTTATGACGTTACCCCACTGGTTTCTTCTAGCATTAAAGTCTCCGCAGAAAATGACGTTCTATTCATCGAACTCGAAGAGATTTTGCCATTGTTGTGTGTTCACCTTCCGATTACAGGCATACACATTTACAATTACGAAATGAACTGGGGTCTGCACCCTAACCGCATGTACCTGCAATTCTGCATTGTCCCACGCAGACATATCAAACTAAACTGCCACCATATTGTTGCGCACAAAGATGGCCTGCCCAAGGTGTCGCCTATTGTAGAAACAATGAAATTCAGGAGTACTTACTGTCCTGTCACCAAGAAGAGTTTCTTGCAAAACCGATTGTTGTGTTATGTGTCTCAACTATTTACGTTATTGCATTTGAATACATCTCTGAATTGATGTTACATCTACTTTTCTTTCAGTATCTTAATTTTTTAATTTTATATATATATATATATATATATATATATATATATATATATATATATATATATATATATATATATATATTACAATCACTATTCTTCCATGGCATTTTTTTCCTCAGTACTTGTGATCTTTCTTTTGTCATTTGGTGTTAATGCTCATTAAGGCCATATGGCTTCACTAATTTGAGTCTAATCTTTATGAAATGCCAAGCTTTATAACAATAATTTGAAATCATAAATATACAATATAAATCATGCCACAATGGAATAATGAAGTTGACTGTAGTTATTATTCAAATTAAAGTGAAGGTCTATGTTGTCCAGTAACATAAAGTCTAAAGTGAGTGAAGGAATTGAGGTACAGCATTTTTAGGTAAGGGAGCCACATGTCTTCCTCACTGTTACTTTCTTTAATTCAATGAGTCAGGTACCCATTTTTTCAGCTGGGCTGACTATAATGTCAAGTTGGAATCAGTCCACACTCATTTATAATAAAATCAAATTACTGGTAGCCAGAATTAATGCCCTTGCATTTCAAGCAGTTTTGTTCCTTTCAGCAGATAATGAAGGGTCTACATGATAGCAGTTCTATTCCTCTCAGCTTAAACACACTTGGTATTTTAATTTGCATTTTACATTTATGACATGCCAACTCTCTACAGTTACCAGATCATATTATCAATAATTGATATCTACACTGAAATCATTAAATGACCTCAGAATGTCACCCTTGTCCACAATTATTATTCTCACTGTCTCTTCATTACTAGAAGAAACAAAAATGTATTTTCATTCTCTAAATGTTATTTTATAATTAAAAGTTATCATAATGGAACATTATTTCTTAAATAATCTTTATATGGAAAGAAACACACAAAACATACAAAACATACAGAGATACTCTGGCATTTGTGAATCTCTGTGATTAGATATCTTTAGAAAATATCCTAGCGATGAGACCTCTCCAATGTGTGAGTTGGAGTGCTCAGGAGCCACTAGAACATGGTAGTTGAGATCATCATATCCATTCAGTGGTTTCAACTTGATAACTTCAAATCCATAAGTGGTTTTCAGCAGTTGTACTATGATCTCTGTACTCTCAATGTAAGGACATAGAGGAGAACTTGATACTTCTAGCCCACTGTCTTTCTGGCTGCAATATAAAAGAAGCTAGTGCACTGCAAACAAACTCATGGGAATGTTATTATTTTTTGTTGTTGTGATCTATTATTTAATGATCTGTCGGCACATTATTCAATTTTTGGGTTCCGCTAGATTGGAGAGGGAGGTTGTTACTAGAGTGCTGGGAATAAAAGCCACATACACAACATAGCCCAGCCTTAAATGGGTACCGGATTTTTTTTATAGGAAAGTAGAGCGGCATAGGCGTAATACCGACCACATTACCCCAAAAAATAATGTGCCGAAGGTCTGTAAAATGTATGGTCACTAACAACATATTCCCTATACGCCACTTGGCGTGACGGGGGTACTTTACCTTTTTTTTTTTAACTACACAACATAGTGGCTATACAATGACTATATGAACATATATATATGACAATGACTTATAGTTTTCACATTTATGTTAAACCCCTCTTGTTAATTCCCACACCCCATCCCCAGCTTAGCGTGGAAAGGTTAATGGGCGATTACACTGGGCATAAAATTCTTAAGGTTTCAAAAGAAAGGAAACAAAATATTACTATTTGAACAAATAGCAGGTATGAGGACAACATATTTGTCTTGCGCCTGGTACTGGCAATACACATACTTAACTTGCCTTGCCCTGGGGCACTGGCAATCCATCTACTCAACTCCGCCCACCATTTCTCCCTTCCTTCCTCCGGTAGGTAAGAAAACACGGTACATAGCCCCCCTCCCCCCCCCCCCCCCAGTACAGAAACATGAGGAGATCAATGTGACCCATGTTCATCTCCTGGGAAAATAAACTCTTCGGTGCACTGGAATCAATGAAACAGACAGCTGCCTTCTTAAGAGAGTCCGGAATCCTAATCTGAATGAGCCACGATTGCAGAAGAAGAATAATTCAATTTAATGCAAAGTATTTTTCCTAGGTTTTTATCTACAAATGCGTTGAGCTTTTTCTCAATCTCTTTTGCCGTTCTCCAGCTTTCACGCGCATAAGTAAGGATGGATAATACGTTTTGAGTTAAAAATTCTAAATCGAACTACCAATTACCAAACATTACTCTTATATGACGAGCTACAGAAGGGTAAATGTCTAAAAGGTAAGAAACAGACACATTTTAAAGACACTATCAATACTTAATTAAATTATAAAAGCCGTCAATACGAAAAGTGACACATGGTAAGATGTGACACAAAGCAGAACATCGGCGCGCAGCCGCATCTTTCCAGACATCCAAAACGACAGTAGACGGACATATAAGGCAAGTTGGAAAAGTTCATGAAATATGGTTATGGTTAGCTGAAGGCCCCGGGATCACTGCAAACGAATTAAAATCCATAATTGCTTAACTGCCCGTGCCAGTGGAATTATCAGAATTAAAACTAATCTCATTGAAGGATCAAAGCAAAGAAAGGCAACTGCAGTCCACATCATAGCAGCTGCAGCACACGCCAAAAGACATAAGGCCATACTGCACCGAAAGTGAACGCAGCTGAACTGTCTTTCGTTACACGATATCATCATTCATTGTAAGCAATAGGTATATCAAAACACGACCCGGAGGAAAGTCACAGCTCACTGTGTGAACAGAGCGCAAAACTCAGTAGCTCCGGCAGCAAGTTCATGAAATAGATTTCCACCAGCAACAACTATTATTATAAGTTCTTAATGTCCTAGTGAAGG
Organism: Megaustenia siamemsis; assembly: GCA_032433765.1. Classification (NCBI taxonomy): domain Eukaryota; kingdom Metazoa; phylum Mollusca; class Gastropoda; order Stylommatophora; family Ariophantidae; genus Megaustenia; species Megaustenia siamemsis. The sequence continues at coordinate 71,698,336 of JAVIAB010000051.1, read as the reverse complement.
GAACAGCTGAAATACATTTTGGCAACTGGGAAAATTGAGGGACGAAGAGATAGAGGGAAGCAAAGAGAAAATATAACAGACAGCTTAAGAGAATGGCTTGGCAAAAGGTCAACAACAGAAATGATAAATAACTGTCCAGATCGAAAATTGTGGAAAGACATGATCACCTATGCCAGCAGGTATGGTACTTGATGGTATATGTCCTGGTCCAGCGGTTCTCAATGTCTGGTCCGCGAAGGTTCAAGAATAGTATAATATAATATTTCGTTGCTAAATGGAGAGAGAGATTGAATGAATGAAAACACAAATAAAATGGTTGATGCACTTTGGGGTGTTTAAAATCTTGAGTTGAAGTTGAGTTCAAGGGGTCCACGATTACAAAATATATTAAAGGGGGTCCGCGGTAAAGGAACGTTTAAAAAAATCGCTGTCCTATCCCGGGACTGTATAATTAGGTTTTATTGGCACACATGTACTATTTTTTTTTACACACTCAAGATCGTACTCAGGGTGTCCGGTTAGCGCAATCGATAGGCGGTTGGCTTACCACGGCAACAGCCGGGGTTCGTACCCTGGCGAGGACACCTGGGTTTTACTAATTCCCTAAAAATTAGTGGGAGCCGCGATAGCTCAGTGGTTAGTGAACTGGACTACTACGGACAAGGGGTAGGGTTCGATCCCAACCGACGGCTCCGGGTTCACCCAGCCTTAAATGGGTACCGGATTTTTTCTGGGAAAGTAAAGCAGCACGGGCGTAATACCGACCACATTACCCCAAAAATCATGTGCTGAATGAAGGTCTGTAAAATATAGGGTCACTAACACCATATTTAGCAAAGCAAGCCCTCATATGGGAAACAACAGGTAAAAGAAAAAGAGGAAGACCCAGGGAGACACTGAGAAGAACATTGATGAGAGAGGCAAGAGCAGCAGGAATCGGCTCCCTCAATGAGATAGAACTGCTTGCACAGAACAGAGACAGATGGCGAGATTTGATAAAATATCTTTAAAAGAAAACTGCTAGAACAAAAATTCATATAGGAGAAGGTGTATCTTGGTCTACGCCCTATGGGCCGGTTACGGCTCGAAAGGTCAATAGATAGAACACCATATTTCCCTATACGCCACTTGGCGTGACGGGGGGTACTTTACTTTTTACTTTTAAGATCGTACTCACAACTTGACGGAATAAACACGATCTTTCATAAAATAGCAATCAGTTTATTCCATCCATTCTCTGATCTTCAAAATCTAATCTACAGTATTTGTGATTTATTCAGCTAGACTAATCCTGTACTATATACTTATAGCTAAGGAGCGACTGACTGCCAACCGTTGACAACTTTCTAACTGCTAGACTGTTTGTTAACTGCTCTGCTCTGACTGCTCCGCTGACCGTCAATCGTTGAGTGCGCTTCTAGGCTTTATATTTCCCCCTAGTTGCAACCCCAAGCTTCTTCACTCATCCAAACAAACTCTGCCACTCTAATTCCCTTTGTCTCCTTGTTGCTGCACAAATACGTCACAACCGTTAAAACAATACGTCACCTCTTTTAGAAATGTCCAGATCGCACCATCTTGAACACCTCATGTACCCATGCTCTATTCCCATACTTTGCACACTTTCCACAATCTCCTAGTTCACCGATACCCGAGCCGGCGACTATTACACACACAGACTAAACTAACAATTAGATCAAATGTGTGACCCTCCCCACCTGTGAATGACAAACAAGCATATGGTCAAGGTATTCTTCTCGCAAACAGAAGGTATCGGTTCTAAGCTGATTTAGAGCAATTGGAGTTCTCTCCCCAACAATCCTCATTTCTAGGTACATGAGAATAGGTACCTAATCTTATCGAAAATGGACGATAAAATTGTTGTTCTGTGTTGAAATTGAACATATGTAAGAACTCTTGGCAGTTGAAAATAATAATAATAAAAAAAAAAAAAAACAGATTTAAAGGTCACTGCCATTGGCGAAGAAACACTGGGGAAAAGAGAACACCAGAATAAGGCATGGATGACAGCAGAGACCCTGGATAAAATTAAAGAAAGAAAGAACAAGGAAGCAGACATAAATAAAAGCAAAACAAGAAGTAATAAAGCCAAGACACAGGAAGCTTACACAGAGGTGAACAAAGAAGTGAGAAGATGCATTAAAAGGGATAAGAGGAAATATATAGATGAATTAGCTAAAGAGGCAGAAGAAGCAGCAAATAAAGGGAATATGAAAGAACTGTACAACAGCACAAAGAAATTAGGTGGAAAATACAAACAGATCAACGCCTTTATCAAAGATAAGAAAGGAAATCTGCTTAGTAATATAAAGGAACAAATGGAGAGATGGAAGGAGCACTTTGAAGAACTTTTGAACAGACCTGGCTCAAATAATCCTCCAGATATACTACCAGCAGAAGAAGAGTTACACGTTAACTGCGGAAAACCAAGCAAAGAAGAAATAATGAAAGCCATCAAACTGTTAAAAGATGGTAAAGCCACAGGACCAGATGAAATTCCTTCGGAAGCCATCAAGGCAGATATTATCACCTCTACCAAGATGTTACATAATCTATTGGATAAAATTTGGGAGAGGGAAGAAATACCTAAAGACTGGAGAGAAGGTTATATGATCAAACTACCAAAGAAAGGAAGTTTACAGGAGTGCACAAATTATAGGGGAATTATGCTACTATCAGTGCCAGGAAAAATATTAGGCAGAATCATTCTGGAGAGACTAAAAGAGGCTATAGAGAAACACTTGAGAGATGAACAAGCAGGTTTTAGGAAGAACAGATCATGTGCTGATCAAATAACTACTCTACGTATAATAGTTGAACAAAGTTTAGAACTAAAATCCCCACTTTATATTGGATTCATAGATTACGAAAAGGCATTTGATAGTTTAGACAGAAGAATGCTTTGGAAGTTGCTGAGTCATTATGGAATCCCCATAAAGTTTATTAACCTGATAAAAACAATGTATGAAGGAACAAAATGTAGTGTGGTGCATGAAGGACAGCTTACAGAAGCATTTGAAATAAGAACAGGAGTAAGGCAAGGATGCCTTCTGTCTCCATTTCTCTTTCTACTGGCCATAGATTGGATTATGAAAATAACTCAAAACAACAGAAATGGGATCCAGTGGTCACTGACCAAACAACTTGATGATTTAGACTTTGCTGATGACATAGCTCTCCTATCACACAGCCACCAACAGATGCAAGATAAAATGAGTATATTAGATGAGAGATCACAACAGCTAGGACTAATGATTAATAGAGATAAGACCAACATTATGAGAATTAATGCAGTTGGCAATAACCAAATAAAACTAGGAGAAATACCTCTACTAGACGTACAATCTTATATATATCTGGGCAGTAATATAGATAAAGAGGGAGGAACAGAAAACGATACCAAAATAAGGATATCAAAAGCAAGAGGAGCTTTCATTGCACTGGGAAACATATGGAAATCCAAAGAAATTAGGCTAAATACAAAAATACAAATTTTCAACTCCAATGTTAAGTCGGTTCTATTATATGGCTGTGAAACATGGAGAATAACAAAATTGACAATCACGAAGGTACAGACTTTCATTAATGGATGCTTGCGCAGAATAAAGGGATGGAAATGGCAGGACAAAGTCACAAACGTGGAATTATGGAAATGTACCGGTCAAATACCAGTGGATAAAGAAATACAGCGAAGACGATGGCGATGGATAGGACACACACTACGGAAACCAACTGAGAGTATTACACAACAGGCCCTTTTTTGGAATCCCCAGGGGAAAAGACAAAGAGGAAGACCAAGGAATTCTTGGAGAAGACAGATTGAAGCAGAGATGAAGATGATGGGGAAGACATGGAATGATCTTAAAAGAATTGCAAAAAACAGAACGACTTGGAAAGTGTTTGTTGAAGACCTATGCTCCACTGGGAGCTAAAAGGTAAAAGGAGGCCATTGGCACATTTAAAAGAAAATGAAATATCATCCCTGCATTATTGCTATGCATTGATGTTTTAAACAAGAAAAAGAGTTCTTAAATGTTATGTAGAGCCAGCCTTAACATATGAATGTGAATCAGGAACAATAGGACAACAGACAGGAAAATTACTGGAGGCTGCAGAAATGTGGTTTTACAGTAGAATGTTGAGAATACCATGGACAGCTAAGGAGAGTAATGAAAACGAGAGCTAATTTCCAATATATGGAAAAAACAACCATCTTCTTTCGGTCATGTAATGAGAAATGAACAGCTGGAATTTATAGCAACAACTGGGAAAATTGAGGGACGAAGAGATAGAGGGAAGCAAAGAGAAATGATACCAGACAGCTTAAGAGAATGGCTTGGCAGAAATTCAACAACAGGAATAATAAATAACTGTCGAGATCGAAAGTTGTGGAGAGACCTGATCACCTACGCCAGCAGGTCCGGTACTTGATGATGATTGATGTTTTGTAACGCTATTGTGATGTTATTATCAAAGTTTTATCATTTCATAGTTTATGTTAGACTCATGGCATTAAAGTTTTCATTTCACAGCTTTGCAAATTATTGTTTACGAATATCAACAGTAGTAGATTTACTTACATTGATAAGATGATGTATTAAAAATAGAAAAATAATTACAAAATAAAGAGAAGTGAGACGAAAAGAGAGTGGGGAAAAAAGAGAGGGGAAGAGAAAATAAGGCAGGAGACAATGACATAAATAAAGAGGAAAAGGATAGACGATGACAATAACAAAGAGTAGGAAAAGAGAGAAAGTGAAAAAATGTGAGAGAGGAAAAAAGAGAAAAAAAGAGAAACGGGGAAAGTGTTTAAAAGAAAGAGTATAAGAGAGAGAAAGATAGGCAGAGAGATAGGAAGTGATAAAAATAGATAAATATATGTCACATACAGTCAGCTTTTATAGTTAAGAACCTCATACCAGTTGATATTTTTATCAGCCAACTCCTTCTGCTGGTTATCAGTGACGTTTGACATTATCTGGTGAAATAGAAAGTCATAAATCATGTATCAGTGTTTTAAAGTGCGACTTATTATGTGATTAGAATCCTCTCATTCATTCACCTTTCTATACATCACAGCCACAAATAAATAAATTATAAGCCAACATAGAGACCAGAGCTGATCGAAATGGATGAAAGTCAACAGAATGGAAACACCGTAAATAGGATATTTTGGTTAGCTCTGAAAGAGCAGTGCTAAAATAATGGGTTAGTCCAACATCCCAAATATTGTATGTCAATTTATAGCACGAGGAGTGTTCGTTCCTGAGTGTACGGGTTCAATTCCCAGAAGTGGCGATTTTTTTTCTTCGAACCGACAAGGCTCCAGGGTTCACACCGCTTCTAAAAATGAGCACCAGAGATTTTTTCTGGAATATAAATGTGAACTGGCGTAATGTTGACCACAACACCCAACCGATGTGCCATGGTCATGGAAACATATGGTCACTAATACTATATTCCCCATACGCCTAGCAAGGAATGAAGGGAACCTATTATTTTTATATTCATAGCTTACTTTTGTAAAGTAGGCTATGGTCCGCTCTTGCAAACGAGGACACACAAACTATACCCAATCAAGAAATCAAGAGTACGTCAAATTTCAAATTGGAAGGATTTTGTAGTAGATCGAATTTAAAATAAAAAATAACAACAGTAATAACAACCAGCGCTTTGGTGCCTCTGTACACAGAAAGTGGTGTTAAACATCGATTGATTTTCATATTACGTCAGTGGGGGCTAAGACACCCTTGCAGCAAGTGAGCTGAGCACGGTCAGCGACCCATAGCTGATTGCATGTGTCAGGATGGGCGAACAACGAGGATGATCAAGACCTTGCTCCACCTCTCAACGGTGTTCCCGGAAACAGACTATACAGTTGGACCAAAAGACGCAAAGAAACCACAAACAGCGCATCTATGCCCCCGTAACGTCCTTTTAAGGGCGGATGGCTAAGAGGACTAATAGCTCTGCTAGTAGCCATCGGATGAAAGCAAGAAAGAAAAGAGAATATTGTTTATATGCAGATGCATTAATCATTAACTGATGCAAAACTTGTTACACATATAAACATAAATAAACATTTACAGACTTGTAGCACTAAATATTATGTTAAAACATAATCCGCACAGAAAGGTGAGAATTAGAGCTACTGTAAAACAAAAAAAGCAGAAATTGTTCAACTGAATATTCCAAGTCCTGTTTATCCTCAACGACTACCAACAATTGTCCTCATACAAAGATAACATATGCGCGCACATACAAACACTGGCAGAGTCGTAAAACTTCCTACCCAGACCAACCTGATAACGGAAAGTTATAAACGATTCAAAAGGTCACCAGAGTGACTAGATACGTATCATTGGACCACAAAGGGCAAGTGAATTGATAGACAGACTTTGATAAATCTTATTTTCGACGTCCTTGACATTTCAAGCTTGGCAGAATCATTGGCCATACTTTAAACAAGTTGTTGATGGCTAGATTCATTTTAGCAGCCTATCTTTATGTAACATTGAGAAAAACCAGCTGTCACGATAGTGGGGTTATGTTTTGACCTTCTCTATTCTTGGCTGTGCTCTGAGCATAACAGACTATAGCAGAAGCGGACAATCCAGACACTATTCCAATCTTGATTACCGAGGACAATCTCAACACAACGTACAGACTTTGTTAATAATATCTTGATGGTGACAATGATAGTTTGTAAAATTATTAAATGATAACATCTTTAAATCCGGACCAACGCTTCGACCGTTTATTCCAAGATGAGCGCGATGCAGTTATCAGGAGTGCACAGCCGACTATATTGTCATGTGCCTACTCAGTGGTAGAAACAATAGAATAATAGCATCCATAAAGTCTATAGATATTTATTTGTACATAAACGAGTGTGTACTGGTTAGTGTTAATTATGTCGCCATTTATCTTCTTATCTATCGTCTCAACCATGGTTGGTCTCGAGGCAATACGGACTCGAGACAGAGAGGTTGTGGGTTCAAATCCCGGCTCCCCCAGTTGGGATTGTTATCTATGGTTTCTCTCTACGGCAACCACCCCTGGTCTCAGCAGCGAGGCCCGGCTTGAAACGTCAGATACTCATCGACTGAAAAAATATGAGTACCTCCGAAGACGGAGTTTTCTGCCTGTGTGACGAGGGACTCCTGTGCACACGGCTGCCAGGGAAAAATGGATTAACACGCAAAATTCAGTTCCTAGTCTCTAGGGGCTTCGTCAGAGGTAAAAGCTGAAAAAACCCATTTCAGCAGGGGAAATTAAAATATTATGGCCACTTCAAAGGACACAGCGGGCTAAAAAGAACAGTAATGGAAGGCATGGTTCATGGAAGACGCATCAGTGACAGACAAAGAAGAATGTGATTTTAAGACTTCGAAGAGACCCCTGAACATGACAACTGAAGATGTAGCAGATCTGGCTGGAGACAAAGATTCTTTCTGACAGGCTGTGGTTAATGCAACGTTTTGCAAAGGATATTCGACCTAATCCGAGTTTATCCGAATGATATCATAACTTATGTAATAAACTGTAACTTATAGTCACTGGTATATGATCAGCAGAGAAATGGAGTCGCAGGTGACACAAGTTTGTGAACCATTGGCTTTGACATGTTAAAATATGGCATATCAAACACATTCGACTTCATTGAGACAATTTGGTATTCGGGTTACCTTCCCTCTTTCCTCCCTACTATCTTGATCAAACTGGAAATATTGCTTTCAGAATAGCAAAATGAAGATGCGGCTCTCAGTTAGTCGCTGATCTTGGCACCAGAGGTCAGTTGTGACTCATTGACTGCTATCAGCTGATATACTGAACACAATAGGATACAGTTTAGATCACCTTTAATGGCCTAGAATGATCGGTGATAACTGTGAAGCGACTGGGCATTTTGGAATATGGAGTTACGAGCTTAAAGAACACCCCACAAGATTAAAGTTGTCAGCGTCTCTTAGGTAACAGCGGGCACCAGGATCAGTGAACAGGAAGTAATCGAGATCTTACTCACCTCCGAATTAGCTATTTAAAAGGACTAAGAAGTCTAGTCAAGCGATTAGCGATGGAAGCTAGTAGACTGTCAATGTGACTTCCGTTGTAAAGATGGTGGGATCTAGGTCACGTTCTCTTGATTGCTGCAGTAAGTGCATTCGGGATCTGATTAATTTCGGTTCTCCGTTGTACTTTTCTGCGTTAAAGTAAAAGTGATGATCTTCTTATTACATCTGCGCCGCTAAAGCGATGTTGTACGCCGGCAACAGACATAAAAAAAAAAAAAATATGACAATCATCATTTTCAAGAGGACGTGAATTCCCGGTATATGGTGGATAGGCGGCGGGAACAAGTGAAGACTATGCATGAAAAGTGTTTCTTGTGCAGTTTCCTCTTATTCCAAGTCCGGCTTGTTGCAGGAGCTACTGAGTTAAGTGCTCTGTGCACACCGTAAGCTGTGTGTCTCATCCGTTTTGATCATGTTTCGATATTCCAATTGCATTCGATGAATGATGATATCGTATGAAAGGGAACAGTTGGCTGTGTTCACTTTCTGCGCAGTTTCGCCTTATGTCTTTTGGCGTGTGCTGAGACTGCTATGATGGGGACAACAGTTACCTTTCTTTGTTTGGGAGATGAGATTCGGATGATTACGCTGGCACTGGCGGTTGAGCAATTATGGATTTTAATTCGTTTGCAGTGATACCGGGGCCTTCCATAACCAAATAACCAAATAACCAAAGACTGTCAATATCACAAGACGAAATGTCAGCTTGCCGTAAACCACGACACACAAGTGTGTTACACGCGTTTACGTGCCATAGGCGGGCTTCTACACCTAATCGTTGAGAGAGCGAAAAAAGGAGAAAAATTTAGGAGTGCTTGCTTGCTTGCGTTCACCCGATGATTAAACGAGTACACCTCTTCATCATCCGCCCTTAAAAGGACGTTAAGTGGGCGTGTCTGCGTTGTATTGTTGTTTGCAGTATAACTGTGATATTTGCGCCTTTTGGCCCAGCACATCCGACTTCAGCATGGAATTTAGGAGTAAATTTGTAAACGAAAATACATAGCTGCTTGGAACGTCATGTGTGAGGTTTCCACCTGCAAACATTTTATGTGTAAAGAAACATTACTGTCGTTATCTACGGTTTACCAATAAATGCTGTTGCTCATTATTATGCGAGGCATGTTTTAATTGTTGATAAACAAAATAAGGTTATTTTAATACTTTTGCTGATGTCTTAGTTGTCTTATTTTGTTACACATATCAGAAACAAAATTACTGGAGTCTGTAGAAATGTGGTTTTACAGAAGAATGTTGAGAGTACCATGGACAGCTAAGAAGAGTAATGAAAACGTTCTGAAAGAGGTCAAAGAAAAAAGAGAACTAATTTCCAATATTAGGAAGAGACAATCATCATTTTTTGGCCATTTAATGAGAAGAGAACAACTGGAATATATTGTAACAACTGGAAAAATTGAGGGACTAAGAGATAGAGGGAAGCAAAGAGAAAAAAATAACTGACAGCTTAAGAGAATGGCTTGGCAGAAGGTCAACAACAGAAATGATAATTAGCTGCCGAGATCGAAAATTGTGGAGAGACATGATCATCTACGCCAGTAGGCACTGTACTTGATGATGATCAGAAACAAACTTGGGACAAACATCTTTCAGGACACATTCGTCTTTCTTAGAGGGCAGTTTTTCTAACATAGAAAAATAGACTATCCAAATATTGTATATTATGTACAATTATACCTCCATTCTGATCTGTTCACGCTTCTATCTATAAGTTGTGTGTGTATATGTTGGTATGTGTCTGCGTGTGTGTGTACGTGTGTGCATGTGCGCGTGTGTGCATGTGCGCGTGTGTGCATGTGCGCGTGTGTGCATGTGCGTGTGTGTGCATGCGTGCATGTGCGCGTGTGCGTGCGTGTGCATATGCGCATGCGTATATGTCTGCGTGCGTGTGTGCGTTTTTCTTCCCCGTGCACTCTTAGATGTCAATATCTATACGTTCGAAGGAAGCGTTCATCAGCTTAAGAAAGGTGACGCCTCCATACAGCTTTTCAGGGTATAGCACTAGTGAAGGCCACAAGTGCTTTCTGTGTTGACGTCTTCATGGTGAAAGTTATAGCGCACCGTTATATTAGGCATGTAGTTCAGTGCATCCGATTTCAACATGTTTGTGTCTCGCTTTTCCTGGTGCCAGCCCTTTGACTTGTCCACCTTATGTGATTCCTTTGGAGCACTAGAACAGCTCTTGATGATGTGGGCACACGGTCTCCTCTTTTGTGTTTGTGTATGTGTGCGTCTGTTTGTGTGCGCGCGCGTGCGTACGTATGTGCGTGCATGTGTACTCGTGTGTGTGTGTTGTATTGAACGGATCTCCGAATATTGTTTAATTTGACAACTTTTTTCCTCAAATATAAAACAAGGAAAAGATATATGTTTTACCGTAAGCACTTTTTAAGAATTAATTATGTTGGAGAAAGACAGAAATGAAACACAAAGATTAACATCATTGCAAACATGACGTTTTTATTAAAATTCTCTTAATATTTTGTCTATAAAAATCAAGTAAAAAATCTGCTCAACATATACAACCAAGGAAACACAAACATCGATAAGAAGCAGACGTTAGAGTTGGGATGTCGGTAATGATACATACACGGACAAATATCGAGAAACCATCACAAAAATGCACATGCAGTGGACTCTATAGGGAAGGTGTAAGGGGGGACCAAGGGCAATCAAACAGAAACTAGTCCAAGACGGGATGTGAATGTTAACCAGACTTTCTTCATCATCATCATCAAGTACCTGGCCTGCTGACGTAGGTGATCATGTCTCTCCACAACTTTCGATCTCACGAGTTATTTATCAATTCTGTTGTTGACCTTCTGTCAAGTCATTCTCTTAAGCTGTCTGGTATTTTTTCTCTTTGCTTCCCTCTATCTCTTCGTCCCTCAATTTTCCAGTTGTTACAATATATTCTAATTGTTCTCTTCTCATTACGTGGCCAAAAAATGATGATTGTCTCTTCCTAATATTGGAAATTAGCTCTCTTTTTGCTTTGACCTCTTCAGAACATTTTCATTACTCTTCTTAGCTGTCCATTGTATTCTCAACATTCTTCTGTAAAGTCACATTTCTACAGACTCCAGTGATTTTCTTGTCTGTTGTCCTATTATACATGATTCGCATCCATATGTTAAGACTGGCTTTACATTTCATTTAAGAACTCTTTTTCTTGTTTCTATTGTCAAAAATGGATTGCATAGTATCTTCCTCATTTTTTGGAAAACTGCTTTTGCCTGAGCATTCTGCATCTCACCTCTTTTATTGTTGTGGCGATTCATGAGTGTACAAAGAAGTTACCAGACTTTGGACACTCTAAAATGTACGATAAGAGGCGTTTAAAAATTAGGCAATGGGATTATTGATCCATAAAATACGCATCGGAGTTGCTTTGTTTGGTCGATTTATACTCAATGTCACGAAGAAGAATAAACTAACTAATCTCTAATTCTAAGTTTCTCAGACTGGGGTCCGCGCCCCCTCCTTCAAATCCCCCACCCCCCATATCCCCTCCCGGGGTCCGCGGTGCCGTCACAGTTGTCGAATGCTTGAAAAATAGTATGATATTTTGTAGCTAGATGGAGAAAGAAAACGAATGAATGAAATCACAAATAAAATGATTGAAGCACTTTTGAGCTCTAAATCTCGAGTTGAAGTTGAATCATGGGGATCCGCACCTAGAATGGTATTTAATGCGGGTCCGCGACTAGAATGGTATTTAATGCGGGTCTGCGACTAGAATGGTATTCAATGCGGGTCTGCGACTAGAATGGTATTCAATGCGGGTCTGCGACTAGAATAGTATTCAATGCGGGTCTGCTACTAAAATGGTATTCAATGCGGGTCAGCGACTAGAATGGTAATTAATGCAGGTCCGCAACTAGAATGGTATTTAATGCGGGTCTGCGGTGAAGGAAGGTTTGAGAATCGCTGCTCTAAAGGTTAAGGGTGTCACGTGGCATTGTTCAAAATCGAAAAGGGGACGGGCGGTGTGTGCAGTATTCAACTCTACTACACGGAGCCGCAGCATTTGGATGCTAAGGAAATCAGTGTTGTTTCTTTTTGTTAACAGGTTTGCTTTCATCATCTCATTGAGTCAAGTACCAATTTCTTGCAACTGAATCGACTGAAGCGCGCCAAGCCCGTGTGACCACTGGGGTGCTGATCATGGTTAGTAGAGAAAACAATAGAGCCACTGTCACCTGCACAGCCTATCGTAAGAGGCGACTAAGGAGATTGGGGTCAAGGTCTTTGCTGGTGGTGCTACGGAGTTTGTGTATCTGAGTTGAAGCCATCTTCAGTGCCTTCGCTAGTGTTTGACAGACGTGATTAATACTGAGGAAACGTGCCGGAGGTTGGGGGGGGGGAGTGGGGGGGAGGGGATATGAGCGCTATGTAGTTGTCTGTTGTACAATGAGGAGATATGTCAACTAAACTAAACCACTGCAATATCTAACACGAGAGCCAGTAATGTCTAAAACATTACACGATAGATACCATCGTGGGCTTGAATTCTGGGACAATTGATAAAGAAGATATATGTCCATTATAACTAACACAAGATAGACTATACAACACTAGCAAAGTTGGCAATACTATTTCATTGCAACGCGCTGGGAACAGGCAAATAATTGCAGTGTTGTGGTGGTAAAGCTGGTAGTAAGGAGCAAGTGGTTGGGTGTAGTAGACACTTATACAAAGTGTGGTGACAGTTTTACATAAATGGATATATACAAATTATTAACGTTTAGGCCTACATGCGCCCTTCATTAGAAAACAAGGACAACACAAACGGTCAACGAAATGAAGATATACAAAAAATAACATGTATTATACTAGACAAAACATGGAATAAGTAAACAGTAAAGTACCCCCGTCACATCAAGTGGCGTATAGGGAATATGGTGTTAGTGACCATAAATTTTACAGACCTTCAGTACATGACTTTTGGGGTAATGTGGTCGGTATTACGCCTGTGCCGCTTTACTTTCCCAGAAAAAATCCATCACCCATTTAAGGCTGGGTGAACCTGGAAGCCGTCGGTTGGGATCGAACCCTACCTCTTGTCCTTTGTAGTCCAGGTCTCCTACCACTGAGCTATCGCGGCTCCCTAAAACATGGAATAGCAGCGGTATAAGGTAAACAGGGAACAGGCAATTAATTGCAGTGCTGCGGTAAAGCTGGCAGCAGGGAGAAAGTGGCGCCAATTCTCACAATACATTCTTACAAAGTATGGTACTGCTGGGGTATTCATATACACTGATGGCACAATACTCCACTAAAACAGTGCAAAGAGGATTGGAAGAGATAATTGAGCGTGTTAAAAAAACACAGGGATGAGCAAAACCTCTATCTCAATATACAGAAAACCAACCAGGAGACTGAGTGGATGAGATCATAGCAACATAAAAAAAATTAAACGCCATGAAGAACATGTGGCACAATATCGAGGCGGTAAAATTAAAATTAATGAGGCCATGTATCGTTGCAACAGGAAAATCCTTAGGATGCCTTGAATAATTAAATAGGGCTTATAAACACCATCCTACAAAGGAAATCATAACGCTATCGCTATGTCAAAAGACACAGCGGCCTGGAAAGAATAATAATGGAAGACATGGTTCCAGAACGACGCATCAGAAGCAGACAAAGAAGAAGGTGGCTTCAAGACATCAAAGAGACCTTGCGCATGATAATAGAAGTGGGAGATCTAGCCAGTGACAAAGATTTCGATAAGTACAACAATTATTACTTTAACCTCCCCCCCCCACACACACACAAATCCTTTTGTAATGACAGTTAATAAAAAAAAAAAAAACAAATTGTACGAGACACTTCCACTAACCCATATCTTATTATATTATTTATATTGGAAAGAATGTAGCAACGCATTCTATTATAAGGAAGCCGCGATAACTCACTGGTTAGTGAACTGGACTACAAAGGGCTAGAGGTAAGGTTTGATCCCAACCAACGGCTTTCGGGTTCATCCAGCCTTTAATGGGTGCCGGATTTTTTTTCTGGAAAAGCAAAGCGGCACGGGCGTAATACCGACCACATTATCCCAAAATTCATGTGCTGAAGGTCTGTAAAATATAGGGTCACTAACACCAAAATTCCCTATACGCCATTTTACTTTTTACTATATCATCATCATCATCATTGAGTGCCCTCTCCGCATCGAAGGTTGGCTACCATGGAGCGCCATTCCACTCTGTCTCTTGCTTTGATGGTGCAGATTGCCATAGGCTGACTTTTCCATCTTTTGATGTTACTCGTCCATGTTAGTCTTGGTCTGCCTCTGCCATTTTTTTATATCTGCTTTTACTATATAACATACTATATATGCATTTTTAGATAATTTAACAAGATATTAGATTTCACCAATACCAAGATGATACAAGACATATACAAATTATATGGTTTGATGACGGTTCATATTAATCAAATTAAGATTGACGCACTATGCGGTGAAACGTACTGAAAGAGTTAACTCGTGTACTGTTTTATTTTTGCAGCTGTGGTGTCAAAATGGTGCATTTTGACATTCATTTAATAGTTTCGACAAAATTAAGCGTATTTTTTATTTACATAATTTACAGATGGCTAGAAGTCTTTATATTTTCTAATTTGTTTATTTGAAAATAAGTATTTCGATTCTTAAAAAAAAGTGATTAATAATTTGTGAAAAAAAAATCACTACCATTATGCATAAATATGTCAATAGAAATGAGAAAGAGAGTTCATCGGTGCTATAGAGAACCAATTCTGACATATGGAAGCGAATCATGGACAGTAGACAAACAAATGAAAAGACGATTAGAGGCCACAGAGATGGGATTTCTCAGAAGAATGTTGAAAGTTCCCTGGACAGCTAAAAAGACCAACGAGGAAGTTCTCAAAGAGGCCAACACAATAAGGGAGCTCTTAAAACATCAGAAAGAAGTAATCAACATTTTTCGGGCACATCATGAGAAGAGGAAAGTTGAAATATTTGGTTACAACTGGCAAAATAAAAGGAAAGCGAGATCGCGGACAACAAAGAGAGAAAATACTGGATAGCTTGGTGTCATGGCATGGAAAGCACTCAACAACAGAACTGATACGACGCACTGTAAATAGAAGATTATGGAAGGACATGATCGCCTACGCCAACCGGTATGGCACATGATGAATGCATAAATATCGAAAATGAGCAGCTGGTTTACCATAAACCAAACACGTTATGACACATGACCACACATGAACTTTGATCTCACACGTTTAGTATCTGCTGTTACTCGGTCTTAACGGTTAGTAATAACCCATACAATATTAGTGCTTAATTCTCAAAATATTGCACATATATTAATCAGCAATAAGGATGTACATACTTGTATGCTCGTCTGACGAAATGCAGTAAAGACAAATAAATAAAGCAATCTCCCCACACGTTTCTGTAAAATGCAACCGAACTGACAGGCTTAAAATGCCCAAATGGTCGATAACACAGAGAGCATAGAATGTTTACACCAGGGTATCTCAAACATTTTGTGCTCAATGGCGCACTATACATTTTTCAAAGAGCCGTGGCGTCATTACCCAAATTGATTGCTGACAACGACTACTCTTATGTAAAACAGAGCTTTATTTCTCGTCGCACGGTTATTCATCATCATCATGTGCCATATCGGTTGGCGTAGGCGATCATGTCCTTCCACAATCTTCTATCCACAGTACATCGTATCAGTTCTGTTCACTGTTTTTCATGCCATGATACCAAGCTATCCAGTATTTTCTATCTTTGTCGTCTGCGATCTCTCTTTTATTTTGCCAGTTGTAACTAAGTATTTCAACTTCCCTCATCTCATGATGTGCCCGAAAAATGTTGATTGTTTCTTTCTGATGTTTTTTTTAGGAGCTCCCTTTTTGTATTGGCCTCTTTGAGAATTCCCTCATTGCTATTTTTAGCTGTCCAGGGAACTTTCAACATTCTTCTGATAAATCTCATCTCTGTGGCACGGTTATTATATGTACATTTTAAAAGAAATATAAATATTATATACACAAAAGAGTGCATACCTTCTGAAGATAAACAGCAACATGAGCATTAAAAAAAAAAAGAAACCATTATACTGAACTGATGTGATTTTTGGTTTTGCATTTTTTTCTGCTAGATTTTCAAAGGTGGGGATGTATAATTAAGGTAAATACAAGTTCACCTCTATTCAAGCATTTTAAGATATCGCATCAAGGCTAATTTCAATTTCATGTTTCCGTCACGTGTTACTTTCTAGACACAGCCTTAACACTCCAAGTTATTCTGGTGTGTTCCAGCACGAAGGACAGACTTGCTGCTTTAAGCTAAGTGCCTTTTATGATACATTTTTATCTTTTTCTATTTTATATATCTTGACGCTCATCCTACCTCTCCTCATGTAGTATCATTTCTCTCTTCTCTCTCCTTTCTTATTTCAAAATCCTACTTTCCTCGCCCTCCACTTGATCATCTAACATGTAGTTATAGATAATTGTGCTTCACCGTTTGTTGTCGTTGTCCTTGTATTCTGAAGAAGTCCACAGGCCGAAACGTCAGTATTGTGTTGTTTTCCTTCCTTGTAAAGCTGTCACCCCACCACAGGCTCCTAATTTCAACCACTAAATCTGCTTTGTTCTGACCATTTGATGCCAACTTGTTACCGCTTCTGTTCATTGGAAAGGAAAAAGCGTCAGTGTTTGTTTCATCTTTCTGTTTTTTCTCTCAGTCTGTCGTTCACCTGAATGCCAGACAATAAATACGCCAGTCGCTGGAATGAGGCTGGAACTTCAAGGACACCAAGACAACACGTGGTGGGCACAATGACGCCCTCCGGCACCGCGTTGAGAACCACTGGTTTCCACTATCAGAAAAGGAAACAAAATAACTTGGTCAAAGTATGGTGCCTCGAAAATACTAACTATTACGTAAGGTAAAAAATATATGTTGATCTTTTCCCTCATTTGCATGTTAACGTGGAGGGGAGATATAGTTTTCAGTCTTTTGCTCTTCTGCTATCGGCCCTTCCTGCTAAGTGCTGTTATGTTTTCTCGGGGTGGGGGGTGGGTGGGTAAGGGGGGGAGGGAAGAAAGGAGGTTGGCTTCTAATTTGGAGGAGGGGGGAGGAGAAGACCTAAAGGAAAGACAATTTAATGTCTTAAATAATATATCTCACATGTAGTATATGTCTCTTGTTTAGGTCCTCATTTAAAGCAGACATACTTTCCTTTGTTTGTTTTCTAATAGCATAGCGGTCCAGACAGAGTGGAATGGCGTTCCATGTTAGTCAACCTTCGATGCAGAGACGGCACTCAATGATGATGATGATGATAGTGCTCCAGACGTTTGCATAAATCTTCATTTGAAATCTCTTCTTTAATAGAAATCCTCATGCAGTGATCTAGTGAACTATCTCCGAACTGGTTTCTTCGTGGAGTCATTATTCTGTTCATATCGCTAAAAGACCTTTCAACTGCAGCTGTTGATATTTACGATATTGGTACGGTCAATATTTTTACACTAGTATTTTTCAGTTAACCAATTGAAGAATATATTTTAATTGCGAAACTGTCCATATTTGAAGCCAGATATTTAATAGACTTTCTATCTGCTTGCAAATGATCTTAATCTATGCCTATATTAAGCAAATACTGACACTGAGTGTTAATATCTGTCACTTTAATCTGCTGAATGTGATGAAATAATACAATAAAAATTAACGCGTTGAAATTAATTCCAGGGCTTGCTTTTAAGATATTACAGTATCTGTGAAATTAGCGAGTGCCTGCAAACAAGTTTTGTCATCAGAGACATCTATTTTTATTGTTTGGATGTGTGACATCTCATCTTTCAATTATTAATATGTTGCAGTAAAATCACTAAGGTCGTGATTCCTGTTTTTGTACATCCTCAGATATTGATTTTCAAAAATTTAATTTTAGTTTCCTTTAAGTAGAGATGTGCTTGAAATTAGCTTTGGTGGAATTGTCAAGTGACACTCCTGCTTTTGCAACCATTTGCTTAAATTAGAAACTTGACAGTTGATAACAAAGATCGTCGGATATGGAAAGTGTAGAATTTCTGCCCAAAGTGCTGTCTTCAGCTCGAAAGAACATATATATATATTAGAGTGATCGTATCGTACAGTAAGTTGATAGGAGATATAAGTTACTGTTACATACTAGATGGTCTGGAAATCAGGGAAAGTCAACTTTAATCCCTGCAAAGTTATGTCTGGCGATTCTGACAAAACAATTATGCATATTGGGTGTTTCAGTTCTTTAGATGTTTTTACATTTAAAGTAAGTGGACCAATTTTACAATAGTAAATAAAATCAAATACCTAGGAGTAATGTTAATCGCATATGGTAGCTATACAACAGACGAAGGGCCATATATATATGGCCCTTCTTAAGGAAATAATAATATATGGCCCTTCATTGTGCTTCTGTTTTTGTACTTCCTGGTAACACACGGGAAATATATATAATATATTTCCCGTGTGTTACCAGGGCTTCATTATGAGGGAAGTAAAGAATAGTGACACTGTGACCTTCCAGGCATGTCGTAAGAGGCAACTACAGAGTTTGATCCATGGCTTGACAAGTTGTCATTGTAAAAAGTATTGTTATGGAAACAGAGCCATAGATTTTAGAAGCAGTGATCTCTGCAATATGTGCCATTTTGGCACGGAAGGCTTCTGTTTTTGAGATTGTGGTTCTGCCCTATGTGCCGTCTTCGGCTCGAAAGGACAATATATATATATATATATGACCCTTTTCGTCTTGTCAGACGGTCTAGTGGAGTCTATTGTGTATTTTTTTTAGGTTTTGTTTTTGTCGAACAGCTTCTCTCGTGGCTTATTCAACCAATGTTGACAAGCACAAACGGCCACAGAATGAACAAGTCAGGCCCACTGATCCACAGGGTTTTACAACCTTTTTCATGAGTCTTTTCTCTTAAGGAATACGAAAGTGAATCATGGACAATTGGACAAAAGTAAAAATATTGTTGGAGATCAAATAAATGTGGTTTTACAGAAGAATGTTGAGAATAACATCGCCGTTAATAAAAGTAATGAAGATGTTCTTAAAGTGGCCAAGGAAAAAAGAAAGTCCATTTCCAGCATAAGGAGAAAACAACCATCATTCTTTGGCCACATTATAAGAAAAGAACAAATGGAATGAATATATTATGACAACAGATAAACATTAAAGGAAGAGAGAGAGAGAGAGAGAGAGAGAGAGAGAGAGAGAGAGAGAGAGAGAGAGAGATGAGAAAGGGAAGCAGAGGGAAAAATTACAAAATAGTTTAATTTAGGAATGGTTAGGTCATCTCCTCATCGACTCTGGCTGGCACAGTACTTGTGATGCTGATGAGATGCTTTTGCTATTTCAGTGTAATTGCTATTTTCATCTCAACTTTCTGGTATAAACTTTGACACCAATGTTTCCTTTTGCAAACTAATCCACCTATCACCTTTCGAGTGCTATGGCCTAGTATTCGCTCATTCATGGTCCACGATGAGAGGCATTGGATAAGCGCATATCTCTATATAACCCATGATTTTGTACACTGTGCAACAGTACCACTGTTGAATTTTTTTCTTGGAAACAATCCAGCACCATTTCCCTTTGTCTACTCGTGTCTCTTTTTTTCTTGTTTTAAATACTCAAATCTGTCTCTTCCATACGTCCTACAAATCTGGATGGCTTTTTCCTCTTTTTGCTATACTTTTCCTTTCCACATCAGCTTCTTTTTATATTTCCTCATTTTATTTTTGTGGTTGTTGTCAGTACTTTCCTTATTTCCTTAAAAACAGCACATCTCACCTGATTTCATTCGATGTTGTATCTCTTTGTTTATCTAGAATGGCATAGTTTGGTGACGTTTAATCCTTTACTGCCCCACAGGATTATGTTACAGGACATCCTTTACCTTTATAAACACACAAGAACTGAAAACACAAGAAATAATTAACAGCTAGGACCAAGATTAAACCTGTACTTTTTGACATCATTGAATCTTGAAGCATATTACCAGTATTTCAATGAACTCTGTCAACTCCTTATCTCAGTGACAAATCATAAATAACAAGATAATAACATTTAGGTAGTCAATGATGAACTAGGCTGAACATAATAATATATATTTTATACCAAACTGAGCAAGACAAGCACACATAAATAAAACAACACAAATATATCAGTATTTGAAAATAACACTCAGAAAAATAATTTTAAAAAATGTTTAAAAATATTAAACTTGTACATCATTTATAAAAAAAGTGTTTACATAAAACTCAATAGTTCACTGCAGTTAGGGTTGCCAGATGTCATGATTTCTCCAGATATACCTTGCTTTTTAGGTGTTTGTCCTTCATCTGGTCAGATATTGTATAATTTACATTATTATACAAAATAATGAAAATAAGTTCAACATTATCATTATCTGCTTTTTTTGTCAACATGTTCCATTTTGAGACATAATGATCTTAATCCACTGGTATCCTTAACTGCAATATAATAAAAATAAATGTCATGAATGTTACTGCTTCATACATCCTGCTAGACAAAAATACTCAAACAAAATAAGCAACTAAGATTTGCTCAAGAGGTGTATAAGAAAATAAAGGCCCAGTGACAATAGACAGATGCTGGAGCTGGATAAATCATGGCCCCAGAAGCAATTTTGTGCTCAGCTAAATTTAATTTAGTATAAAGACTATTCTCTTATTTTTGTGCAAGAATTGGCTGACAACATCAACATGTTATTTAATAAAAATTAAAGAACATTGTAATGAAGCTGGTAATCTTTTCATGTAACATGAGTTAACTTTTGAAATAGGAAACATGGATTGAAAGTTACAGATATCACAGCCAAGCATAAACTGCTGTACAGAAGAGAAGTTTCTCTTCTAGGAGAGAATGAATAAAAATACACTTTTTGTAATGGTTGTACATAGTAAATTAAAAATAAATCATATTCTTCTCTATGTAAAGTGATCTATACTATATAATTAGCTGTATTTACATGACAATCTCAATCTAAAGGATACTGAATACATGCTGCAATGTTCCGAACTGAATTCCTTTAACTGATAAAACAATATATGACTCTTTTAATCAATAAAACAATGTGTGTATAATCCTCAATACTTTTCATTATATACATGGACTACATATGCAAATTAGCCAATCCATCGGAGACAAAGAAGATAAATGAGCTTCTATTTGCAAACGATCAGGCACTAAAACATGGAAAAATAGAAGACCTATTAAACAGACTGAACAGCACAGGCACAAAAGACATGAAAATCAACATCAACAAAACAAACATAATGAATATAAAAAAAAAAAGAAACAGAATATCAACATACTATAGAC
Source organism: Megaustenia siamemsis (assembly GCA_032433765.1). Lineage (NCBI taxonomy): Eukaryota > Metazoa > Mollusca > Gastropoda > Stylommatophora > Ariophantidae > Megaustenia > Megaustenia siamemsis. The sequence continues at coordinate 71,676,822 of JAVIAB010000051.1, read as the reverse complement.
GGCAGACAACTAAAACAAGTAGAGGAATTTAAATACCTAGGAAGTCAAGTGACAAACAACAATTCACAAGCAGCAGAAATAGACTCAAGATGCAACAAATCTTGTCAAATCATTGGACAGCTATCACCACTATTGTCCAACCACAAAATAACTTTTTAGGCAAAATGGGAACTCTACAATACAATCTTCATTCCAACGTTGTGCTACCAATATTAGTCCTGGACCCTAGATGCAAGAACAATAAGAAAAATAACCATTACTGAGATTAAATGTGTTAAAAGAATGACAGGACACAACCTGAGAGATAAGATAAAAAAATGATGAACTGAGAAAAAAGCTAGGAATAACCCACACAATAGAATATATAAAGAAACAACAGATAAAATAGTTTGGCCATGTGATAGGGCAGAAAGATCAAAACATAACACAACATTCCTTCATTATACATTGCGAGAAGACCAGACCCAAGGGCCAACCACAAAAAAGATGAATTAACGGAATTTTAGAAACACTAGGAAACATAACAGCAGCAGAAGCTAACAGAAGAGCAAAAGATCACAAATTATATTTCCCCTCGATGTCGAAAGGCAAATGAGGAAGGAAAGAAGAAGAACAATGTATGATCCTTTTAACACAAAAAAAAAAATGTAATTCTGCAAACTATTAAAACAATATGTGATTCTACTAACCAATGAAACTCAAATTATATGTTTTTGCTAACAATAAAACAATATATGATTCTTCTAATCAGTAGAGCAAAACATATTTATTTTCTCAAAATCAATGAAACAAATTGCACAAATATAATAAATAAATGAAAAGAAATAAATATAAATTCCATTACAAGAAGAATTAATGTTTACAAAAATGTGTAAACAGCAACAAGTCCCTCTGAATCATAAAAGACTTCTCATTTATGTGTAATTAGTAACAATACATGACAAAATCTTTGTTATATTTTGCATCAACCTCTAGCTCACTATTTTCAACCATTATCTAACTATATCTTCAGTGCTATGTAGAAGCAATCCTGAAATAAGGAAGTAGATTAAAGATAATCAGACAACAGACAAGAATATCTTTGGAGCCCACAGAAATATGGTTTTGTTAAAAAAATATTAAGAACAACATAAATCGCTACAAAGAGTAATGAACACTAAAAGTGAGCATGGCAAATATAAAGTTTATTGCCAACTTCGTGAGAAATCATAAATTTTTCATGTGCAAGGAGAAAGAAACATCTAGAATAAAATTAGGACAACTGGAAAAACTGAAAAAAAGAAAAGATAGATGAAAGCAAGACAGAGAAAAAATAGCAGATGACTCATGAGTTTGGCATGGTAGGAAGTCAACAGCAGATAACATAAACAACTGTTGAGACAGAAGTTAAACAGAAATAAAGATATGATCACCTGAACCAGCAGATTCAGTACCTGATGATGATAACTCCAACAATTCTTTATGTGCTGGTCTCACAACTATTACATTTGTGCATTTTTCTTCATATCTATATCAATTATGCAACAAACTTAAATATTGCTGCTAATGCCTCATAGCTTTTTGGCCTACTTTGTTGACATCTATATGTAGTGCAATAAACACAACTGCTGTTGCACTTAATTCAGAGTTTTTTTTTTAATGCAGTTTGTTATATCCTTAACTGATGTCATTTGGCCATTGGTGCAATGAAACCCACACTGTTATTATTCTCTGCTAGAGTAGACTTAGAAATGACTTGTGAGGCCAAAACTGTGCCCTGAATTATTTACTGCAGTGAAGGCATTCAAAGCAAAGTGCTACAGAAAAATTAACACAATACATTTGATAATGAAAACAAAAACATGAAGAAATTAAATTCCCTGAAAATTGAAGTTAAGAGATCCTGCTTAAAAACAATATCTTACACAGGATAATGAAGTATTTTGATAACATTAAAAGATAGTGGTCTGGAAAGAACAATAATGGAAGGCATGGTACCAGAAGGTAAACCAAAAAGAAAATAGTTTCAAGACATCAAAGAGACCTTGCACTGGACAATAGAAGGAGTAGCAGATCTGACTAAAAAAAAAAGATATTGCTTCAGATAGACTGTGATCAGAACAACAATCTGCAAAGGACAACCAGTTAGATTGAGAGATACTGTAGACATGGCTATTTTGATTCTTTGCTCATAAATATGATGTGTTAGAATTTGACTTGCAAAGCGATTGTTTCTGCATGTTAATGATAATGCTGTCAATTCTTATTTCCTCACAAATTACAGCATTCTCAACAACACTGCATTGTAAAGCTGAGCAATTAGCAGCAGCAATCTCCAAATTACAAGAATTATATCTGCATCAAATTTAACAATTATTACTGTGCTTATCTCACAATGTACTGTACATTTTTATTGCAAATATATTTCTATGTAAAGTCTAATAATTTAAGTTCCCACTGTGTCAGTCCTTCAATATCTTAGTAAAGTTTCTAGTATTTTTGTGTCTGATCTAATATAAAAGCTTTTATTGTTCTTGTCTCATTACTTTTTTTTTGGTATAGTTTATTTCATGCATATCTGTATCAAATGCAACACAAATTACCACTGCTACTGCACTTTTTTGTATAGTTTATTTCACACATATCTGTATCAAATGCAACACAAATTACCATTGCTACTGTACTTTTTTGTATAGTTTATTTCACACATATCTGTATCAAATGCAACACAAATTACCACTGCTACTGCACTTTTTTCAGCTTCTTAAAAATAAAGTTTGTTGCATCTCTTTTTCCAAACTAACTCTCTCAGTTGTCACTGACAGTTATTTCCCTGTAAATGTTCTTTGTCCTTTGTATCTGATCCAACTGATGAAGTATTTGCTATTAATGTCTTACTATTTTTTTTATGTAGTTTATTGCACCTCTGTATAAAGTGCACTGTTTTCAGCCACTGCTATGCTAGGTTTACCATTTGTTTGTAAAGTTTCTTGAATCTCCATATTTAGATCAACAGCAGGAGAATCTTTGATAGTGCCAGTCTCACAATTTACCTGTAAAGTCTCTTGCATCTTTGCACTTAGATCAACAACAGAATCCTTGATTGTGCTAATCTCTACATTTTTCTGTAAATTCTCATGAATCTCTGTGTTAAGATCAACATTGAGCTTCTCTATTGGGTTAATCTTAAAACATACTTGTAAACTTTCTTGAAATTCTGCATTTAGATCAATCTCAGAATATTTAATTGCACTAGTTTCGACATTTCTTTGTACATATTCTAGTGTATTTAAATCAACAGTAAAATCTCTGAGTGTGCTAATCCCATCATTACTCTGTAAAAATTCTTGGTCCTCTGTATCTAAACCTACAGAGAAATCTTTGACTGTGCTAATCTCACCATTTCTCTGTAAAAATTCTTGGTCCTCTGTATTTAAACCTACAGCAAAATCTCTGACTGTGCTAATCTCATCATTTCTTTGTAAAAATTCTTGGTCCTCTGTATTTAAACCTACAATGAAATCTCTGACTGGGTTAGTCTTAATTTGTGAAGTATCCTGCATCTCTACATCTGGTCTAGCAGAACCAGCATTTACCACACCAGTCTCATAATTTTCCAATAAATTATTTTTTGTATCCAAATTAGCAGACAATATGCCATCTACTGACATTCCAATATTGCTATCATTTATACTAGAGTAATTTGAAAATTCACTTATGTTGTATCCTTTGTCTATTTTCATCAAATCTCTACTCAGATCAATATATCGAGCATCAAGTTTCTGGTAGGTAGTGGATACATCTTGGTTAAATTTTTCCTTTTCTTTCATAACATCTTTGCTGCCTTTTGTTTTGTGGCTATAAAACTGTGCAGGTGGCAAAGTTGAGCTTTTTGGGTCAGCAACAGAGGAGGAAGGTGAAAGGGAACCAGCCTGGCTAGAGGCTGGTAGCCGTGAAAGTGGCAAACATAAATAATGGGGTAGATTTGCTGATTTCTTGCTCCTTTCCTCTTCACTTTCAATGTCTGTTACTTCTCTGCTAGTGAAATTGGACTGAATTTCTTCTTGTTCATTCACAGCAGCATGAATGATAATAGGGTGCTTATTTGTCTCCTCTTGCATTGTTCCTGCATTATCTTTTCCTTCACATGAATACAGTGATTCCCTGGTTGGAGGCAAAGATTTGCTGCTTGCTGACCATGTTTCTGACTTTTCACGACTGAGCAGTGCTTCCAGTTCTTTGTCTGCTACAAGAGTAAAATCAGTCCCTTCTCTGCTCAGAGGCTCAGGTGTGAGGTTCTCTGATGTAGGCTTTACCTTGGATGAGGGTCTTGATGTTTTGGGCTTGTCTGTAGATCTGTAGGTGTCTAAGCTCTTCACCTGAGACCGAATATCTTTGAGCATCGCAGCTTTCTTCTTATCTAGAGCCTGCAACAGACAAATATTATAGAAAATGATATCATATATTTGAAACAATTTTTCAACAGAAATTCATTGTGACTAATTTACAGTAGTGTAAAAAAAATGTTCATTATTTAGACAAAAATGTTTTTATCAGAGCTTGGACATGAAGGAAACAAAGCAGATCAGAAAGTGGCAGAGTAGCATATTAAATACAATGAATAAAATGATACATAGATGGAATGGATTACTAACTAATAATTTAGAACAAGGCTCAGTAAAACACCTAATAGCTAGAGTTGTTAACTAGGCTAAAGTAAAATATTAACTGAATAAAGAGAATATTATTAGTGGACAATTCTAACATAGAACAAAACCTAATTTACAAAAGTGGCAAATTTTCTCCAACCAACATGGCCTTTGAAAATTTATACCTGAAATTTTCTATAGGAAAGTAGGACAGCTTGGTGGGAAATTGACACATTGTTGATAAATAATTGTTTACCATATTCCTCATTTATCACAAGGCACAATAGGGACCATTTACAAATCTTTTTAAAAACATGATGTGCAAAATTAAGACTAATTACATAATGTAAATAGTGGTGAGTGGATATGCCAAAGGTGGAACATGTCAGGCTGAAAGAAGTAGTTAATGTGGCTTGCCTGTAAACTAAAGACACACAATTTATCCATGAATATCTAGAGTACTTTTTAAGCATGATGAGGAGTAGCAATAATTGAGAAAATGCTGCAGTAGAGGAAGAGGATAATGAATTAAAGTTCAAGGGAAATATTATGGAGATAAAACTTCATACAATGGAAATATGGAGATGAAACCTACAATGGAAATATGGAGATGAAACATCATGCAATGGAAATATGGAGATGAAACATCATGCAATGGAAATATGGAGATGAAACATCATGCAATGGAAATATGGAGATGAAACCTCATATAAAATAAATACAGAGATGAAACCTCATACAAAAAAAATATTCTTTAAAAAATGGTAAAGCAAACCAAGATGGGTTAAAATTTTTACAACAAATCATGTAGCATGTAATAAATACCTCAACATCCTCTTCTGTTAAGAACACCATTTTTGTTAGTTGTGCTCGTTTATTGTCATCCATCTCATTCACAACTATCTGAGAGGAGATGATGTTCTGATTACATAATTTATGAATCACAGACTTGACTTGGGCCACCATCTCAGAGTCCTCTGTGGTACTGAAACCCAACAAGTTCAAGGCCTCGGACACCTCCCTATAGGACAAACAATTTCTTATCTTATATGTGCAGGAAGAGAGGAATTTGCTGACTTTTAAATATAAAGAGAACATTAAAATTGTCAGATGTTATCTTTGCATTGAAGGTTGGCTGTGATAAAATTTATTTTTATCTGTCTTTTGTCACATTGGAACATTCTTATTGATTGTTTATTGGTCACAGTCCCTTAATGTTACTCTCCCATCTGTAACATTAATATACTCTTGTCTGTGTGCCTTCACCTCATCTACTAGTAAGATCCAAAAATAAGGACGAGGGTTTAAAGTTTGGTAAGGTTGCTGTAAAGCTAGTGTTGGGGAATAAAAATATTTTTACTGACAGATATTTTTTCCTTGTTGGTTAAATTGTTTTTTCTTCTAAACATGCTACAATATTTAAATGAAAATCAGGTATGGATTTAAGTGGTACTTACTCTCTAACAATCTGACTGGACTCTGCTAGGAGGTGCTCTTGTAAGGTGTCGATGACATCATCACCCTGGATGTTAAGTGCCATAAGTGAGTGACAAGCTTCAGCCCGCACTCCTGGCTCTTTCTCATATCTCAATGCCCAAAGCAAGCACTCTTTTATATCATTAGTGACCTCTCCTATTTTGCCCAAAGCTGAAAAGGTGAAAAAAACCTCTTTATCACCTTTTCCATTTTGCTACTATAGGATTACCTTTTATTTTTAATTTACCTTAATAAAAGGATTAAAGTAAAGATTTCCTTCATTATTTGCTTTGCGTATAAACAATACGATGTTTGTGATCATGTTTTTCCATGACTAATGGCACATCTTTGGGTGATGTAGTTGCCATATGTCAGGCCACCTTTACTTTGCAGAAAAATTCTGGCACCTACATTTTAGAGGCTGGGTGAACCCTGGTGCCTTGTCGACTCAGAAAAGCATCAGCAAGTCTTTGGAAAAGCAGGAAATGATTACCACATCAGATCCCCATGTCATGTCTTGGATAAACACACAGATGTTTAGCAAAAGTTCAAAGAAAATTTGATTTTCCAAAATCAAAATGTTACATTTAAGTGATAGTAATTTTTACGATGGTATCATAAACAAGTGAGTCACACATAGGTATTTTAGGTATTAATGCAGCATATCATACAATTATATAAATACATGACTTTTACTCTAGAATGTGTTTAAATAGAATATTTCTTCAGACATTTAGGTGGACACTATATGAAGAGCAGAAATCTCCAAGGAATTCCTATTTAGAGCAATGAAAAGAGAAATGGTTTACAAAACATGCAAGAAGAGGCAATATAGAATTTTTGATGGAAAGCAATGCTTTTTAGTTCTGGAGAAAAAGAACATAACTTAGCATAACATAACATATTAACATTACACAACATAACTAACATAATATACTATTTCATAACTTAACATTCAGCTTAAATTTCACACCTTGTATTGCTAAGGCTTTGACCCTCCAGGATTGGTCTAATGTTGCTAGTTGAACCAGTCGATTTATAACCTGACTTTCCTTAATCTTCAGATTTCCACAGGCAATGCATACCTCACAGCGAATAGACACATAAGGGTTGTCAAAGCAGTGCAGAAAGGCAGGAAGTAGTTTAGCTGTCATTATTCCTATTTTTGAAAATGAGTAATTTTATTTATTATCACAAATGAAGGGTTATCATGACATTCACAAATATCTTTCATTTTCTAAAAAAATTCTTTTAGTAAAAATAATCAGTTTTGAGTAATCAAATGAAATCGCATGCACTCAGTTTTCATAGTACCTCATTTTGCTTATGAAGGAGTCAAGCATAAAATGGTTCAACTGATCTTCTACAGAATGTCATCACATCAGATCAACACCATCAGATCAACACCATCAGATCAACACCATCAGATCAACACCATCATATCAACACCATCAGATCAACACGATCAGATCAACACCATCAGATCAAAACCATCAGATCAACACCATCAGATCAACACCATCAGATCAACACCATCAGATCAACACCATCAGATCAACACCATCAGATCAACACCATCAGATCAACACCATATACTGTTGCAGTTGTGCCTCATTTAGTAATTGAAGTTTAAACATGAAGTCATGCACAAAAAAACAGCAATTAACTTCTATTTTCTAAAAATAATGCGTTAAAAAGTACACATATTTTATGGCTTCATGTGTAACGCACACAATAATACAACTGTGCAAGACATGTAACAATGCTAATGAACTATCCATTAATCAGCAACCATATCAAATAAAACAATGCTCTCTACAGAAACAACACGTGTAAAATGGTAACCTTCTGCAAGAAGGTTAACTCTGGTCCTTGTAATTATTTTTGAAGTCAAAAGAAAGAATATAAATTAGAAAAAACTTAGAGGCAGACCTTAAAATTATCATTAACAATTGAACTAAAAATAGAAATGGAATTGACTGATGATTTACCAATAATTTTTAACTGCAGATAACCTGAAATGGGATATTTAAGTAAAGTGAGAGTAAATAAAGCCACAACAAATGTTTTGAACATATAGAAAATGGTGAGATTGCATTGGGGCTTAAAATAAATTCATTGGTTGATAGAAGGAGATCAGACTAGAGATTATATATATCACTGATTTATGATCCATATGGAACTAGAAGATTAGAAGCATTTCAATACTTGTACAGATAGATAATTTAAAAGTAACTTACCTAACTGGCCTAGTTTACTTATAGCCTCTAATTTTGTTTTTTCTGTCCCATGAAGCAGTTTTTCCTTGATGCCATTATGCACATCTCGTCCATGACTTGTTTTTCCCAGACACTGTGCCGCAGCATTTCTGACCTCCACATGCCAGTCATTCCACATCATGTTGGAAAGTTTCTGAGCAACATCCTAAGTGATGAATAGTTATGGTAATATCAAACATCCACAGACAGAATTTAAAATTGTTTAAAAAATCTAAAATTCTTAACCATCAACACATTAATTGGTGCTACATACTGATAAATACCACCATGTGCCCAGACTCCAGAGCACCTTCAGTCATGCAACAACTAAGCTGAACTTTGACCTAAGATTGATCCAACGACATAGATTTACAAATAGAATTGTGGGGACTTTATGAAGACCTGGAGAGGACTGCAAACTTTGTCCTTCTTCTTCTTTTACCTTTTAGCTCCCGGTGGAGCATAGGTCTTCATCAAACACTTTCCAAGTCATTCTGTTTTTTGCCGTTCTTTTAAGATCATTCCATGTCTTCCCCATCATCTTCATCTCTGCTTCTATCTGTCTTCTCCAAGAATTCCTTGGTCTTCCTCTCCTCTTTGTCTTTTCCCCTGGGGATTCCAAAAAAGGGCCTGTTGTGTAATACTCTCAGTTGGCTTCCGTAGTGTGTGTCCTATCCATCGCCATCGTCTTCGCTGTATCTCTTTATCCACTGGTATTTGACCGGTACATTTCCATAATTCCACGTTAGTGACTTTGTCCTGCCATTTCCATCCCTTTATTCTGCGCAAGCATCCATTAATGAAAGTCTGTACTTTCGTGATTGTCAATTTTGTCATTCTCCATGTTTCACAGCCATATAATAGGACCGACTTAACATCGGAGTTGAAAATTTTTATTTTTGTATTTAGCCTAATTTCTTTGGATTTCCATATGTTTCCCAGTGCAATGAAAGCTCTTCTTGCTTTTGATATCCTTATTTTGGTATCATTTTCTGTTCCTCCCTCTTTATCTATATTACTGCCCAGATATATATAAGATTGTACGTCTAGTAGAGGTATTTCTCATAGTTTTATATGGTTATTGCCAACTGCATTAATTCTCATAATGTTGGTCTTATCTCTATTAATCTTTAGTCCTAGCTGTTGTGATCTCTCATCTAATATACTCATTTTATCCTGCATCTGTTGATGGCTGTGTGATAGGAGAGCTATGTCATCAGCAAAGTCTAAATCATCAAGTTGTTTGGTCAGTGACCACTGGATCCCATTTCTGTTGTTTTGAGTTGTTTTCATAATCCAATATATGGCCAGTAGAAAGAGAAATGGAGACAGGAGGCATCCTTGCCTTACTCCTGTTCTTATTTCAAATGCTTCTGTAAGCTGTCCTTCATGCACCACACTACATTTTGTTCCTTCATACATTGTTTTTATCAGGTTAATAAACTTTATGGGGATTCCGTAATGACTCAGCAACTTCCAAAGCATTCTTCTGTCTAAACTATCAAATGCCTTTTCGTAATCTATGAATCCAATATATAGTGGGGATTTTAGTTCTAGACTTTGTTCAACTATTATACGTAGGGTAGTTATTTGATCAGCACATGATCTGTTCTTCCTAAAACCTGCTTGTTCATCTCTCAAGTGTTTCTCTATAGCCTCTTTTAGTCTCTCCAGAATGATTCTGCCTAATATTTTTCCTGGCACTGATAGTAGCATAATTCCCCTATAATTTGTGCACTCCTGTAAACTTCCTTTCTTTGGTAGTTTGATCATATAACCTTCTCTCCAGTCTTTAGGTATTTCTTCCCTCTCCCAAATTTTATCCAATAGATCCTGTAACATCTTGGTAGAGGTGTTAATATCTGCTTTGATGGCTTCCGAAGGAATTTCATCTGGTCCTGTGGCTTTACCATCTTTTAATAGTTTGATGGATTTCATTATTTCTTCTTTGCTTGGTTTTCCGCAGTTAACGTGTAACTCTTCTTCTGCTGGTAGTATATCTGGAGGATTATTTGAGCCGGGTCTGTTCAAGAGTTCTTCAAAGTGTTCTTTCCATCTCTCCATTTGTTCCCTTATATTACTAAGCAGATTTCCTTTCTTGTCTTTGATAAAGGCATTGCTCTGTTTGTATTTTCCACCTAATTTCTTTGTGCTGTTGTACAGTTCTTTCATATTCCCTTTATTTGCTGCTTCTTCTGCCTCTTTAGCTAGTTCATCTATATATTTCCTCTTATCCCTTTTAATGCATCTTCTCACTTCTTTGTTCACCTCTGTGTAAGCTTCCTGTGTCTTGGCTTTATTACTTCTTGTTTTGCTTTTATTTATGTCTGCTTTCTTGTTCTTTCTTTCTTTAATTTTATCCAGGGTCTCTGCTGTCATCCATGCCTTATTCTGGTGTTCTCTTTTCCCCAGTGTTTCTTCGCATGTCTCTTTCCATATATTTTTTACCTGTTTCCAATGATCTTCTATATTTATTGTATTTTCTAGTTGTTGGAGGACTTGGTATTTGTTTGATATTGTGACTGCGAATTTATCTTTAATTCCTTGTTCTTTAAGAAACCCTACATTGAAATACTTTCTACCCTTATTCGTTGTATTATACCTTTTTAATTTAATTTTAAGTTTGGCTAACAGAAGATGATGATCAGAAGCTATATCTGCCCCTCTATATACTTTTACATCCTGTAAGGATGACTTAAACTTATTATTAATACATATGTGATCAATTTGATTTTTCGTTCTATGATCTGGTGACACCCATGTAGCTTTGTGTATTCTTTTATGTTGGAATATTGTTCCTCCTAGGCTCATTTGATTAAGGGCGCAGAAATTCACAAATATCTCTCCATTCTCGTTTATATCTCCAAGTCCATGTTTTCCCATAATCTCTTCGAAGCCTCTGTTGTCTGATCCTACCTTAGCATTTAGGTCTCCCATCAAGATTATAATATCCTTGGCTCGTCTTGCATCCATCTGCCATTGTAGCTGTTTGTAAAAATCATCTTTAACTGAGTCATCTTTATCGTTGGTTGGTGCATAGCATTGTATAATGTGTAATTTTATTTTGTTTTTGGTTGTTCTAAATGTTGCTCTCACCAGTCTTGGTCCCACTGCCTCCCATTCTATTAGTGTCTTCTGTGCATTTTTTTTATAGCATTATAGCTACCCCTTCGCTATGTTGTGCTCCTGGTTCCTGGTGTCCTGATGATAAAATCATCTCCCCTGTATTCAATTTTATTCTCTCCGCTCCCAGCCATCTTGTTTCACACATTCCCAGAATATCTATCTTATAGTTGGTCATTTCTGCTGCCACTTGTGCCGCTTTTCCCTGTTCGTTAAGGGTACGAACATTCCAGGTGCCAATTCTGGATGATTTCCTGGTAGACAAAGGGTGGGTCGGCAACCCGGACTCCTTATGGCTTTCTCCGGATTGCGTCATACGTCTCTTAGACAGAGAGCCCTTCTCTTTCCTGGTTGACGGATTAACTTTATCTTTCTTTGACTTGTTCATGTTTGTGAAGTTTTTTCGGCTTACTTTTTTTACAGTATGGGATAAAACTTTGTCCTGGTAACAGGAAATGACATAACAAGATGCTTCTTGAATGAAAAGAGATAAATATATATATATATATATATATATATATGGAGAGAGAGAAAGATAGAAAGAACGATATCACTGTTACAGTAAGTAAACTCTGCTTTTATGAAGGAAAACTCAGACTCAGAGACTATGTGAGCTCTGAAGTTTTCCTAACCTTTTTTTATTTCATGCTCTTATACAGAAAATTGACACAGTGTAAGCCACAACATTTAAAAGACATATGTGTTCAAATATTAGGAAGTTCTGTGTAGTGTACAGTTTGGAATATACAACGGCATATTAAATATTCATGATGATTATCGGAGTTATAAGACAATGCAGCAGTTTCATTGGATTAAAATATATCACTATAGATATGTAAATTAGTAATTTGCAGATGTAGTTCTTGGCCTTTTTGGTCTATTCTGCAATTTTTATAGTTTAGCTTATACTAGTTGAAGGTTCAAAACCAAAACAAATGTAAAAAAAATAAACCTTTACCACTTTTTTAAAATAGAGCCGCGATAGCTCAGTGGTTAGTGAACTGGACTACAAAGGACAAGAGCTTGGGTTCGATCCTGATTGATGGCTTCTGGGCTCACCCAGCCTTAAATGGGTACCAGATTTTTTCTGGGAAAGTAAAGTGGCACGGGTGTAATACCAACCAAATTACCCCAAAAATCGAGTGCCAAAGGTCTATAAAAATTATGGTCACTAACATCATATTCCCTAAACGCCACTTGGTGTGACAGGGTTCTTTACTTTACTTAACTTTACTGAAAGTTTTTAATTTCAGAATATATGAACAGGAGAAGTTAATATAGAGTGTTGCTAAATAGAAACAGAAGAGAATTAGCTGGAACAAGATATTTGTTGGTAGCAGTCGCCACCTGACTCACACAGTTAGTAAAGATAAAAATAGCAAGCAAGAGCTGTGGCCAGCTGACACACCAATGCTATTGTCTTGTCTATGAATCTGGTTAATAGATTCATCATCATCATCTAGCACATCCCTGTTGGTACTTGACTCCCAAGACAGCTACTCTGAAGCTTTCTTGTCCTGAGCAAGATATCCAAAGTTTGCATCAGTTAATCTCAGTTTTTCTGTTATATATTGCATGCACATTCTTCTAGGGCTTCCTCGTTCTTGTATTCCTGGAACTATTTTCTCCATAATTATCTTCTCAAAGGTATTATGTCAATTTACATGATCAAAATATTTTATTTTACTTGTTTTTATTTTCTGGAATTATAAGTTTAAATTGACATGTTTGTTATTGATTCCATCCATGATATTCTGAACATTATTCTGCAACACTTGCATTTGAAGGCTTTGATAGATCTACATTTCAGGCCAAATGTTGAGAAAAATACCGGCTCTTAAAAAAATTAAGTTTTAATGCTATATCACTTCCTTGCCATATGTTGTGGTTAATAGAATACTTTCACTCTGTTATATAAAAAAATATGTCATTATTCTATGATGCTTTGAAAAAAGGATCAGAGATTCATAGTGCAAGAACTTTCAGCAGTTTGTAAAACCAAACTCTGAATGTTGATGGCAGGGTCAGTAAACTAGAGCTAGTGGTCCAGAAACAGATTACTAAGTCTAACAATGGAAGTAGGAATGGAAAAGGAAAGCAAAACCTGGTTTTAAAAATGAGGTAAAAATGCTAGGTATAACAAATTGGCTGTAGACACAATGCAACAAACTCCTTTTTATAATAAAATACAAAGAATAAGAATAATTTTAAGGTAATCACTTCATATAATTTATGAAGCATTGATTTACATACAAACTTTTAACCAACAATCTGTGAAACATTAATCAAGCATTACTATCATTTTACTACATAATATAATAACATAACATAAAATAACATAAAATAATATCAAATAATATAACTAATATAATATAACATAACATAATATAATATAGTAATGTAATGTACATAATCAGATCGATGTATGACCTTCTGCTACCAGCCTGCAACCTTGTGAAGTGGGGAAAGACAGATGACAATCGATGTCCTCTTTGCAAAGGAAGGCAGACGATGGAGCATGTTCTTTCTCATGCAAGACAGTGTTAAGCCAAGGGCGGCATATGTGGTGACACAGCAGACTGCTGCATGAACTGGCTGTCACCGTGGATGGGGCACGGAAGAAGGCTAACACTAAAGTTTGACCAGTTACAAAGAACACCTATTTTTTTAGAGCAGGACAGGCCGCACACCCCAAGCAGAACAACTGGAGCGACTCTACGATCCTGGATATAGCAAACGATTGGGAGATGGTGGTTAACCTCCCTGGGTGAGGGAAGTACCCAGAGTGCATCAAGAGATCTAAAATACGTTCCGACATTGCACTCTACATGTCAAACATGACCCACATCATCTTAATAGAGCTCACAGTGTCATTTGAATCCAGGATACAGGAACAGCATATATTTAAACTATCCAAATACAAGGATCTTGCCACCAAGCTGAAACAGCAGGAATTCCAGAGTAGAGTGTTTTCAGTGGTGGTTAGTGCCAGAGGACTCACAACCCCATCCCTCTATGACCTCTTAAAGATGCTAGGAATTAAGGGGAGGGGGGATGCGGACAAAAACAATGAAAACTATTGCCGAGTCAGCCGAAAGAGCATCATGCTGGCTGTGGCAGAACCATGACAGACCAACAGTCAAATAATATTATGTCCAGACCAGACGATTGGGCGACCATTTTACACCTTGACCACTTATTGCTCCCACATAAGTCAACAGAGTAGAGAGAGTGTACTTGGGAAGACCCGAGGCGAAGCGATAAGAAGTGACATAATAGACCGGAGGTGAACATCAACCAATCAATGTTTGCGGTGATGGCAGTTCAACAACAAAATCCCCAATAGCCTGAAGGCCAGACAACTAGGCACTAATCTACACCGTGACTTCCAAATTCCCAGGAAAGTCAGACTCCGACGGGTCTATAAAAGTGCGTTGTCAATAGTAGCCACGTTATTTCAACTGGAAAGCACAGCAATTTGCTAGGATAAGCCAAGACAGGTAAGTTAAAACTATTTTCAAGTGTTTTGCATATTAAGTGTAGTTATTTTGTGTTGAACAAACTGTGTAAGCCTTAGAGGCAATGCAGCAGGAGGTTGACACCTGGGTCATAACTCCCAGGCGGGCTCACCTCCCCTAGAATATTAAGAAGCTAAAGGGCCGAAAAACTTGCTCGATGAGGGGTGTTCTTCTGATGATCAGATTTCCTCTTGCTGCAAAGCTCTGTACAAAGAGTTTCCTACTACTAATAATATAAGTAAAATGGAGAAAGTAATAAGTTCAAATAATAGTTTATTCAACAGGTTTTTAAACCATAAACTTGAGAGAAAATGGCAGTCCTGTCAAGAACAACATTATTTAAGTTTTATATTAATATTTAAAACACTCTACAGATGTTTAAGATTTTATACCCTGTTGATTGGTCCAAAGAGAGTGGGTAAAATTTTGCAAGCAATCATGCGATGCCTCCAAATGTTGCTGTTAAGTTGTTCTGCTACCATACAGTGGACAACATTCTAAAAAAAAAATGTAGTTAGATAAACAATTTATATTCATCTAAGAAATGATAGTAGCCATGATGACTCATTGGTTAGTGAACTGGACTACTAAAGACAAGAGGTAGGGTTCGATCCTAATTGATGATTTCCAGGTTCACCCAGCCTTAAATGGGTACTGGATTTTTTTCTGGGAAAGTAAAGCGACACGGGAGTAATACTGACCACATTATCCCAAAAAATCCTGTGCTGTAGGTCTGTAAAAATTATGGTCACAAATACCATATTCCCTATACACCACTTAGCATGATGGGGCACTAAACTTATGAGAAAAGATTTAGAAAAAAACATAACATATTTAACCCCAGAAATGATACATATCTGTTGGTGAAATTTTCACGATATCGTCGTAAAAATTACTAACACTTAAATGCTACATTTGGGTACCAAATATAATATTTTCTGTGAACTTCTGCTACATAACTAAGTGTTTACCCAAGCAGACACACAAGAATTGGATGCTGTAATAATTTCCTGGGTTACATTAGATTTATGGCCTGAAATTTGAACATATCACACCATTGCTACTGGAGGTGTTACGTTATCTAATCACATGACTGCCGTAAGTCCATCAATCTAGCCATATGTTTGGCTCCCACAAAACATCATTTGCTGGCTATCCCATTACAAAGGTTTGTTTGATGTCTCACTGACAGCTGAGGATATTTCTCCCATCATGAGATACAAAAATTTCTTGAAAATTTGTGAAGTTTATACAAAAACAGCCCTCTTTCTACAATACTATCCAATGTTTTATGACGTACATGAAAGAAAAATCAAACATCAAAAGAAACAAATCCAACAATCAGGGGTCACCAGAAGTAGTAATTAGGAAGGTATAGGAAGGGTGGAGGGGATGTTTGTCCACAGCAAACTGTCAAATTTTCAAGAATTTGTATTTTGAGGCAGTTCATTTTTATGGCAGAATAGTAATATTAGGTTAACAACACAGATCACACAGATAATTTTACAAATTTAACTCTTTATACAGGAAGGACAAAGATAGGCAGTAAAGATTATTGGGGAAGAGACAAATAATTGCAGCGCTACTGTAAAGCTGGTAGCAAGGAGCAAGTGATGCGGTGTAACGTACACTCCTACAAGGTATGGCACACACAGCTTATCAAAAAAGGAACACAACAAAATATTGATGTTTCGGCCTACATTTGGCTTTCTTCAAGGAAAGAGAACAACACAAATGGACAACGGAATAAAGATAAACTCTACTACATCTAGAATATGTGGGACAGGTAAATCAAGGGGAAAAAAGAGGGAAAAGAGAGGAAATGATAAAACAAAAAGAAGATATACAACATATAGGATGATAAAAATTGATATGTAAAATTTAGTAAGCTAAAGAGGTACGATCCAAAAGCTTCTAGCGAGTAGATGACTGTGAGTCAAATAGTCACATGATTAGATGAGAAGTTGGATGAGATTAGCAGGTGATAATAGGAAGTGTGAAAAGAATGAAACAGGTGCCAGCTGAAGATAGAGAAGTGTGTACTATGGAGTGAAAACAAGAGCAAACAAAGCCAGATGTGACTAAGGTGACAAGGGGTTAAATACAGCATAATAGAGGACTGGCATAAACACATGGGGTGCAATATACGAGGAAGGATAGGATGGTAGTGTGTCTGACAGAAGTGGTATAATAGCAGCTATATGGAAATGGAATAAAAAGAAAAAAAAAGAGTACGGTAGAGCTGGAATATAAAGTGAATGTGGAGAATCTGGCAGAATACATATTGATAAGCATTATAAATATAATTAGAGAACAGGCAAATAATAGCAGTACTGCTGTAATTATAAATATAAGTTGGTAAAGAGGGATCATGACTCTTGTAGAAGGGTGCCAACATCCTTACAAATATGCAATATGGACCCTGAGTATTGCCCGGAGAAATCATGTCAGATTATAAAGATTATTACCATTGTAATTAATAACATAATACATACAGTCATACATATGTTGATATTGAATAACAACACACCTTGTGATATAATGTGTTTCTGGGCCAGGATTCCCAATGCACCCAAACTAAAAGTGGTCAACAAATCACAGCTGACTGTTTGCTTGAGGGTTAGTGGCAACATATGATAAAGATCCCACTTCACCTCTTTGCAATAGCTCTGGGAACAGACTAACTGATCTAGCCAATTGGGTAGAGAAGACAACTGGGTACTCAAAAAAGCCATACTGCAGTTGGATGTGTTAAACCATGAGACGCAGACTCCACAGTTTGTAGTAAACTACAACACAGCCCAATCAAGCCCAGTTAACATTCCTTTCAGGTGGATGAAAAGGTGCAGTAAACATACAAATAAATAAATATGTTTCTACTGAGCTAAACATTTTTCTGTAGCCAGGAGGTGTTAACTTTATGCAGATTAATTTGTTTAAACATTTAAAATTAGATTTGAGAAAATAACAGACAATACCACTCATTACTTACACTGCCGGTGCTTATTTTGGCAAGCAAGTA
The DNA here is from genome assembly GCA_032433765.1 of Megaustenia siamemsis. Lineage (NCBI taxonomy): Eukaryota > Metazoa > Mollusca > Gastropoda > Stylommatophora > Ariophantidae > Megaustenia > Megaustenia siamemsis. The sequence goes on along the minus strand of JAVIAB010000051.1, from coordinate 71,658,797 downwards.
GATACCTTGTTGATATTTAATGGCTGATTCTGTAGATAAAATTTGCTTGATAACCTCAGCCACAACATCAGAGTCACTTTCTCCATAGTGTGAAAGACAGTGGGCACCAGTCCATCGGACAAGTTCACTTTCACTCATCAACATTTCTCTCAAAATTAACTTGGCCTGAAAGTTTAGTTGTCACACTAATAAATTTATGATAAGATGTACTTCTCGAAAACTTCACAATTGTTTTACTCTATTTATATAACTTCTCAATTGTTTTACTCTATTTATATCAGTTCTAATAGAATTTTCACCCATTGTAGCTATCACCAATACCACACCTGACAAGCTGTAAGGATGTAGCTGTAAGCTGACCAACGCTTTCTTTGAACTTTTTATAAGAGACATCTAAAGATGTATACAGAAGAAGAAAAAGAATGGTCACTCTTTTTCTTGAATTATTTTGAAGTGGAAGTTATTACTATTGTTAAATTACAAGTCTTTAATGGTTTGATTGTAATTATAGTAATTATTATATAAAATTAGGCATGAAATATTGTGTGAATAGAAAATAAATATATGTATGACACTGTTTAAAAAGAAAGTTTAATTTAAAAATAAAGTCAATAATAAAAAAGATAATAAATAGAAGGCAATTCACAAATGAGAATTAAAATACCATGACAGATCTTGTGATAATGCAATGTATAAATAATAAATATTCAGTAATGACTGTACAAGTCCTTACCTTGTCATTTGGCCTCTCCAGGGTGTAGAGAGTTACAGCAGCTGCTTTTCTGACTTGGTCATGACTATCATCCAGGAGACACTCCAAAGCTATAAAAATCTTCTCAGGTAAACCATGTACATTTTCACAATCACTGGAAGAATCAACAGCACCTTTGGTCAACAATGGCTTGCATTCTGCTGCCTTGAAAATGTAGCATGATATGTTTATAATTAGATATTGATTTATAAGAACAAAAAGGAAACAAATATGAAATCTGAAGTAATGTATATTCAATAAAAACATATTTATATATAATTTGAACAATGCATTATTGTTAATGAAATGCTTAAATAATACAAAGGCATCAACAGAAAGATCACAAAATGGTTTCAGATGAACACTTGAATTTGGAACAGGAAACAAGGGCTGTCTAACCTACAGAGGTTGAGACTGGGAGTGTTAAACTGTATTCCAGTGATAATCAACTGCACAAAACAAAACATTTACTCTGTGAGAGATAATTTCTCACAGGACAGAAACACATCCAGGTGTGCTTCAAACACAGGAAAGAAGGCATCAAGCTGCAGTTGTTATCTTTATCAAATACAGCAGAGACGAGATCACATCTTCACCTACTCCCACTAATTTGTTAGATACTACTCCTTCATTATTTGCTCTCAAATGAATGCCAAATGGGCTTACATGGTTTGTGCTGGTGTTTACGCGGCCAAATCTAACATCATTATCATCATCAGTACCATGCCTACTGACAAAAGTGATAATACTTCTCCACAACTTTTTATTTCTTTTAGTTGTTTACTAATTCTGTTGTAAAAGCAGCATCCAGCATAAGAGACTAATATTTTTACCAGACTACTGACTCATCATGATTGCTTGCTATCAACCATCTGTCATAACACCAAAGGCTATATAATTCTGTTGTTGACTTCATACCAAACCATTCTCTTAAACTGTCTTGAATCTTTTCACTTTTATTCTCTCTATCTCTTTTTCCATCAATTTTTCCACCTATCACAATATATTCCAGATGGTCCCTTCTCAAGACATAGTCAAAAAGTGAGGATTTTTCCTCCTGATTCTGGAAATGAGCTTTCCTTTGCTTTGGTGTCTTTTAGAACATTTATATTTTTCTTTATAATTGTTCTTGGTATTTTCAATATTTTTCTGTAAACTACATATTTGTGCCCTGCAATGATTTTCTTTGTCTTTTGTCTAATTGTCCAGGATTCTACTTCTTTCCATCCTCATTTGCCGTTCAGCATTGAGGGGAGATATAGTCTGCAGTCTTTTGCTTTTTTGTTGGCCTCTCTTTTTGTTATGTTTCCTAGTTTTCCTAATATTTGATCAATCCATCTTCTTCATGGTCAGTCCTCTGGTGTTCTTGTAGCATTTGTTTCTCTTGTCATATTTTGATATCTCTGTCTTATCACAGGACCGAACCATTTTACCTGTTGTTTTCTTATGCAATATTATTCAATGGTAGGAATTATTGCTAGCTTTTCTCAAAGTTATTCACTTATGATCTTATCTCACAGGCTATTTCCTGTCATGCATGTAACATATTTTATTTCTATGGTGTTTATTTTTCCTATTGTTTCTTAGTCTAGCTTCCATGTCTGGTATTGGCAACATAATACTGGAATGAAGATTGTGTCGTAGAGTGCTACTATTACCTCCAGGATTCACTTGAAGAATTTAAAATTGTGAATCCAGGATTAACCTCATATATGTCTAGACTAGCTCAACATAACACTGAAGAACTCTCTTGCTTACCTCCATTTACAAAAATTGGTTGCATAATGTCACTTTTATTCCTTGGCATGCAACCTTTGCCTTAGCTCTTTAGCAACTTACTTCTGTTGAACATCTACCATATTAAATTAACACCATTTCTAAGTATTTGAATTACTTGACTCTATCTAACATACAACAATGAAAACAGTGTCAGATAGTGGCATTCAGTCTCCTTTGCCTTACAACAAATGTTAGGAATTAGAAGTTTACTGCTACTTTTCTTTAGAATTGTGATATTTGATGCCAGAAAATGACAGAAAAGGAGAGGAATAAAATATTACTGTGCAATTGTAAATGTCTCCACATAAGAAAAGAAGTGGAAAATGTTGTAAGCATCTCCTTGGCCTCAGTAAATAATCTCTACTTTATTATGTGAAAATTGTGGTACAATGAAAATAGTTCATAATGTAAAGAGATTTGAAATTCATTAAAGGATCGATATGGACAAAAAATGAAGAAAAATAGATACTAAGGCATTTTAAGCTCAAGCATATTTAACATGCAGGAGAGAAAGAAATGAATGAAAATGGGTTTCTACAAATAGTTGAAAAAAAAAGCAACTCAATTTTAAAATCCAAACTCAGGGTACTCATGTTGAGTGTAGTTGGGTGAGAGTCAAATTGGTTGGTAACAAATGATTTTTTCTAATTTGTAAAAAATATACCACCAAAAAATATCAGTTATGACTATAGAACAAATTTATGCAACAATAGTCAAGGAAAATAAAGAGAAATAACCTTTTAATTGCTAATTGTTGTCAGCTGAACATAAAGTAAGTCTATTCAAAATAAAATAATTATATGATTAAATATAACCTTTGCAATAGTGCCAATAGCCTTCAGTCTAACATGAGGTTGAATATCTGCCATATCTCTGATCAGATCATCAGGGGTGCTGTCCTCAAACTGACCACATATGAACCATTTGCTGCGCCAGTCATGAACTATATGCAAAGAAATTAATTAAGTGAAAAATTCAGAATTAAAAAAATTGTTTACCCTTTGTGAACCTATGTCTAGCTAAAAAAAAAAAATTAAAGTTTAGTATTTCAGGAATGTTTCAGATAACAATCAACATGATTAAACACAAAAACATGCTATACATAAGATCATTCATGCACTTACAATCTATACCAATGTATGGATAAAAATAGAAAATTTTAGTTAAAAAGTAAATGTTCCCTCCACATCTTGCAGTTTTATGGAAATAGGGAATATGATGTTAATTACTATATTTTTTTCCATGACCATGGCACATTTTTGGGTGATGAGGTTGGTAACATGCCAGGTTGTCTCTCCTTCCAAGAAAAATGTTGGGTACCCATTTTTAGAAGATTGATACAACCCTGGAGACTTGCCGGTCTGAACAAAAATTGTGCACTTCTGAAATTTGAACCCAGACCCTTCTGATCAGAAAGCAAATGCAGCAACCACTTAGCCACCAAGCATAAGAACATTTCAATGGTGCAGCATACAAAAATCTGTTTTATAATTGCAATATGCAATAAATTATTTTCATTGGTCAAACTATCTCAGAAATGTAAAAACTAATTAAACTTCATTTCATTGGTGGTTCGTATTATGCATTTATGAAAAAGAAAAAAAAAGACTCATTAACATTGTGCATTGTTGTTTCATGAGAAACAATAAATTAGTTCAGCGCATACTTTTACAGCCGATATGAACAATTTTTTGTAAAAAACATATGCTATATCTTTTATTAGTCCAGTACAGTCACCACAAGGTGCTGAGGTCATAATTTTTATTTTACTCCTGATCAAAAAAAACTTTTAGACATACAACCCACAATCCAAACCCACATTTTCCTGATTTGAAGCACAACAAAGCAATTTTCTCCAGCTGATGTGTGTTCTGTAAAATAGCTGCTAAATCTATCAATACTTTTAATAATAGTTCCTAATCTTCTACTTAAAAAATATGATAATATGTAACTTTCTTTCACAAATTTATCACTGCATTAAAAATAATGTTGCTTTGCTTTAATGTCCAAGTTTATAAATGTATTTGAGCACTGGATTAGCTTGGCTAAGAAAGTGACAATACCAGCTATATCATTCATATATAAAAGACAACAGCTTGACTGTTAGATTATTCTTACCTATAGATAATAGGGTGTGATTCTGTCTGATTGTCTGGAGGTACTGAGAGTCTGCACTCTTTTGAACCTTGAACTCAAAATCAGCTGGTGCTACAGTCATTAACTTCTCTGCTTCCTTATTTTGATTAATAAAGAACCACATATTAAAAGTGCTAAATGTACACAGAACCTTATTCAGAATAATAAAAGATGTTACAACAAAAATATCTTCTAGAAATATTTATAATGTTTTGTTTCATCATCATCATCATTGAGTGCCGTCTCCGCAACGAAGGTTGGCTACCATGGAGCGCCATTTTGCTCTATCTCTTGCTTTGATGGTGCAGGTTGTCATCGGTTGATTTGTCCATCTTTTGATGTTACTCGTCCATGTTAATCTTGGTCTGCCTCTGCCTCTTTTACCTTGTATTTTCCCCTCCAGGATCACTTTCAGTAGGCTGTTGTGTCTTTTAACATGGCCTAAGAATCGCATTTGTCTTGTTCTAATTGTGTTCAGAAGTTCTCTTTTCATTTTTAGTTGTTTTAAGACTTTGTCGTTTGTTTTCTTTTCCTTCCATCCAATTCTACCTATTCTTCTATATATCCACATTTCAAAGGCTTCAATTCTCTGTTCTGTTTTCTTGTCTAATGTCCATGTTTCAGCACCATATAGGAATATTGAGAAGATGTAACATTTTGCTATTCTTAGTTTTAGCTCTGGTGTTATTTGTTTTGATGTTAGTATGTCCTTCATGACATTAAAATTACTTTTTGCCATTCCTATTCTTTTGTTTATTTCAGTTGTACATTTTCCATCACTGGTTATAGTATGTCCAAGGTAGTTATAGTTCTGAACTGTCTCAAGGTCTATTCCTTCAATTTTGATATCCACTTGTGGGTTTTGAGTATTTTCTTTGTTTATGATCATAGTTTTAGTCTTTTTGATATTTATATCTAGTCCATATTTTTTGCTTGTCGTGTTTATTTCATTAAGTAATTGTTGTAGGTCTTTAGGATTTTCTGCTAGTAGTACAGTATCGTCAGCATATCTTAGGTTATTGATTATCTTTCCATTAATTTGTAGGCCTGGCATCTCTATGATGTTTTTAAAGATTTGCTCAGTGTATAGATTGAACAAGCTTGGTGATAGGATGCATCCTTGTCTTACTCCTCTTAATGTTTTGTTTACCTTTTTAAAAAAACAAAAAAATTAACACCATAGATTTAGCATTAATCTATTAGTTTTTGGGTTCCAATACAAAGACTTTCCGAATATTCTTATTCTTGTATATCCATCAGTTAGTTCCTGAGGTGTGCATAGTGGTGTGCATCATTATTAAACCTTATAAATCAGTAGTTCCTACCATTATATGAGTCATGGCAATACAAGATTATGCACAGGACACAACAAATCCCATATTCTTTGTGTCACAGATTTAATATTAGCAAAAAAGATGTATTTACAGACCATAAGGTGAACATGTGTTGCAAATCTATTTAACATCATTATCATCATCAAGTACCATGTCTACTGGGAAAGGTAATATCTCTTCACAACTTTCTATCTCTCAAGTTGCTTACTAACTCTATAGTTGATCACTTAATTACCCAGTTTCCTACAAAGACTGTTTCTAAAGAGTGCTATGGAGAAGGTTATGTGAGGTTTTGATCAACTTTCTATTACTTCTCTTCTGGTTAGTCAAAAAGTTGGTTACCACCTTATCAAAGTCCTCCTCATCACAATAGGTACAAATCTGATCAACTGGGGAGTTTAAATTAAAATTTTCATGTTGTGGGTTGCAGTCAATTATTTAGCAAAAAAAATAACATAATCATCAGTCACCCCATAAAAGTAAGTAAAAAAAAAAGAGGGTTCCCTCCATTCCTTACTGGGCATATGGGGAGATATGGTGTTAGTGACCGTATTTTGCCATCACCATGGGGGTTACCACATACTGAAAAAATATAATACCATGAGAATAAATGATAGTACCATTTTGTTTGTTCATGATTGTTATTCTGACTACTGCTTGTTTTAAAAGTCACCAGTTAATGAGTTGCACATCCCAATAGCTGCTACAAAAAGAAATGGTATCATGGATGAGTGTACGGTAGATTGTGAAAGCATTGTTAATGGAAAGTTAGAAAGACAACAACAAAGAATGGCAAGTCTTGGCTTTATCAACCCTCAGGCAACTCTGAAAGCTGTGATTGTGCTTACTGGTTACAGACATTCGTGTCGTTAAAAATCTCAATGTTTAGGGGATAAGTGAATGTGTAATTCTTTGTGATGTTCATTTATGAACTAACACTAATATTATTACAAACTATTTATATGGATATTTGTGTATGTATAACATATATATGTTCCACAGTAGTGATTTCCTAACTTATTTTGCTAGTTACCATATATATTCATTAGGAGCATCAATAGTGTAGTTGTGATTACACTGGCATTTTGAATGAGAATTCAAACACAGCTTGGTTCTCCAAAGTTGACCAGATTTAACTGGCTCACTGAGTTGAGGAAAAAGTAGTGACAGTATGGAAGAGAGCTGGCCTTTTTACCTCAAAATGTTGTTGCAGAGAACAGTAAAATTTTATATTTCACTTCACTACAACATGAAATGACACAAAATTAGAATCACAAACCCCTTGATTCAATAAAACAATTTCATTTGACCTCTTCATTCAGTAAACTTTCCTTCTTTCCAGAGGTATACATCGTACATCTTGACTAACCAGTCCCCACACTGTCACTGGGAAGTGTAGTGTAGGGCTCCACTTATCTTGGGGACATCCTTAGAAAGAGCATGTCCAGTACTTGAATGCCTTTCTTTCCCGACTAAATGCCAGGTACCCATTTATTTTCAGCTTAATCAACTGGAAGAACTTGTTTTGGACCCTTGAGTTTGACTAAAATAAGTGAGCCCCTTTATAACATTTGTAATCTACCCTCTGTGATTATGTACAAGGCACAATAGATTACAACATATAGAAAACAAGAGTATCAGAGACAAACGGATTTGCAAAGCTGGCCCCATAGGTGCATTTCTATTTAAAGATACTAACTCTACAGTCTTCTTTATAACAAACAGCCCATATTCTACTTGCATTTCAGCACCTACATTGATAATCACACTGCCTCTTTAATTTTTTAAAACCAGAAAGCGTTTCTTTTAAAACCATTTTCTCCTGCTCATTCCCATCCCAAATTTTATCACTTACCTGACTATTAACCAGCAGACTTTTTATTTCCTTTGTCTTACATGGGATACACACACATTATCACAGCATACACGTTTTTACTAGTTTTAGTTTATAATGTGTGTTACCGGGGCCTCATTATGAGGGAAGTAAAGAATAGTGACACTGTGATCTTCCAGGCATGTCGTAAGAGGCGACTAAGGAGGTTGATCGATAGCTTGACAAGCTGTCATTGTAAAAAGTATTGTTATGAAAACAGCGCCATATATTTTACAGCAGTGATTTCTGCAATATGTGCCGCTTTGGCCTGCAAGGTTTCTGTTTTTGAGATTGTGGTTCTGCCCTATTTGCTGTCTTCGGCTCGAAAGGACAATAGATAGATAGATAGATAGTTTATAATGGAATGAAGAAAGCACTTTGTCAAAGCCTTGAGTGTGGCATCTAGGGATTAAGATCTTGTAATGCTTATATTTCTCTCATTTTTAACTATTATGATCAGCACAACATCAGGTATTTGTTCTATCCTGGGGTCTCAATTAAAGCTGGTGAACCTAGAAGCCAGTTTTTTGGGGAATGAACTCAACCTCATATCCATAGTAGACCAATTCACTAACCAAATGCCCTACCCTAGCTATTAGCTTATGTTTATGAACTGCATATTGTCATAATGTTTCAGCTATATTTGCTATGTAGCTATTTTATAATCTGTAGTGGTCCTACTTTAGCAGTTGGCATAGTTTTATGTAAATAGCTTTCTAGAAGTGACAGGATTTACAGTTTTAATGACCATTCCGTGTAAATTCCAAAATATAAAAATGCAGCAGATTTCACAGAAAGCAATGCATGAGCAATTCAGGAAAAACTCACATTCACGGGCTGCGGTAAGGCTATCCAACGTTTCTGTCCTCTTTTAGGCTTGGGGAAGGCAACATTTCTTGCTGGAAGCACTTGTGTGGTTTTGTCACATTCATTTGTTAACCACATATCATATTTCAATGGCATCTCTTGCTGGAGCTGTTTTTTATATTTGTTGCTTGTTTCCATAAGTATTTCAGATTCGTTGTCATAAGTATTAAAGACATGACTTTTACCTGTAATTTTAAAAAGAAAGTTGAATGAGCAACTTCAATGAAATTACCAATCTTTTGCACAATAGAAATACATCTTTTATTTAGAATGTTTTGTTTACATGCTCTGAAAAATTAAAAGCAAAATGAAAGAATGGACTGGCTTTGACTTTATGATAGCACAAAGATCTGTGCCAGACAAAGAAAGATGGGAGAAAGTGGCAACCAAAAGCCACACTGCCTTATGACCCAGAAGGTAAATGACCGATCAGGCAAGTAAGAACCTTATCAGGGGGCTGCAATGATAGTTCAGTGGTTAGTGAAATAGATTACTGAGAAAAAGAGGTTGAGTTCGATCCTGATCAATAGCTTCCAGGTTCTTCTTCTTCTTCTTCTACCTTTTTAGCTCCAGCTTCCAGGTTCACCCAGCCTTAAATGAAGATGGAATTTTTTTCTGGAAAAGTAAAGCAATACAGCTTTATACCGACCACACATTATACTTAAAAAATAATGTGCTGAAAATCTAAAAAAAATGTTGGCACTAACACAATCCTTATATGCCATCTGATATGATGTGGTTGTTTGCTTTTTTTTTTTCTTTTTAAGAACCTCATAGATTCATAAAGGGAAACTTATAAAGAGATATAACTTATAAAAAATATGACAAAGTAAGGACAAAATTACAAGCAATATATACATATGTACTAAAATGATGGAACTAGTGTTGTCACTTACCTGTGAGCCATTCTTGCTGGTATAGGTTGTCTGTTTCATAGATTTTGTCTCCAATATTAGGGTTTAGCAGATCTCTTAGTTTTGGGTGTGGAGTCTCCACATGTTCTGGTACAGTTATGTTGAGAGCTGTTGTATTGACTGCACCTGGTTTAGAAATTTGACCTTACTTTTATTGCAGATAATATACGCACATACAGTAACATGTACACTTTAAGAATCAGTAGGTGAAAGATATTAGAAATATGAACCATTTATTTTATCTTGAATACTTAGCAAATATCAATTATTGTAAGAAAGAAGGTTTTGAAGTGGTAGATAATACATTCGATGGAAATTCATAAATGTATTTTACCTTATTTTCTTCTTTAATAGTCAGGTGCTGAGAGTTATTTGCTCTTTGACAATAATAATACCAGTCTATAGAAATTGCAGACCTTGTCTTAGGGTTGAGAGGAGTTGATGAAAGATAGGACTTCTCAAAGAGGATGACTGGGAACAAACTTCCTGCCTGCATTCAGTGCTAAAATAGTCATGAAATAGACCTAAAATGCTTTTCAGAATCACACTGGTCTATGTAGTAGAGACAAAGAGAGCTCATCATTAGCACAATCTCCACTAGTCATTGAGTGCTCCACAGTTTGCTGGGCTGAGCTTTTTCTATGGCTATCACTCATGTGCATGGATGCTTTCACAAGTCTTCTCCTGTTCAATATCTTCAGATTAATCTAATTTAAAATTGCTATTTTCATTTTTTTTCAACTATTTTCCTTTTTGGTGATATATAACATTTACCACATTTAATTATATTTTTGTATGAAATTGTAAAATCAAAAAGATGTGTGATGGAATACTGAAAATTGATCTGGTCCAAACCTAAAGTAAACCTAAAAACAAGTAAAGTCTGAAAAAAGTTAATATATTATTACTCTGCAGTAGCACAGGCCAATAACTAACATCATACACATATGGCTCAGGAAAAATAAATGCATCTCTCTACAACATTTTATGTGGGTTAGGATAAGAAATAATGTTTAGCTCTGAATTTGCTGAATATTTTTAAAAAATTATTTGACCAGTTCAGACTAGATCATTATTCATTTAAATTATAACTATCTGCTGTCAACAACTTGAAATATCTGTAACTTTTCATTTATCTAAAATGTATCTCAATATATATCTTACAATCACATAAATATTGTTAAAGAAACATGTTAGTTGATAACAAATTGACAAAAAAGGGGCCTCGGTAGCCTAGTTGGGAAAACCACCCAACTGGAGTACCGATGTTTGGACAACCCGTGTTTGATTCCCGCTGGGAGCAGTGTGAATTGTACTCGTGGTTGGAAAAAAAAAAACCCCCATGGTCGACCCAGCCGTTGGCAGAAATGGGTACCAAGGTATTACCCTGGGAAGGTGAGGAATGTTGCCTCGCATCTGAGTTTAGATGCCTGAGGTGACACTATACAGAAATCTCCGAACATTTCCTGATACGTGGCCGAGCACATATGGATAGAAACTCGCGTGCTAAGATGCTGGTTCAAGTCTTGTACTTTACCTTTACCTTTAAATTGACCAAAAATATGATATAATTATAAATCATTTGAAATTGTGGTCAAGAATTGGTTAATATGCTTGTCTGCGAGTCTGGTTGTCAAGGTTCAAATTCTGACTGTGGCTACAATCTTTTCAGACTAACATGGCTTTGGGATTCACCTAATATCTAAAAATGGATAACAGAGATTTCCTCTGGGGAAAGTACAGAGCTCTGGCATGATTCTGACTATAATAACCATAAATGTGTAGATGGCTATAACAAGAAAAAATTGGGCATCAAAATGTGTGTATCAATGTGTTGCAGGTACTCTTTATATTTTATACCATTTAAAGCACATTCCATGGATTTATCTAAAAATAAAAATTATATGATGAGAATGTTTCCTCTGATGAGTAACATCAAAAGATGGACAAGACAGCCTATAACAATCTGCACCAATAAAGCAAGAGACAGAGTGGAATGGTGCTCCATGGTAGCTAACCTTCAATGCGGAGATGACACTCAATGGTGATAATGTTTCCTCTGAGATAAAAGGTTAAAATGTAGGCATTTTTGACATTGAAAAAATTGGTCATACCTTCTACTTCCTTGTCATGAATCTTTTTCTGTTTCCTAATGCCTGCTGGCTGTCTGTAAAATGGAGCCTTGTTATCATCTGAATATGGATCCACAGCACTGGCTGGAGGAGGAGTCATATTGTAGACTCTTTCTAACAGACTGGAATATATTATCAACATATGAGTGTTGTCTTAAAATACAGCAGTGATTTTATAATAAATAGCTTGCTATCATCACTAATATCATCACCATCATTTTATGGCATCTCTACATTAAAGATTGACTACCATGAAGCACTAAGATTTGTCTCTTACCTTGATGGCACATGCTGTCATTAGTTCTCCATGCTACTTACTCATATTGTAGTTCACATTAATCTTTGTCTGCCTTGTTCACACCATATTTTTCCCTTCAGAATGACTTTCAGCAATTTGTTGTATCTTTTCATTGTGGCCAACAATTTTATTTGTTTTATTCAAATTGTGTCTAGTAGTTTTTGATTAATTGTCAGGTTTTAAAATTTCATTTTGTTTTCTTCTCTGTCGATCCAATTCTTTTATAAATCTACATTTTATAGACTTAAAACTTTTTTCCTGTTTTCTTATTTAATGTCCACACAAGAATAACACTTTAATATTCTCAGTTTTAGTCCCGATGTCATTTGCTTTGATGTGAAGAGACATTTATGTTAATAAGAAGTAAAAGAAGACCCTTTCTTTGCTATAAAGATTTATAAAAGATGTGACACTTGGGAGCTATCCATGTTTTTTTTATTATACACATTCTTTTTTTATTTGTGTTTTTTATTTCTGTGGCTCATGATATGTTCACAATAACTGTATTCTCTCCACTATCTTTCTATTGATCATCATCATAAGTTGAGTAAATGAAAAATACTTAAGGTAAATGGATGGCCATAGTTATAAATTAAGGAAGTGTAGAAATACTTTAATTAAAATATTGATTCACACACATTTACTAGCTAATCAAGGTTCTACGTTTGTGGGCATACAGAGGAATAGGATAATTTTTTTTTAATGGGACAGGTAAAAACAATCAAATAAAGATACAAGAAAAAGTAATGAAATAATATGGTCATTTAAATAAACATGGCATGTTGTAGACCATACTAAAAGACAAAGCTGAAGATTAGTAGGCATGAGGGTGATAGTAGTTCATACGGAAGAGCAAACTTAAAATTTTGACAAATAGTTATCTGTCAGAATCTACCATATGAGCAAGTGATAGGTGATGCTGCAGATCCAAAACTGTCAACTTCCCAGACAAGACCGACTTGGCAAATTTTTATTTTTATTTTGTCTACATTTAGATTATGATATTTCAAAGTAACCTTCTGTTACTAGGAATATTATCACACCCTAGATCACTGGTACCAATATGACTTCTATAAACAAATATATATTTTGCAACAATGAAACACACACATAATAATAAAATTCATGAATTTTTATGAAATAATTATGAAAACAGCTATTACAGTGGATGTTTTCACTGAATTTGCAGCAACGAGATACTGAAGTTAAATAAATGTTCCATAATATACTTTGTTTTCTGCAAGCACCCGATAAACACTCCACTTATTGTTCACCCTTGAGAGAACATTAAATGGGCATAGATGTTGCCATTCTATCTATTGTCCTTTTGAGTTGAAGATGGCACATAGGGCAGAAATTCTAGACTCTGTGTCTGATGATCTTTCAACTACTAGACCCTGCACAAGACTAAAACCTTGTAATTCACTTATCTAACTTCTTTACCGACTACCTGTGCAAATTTCCAAATAAGCCACATGTTCAACTTTCCATAATATTCAGGTGAGTGGACCAGGTCTTGATGCAATACCTTACCTAACTAGTCTGCCAGGTACCCATTATTTTTTAAAGCTTGGCTGACTGGAGAATGCCAGAATAAAAAAATTAATCCCAATCATTTTATTGCCAAGTAAATGTGCTAATTACTTTGTTACTGGCAGCTTTAATGGAATCCTATTTAAAAAAATTAAAATGGTTCCCTCAAAGCCTTTTAGTGTATAGGGAATATGGTTTTAGAGCCTGTATTTTTCAATGACCAATGGTTACATATTATGGATGATGTGAATGTTGTAAGAAAAGTACATCACTATTTATAGGTGAGGAAATTATTTTTGTAAGGTAGAGTACAGCAGTCTGGAAAGAACAATAGTGGAAGGAATGGTTCTTGGATGATACATCAGGGACAGACCAAGAAGAAATTTGTTTCAAGACATCAAAGTTACCTTGAACATGACAACAGAAGAAGTTAGAGATCTGTCTAGAGATAGAAATTCTTTCAGACAGGCTGAGGTGAATGCAACATTTTGCAAAGGACATGCGATCTGATAATAATGAGAGTATTTTACATTTTTATGTGCAACATTTTCTGGCTTAAGTAATGTACAAATAAAATTTGTGTTTGTCAGCAGTTTTACATCAAATACATAAATTTACGTAAAATTCTGATGACAATAAAAGTAAAACTTACGCTGCTTCTGCTTTCTTCCATTTCCTTCTAGGCTTCTGCTCTGCTTTACTTGCATCATCTTCATCACTTATTTCCTCATTCACAAGATTTGTGTGTGCTGAATGTCCATACCATAATTCAAGCACTCTTGAAAGCTTCTCTTTTTGTTTATCATCCTGTGTGCACTCATGTACAATCCAGTTTGCTGTTATCTGACTCATTTTAGATAACATATAATCATCCCAATCACTTTTTGTATTTTCATCTGTTTTTTTTTCTCTGTTTTCATCAGACACACATTTATGTGTTGATGCTGATTCCTTTTTGATATCAACAGTCACAATTGTTTTGTCCTGTATACCATGTGAATACTTCTCACTATTTGAGGGTTTAGTTTTTATGATATTCTTTGTACTTGACTGTTGCTCTTCATGTTCTGTTTCATGAAAAGGTCTTTCTTTTTCAATGGATTTATCACCATAGACAATCTCAGTCATAAAAACTCTACTAGAATCTGAAGGAGTTAGATCACCTGCACTCTTTAACCCTGTTCTGTCTTGACTGGAAAGAATAGCTTTCTTGTGTAGTTTAATAGTTTTACTTTTGTCAGATGACTCCAAGGAAGCAAGACGTTTTGGTTTGGAGATTGGTTTTAGGTGGTGATTGCTTGTTTGATGAGAATCTGTACCTTTATTAATAAGACCATGAAATCTGTTAGCTTTTCTAGGACCAGATTTTGATTGATCTGGCTCAAAGATTCCAGCAAAGTATTTCTCACTGTATGGCATCATATGCAAACATCTTTCCTCAATTACATCACTGGAAAAAGTCAAGTTTTTATTTATCATGTCCAAATATTTCTTGCTTAATGGATGTAAATCCTGTGATATTTTAGTTTTACTGAACTGGCCATACCTCTTTGGTTTGCCTAAAAGAGCTTTTAGTTTGGAATTTTCAGTTCCAATAGAAGGTACATAAACACCTTCTGAATGTGGGCGAAAGACAGTGTATCCTTGCAAGACCGAGTTGAAATTGGAAGACATTGCTTTGTTAACCTCAGTACCTAAGAAATTGTTTACAGAGAAATGTAGAATAATGTTTATTTCAGAATAAACATAAAATAATTACATTGTATCACAAACAAGAATATGCTTGGCTTTCTTTGCTAATAAATTACAAGACAGATAAGGAATACTGCATTTGTAATTGTGTAAATAAGCTGGGAGCTTCCTTTCATTGTTTATTGTTGTTAGAGCTGATATATCTGATATTGGTTTTGGTAAACTAATAGGTGCTCAGTCACTTTAAAAAGGTGATGAATTGTGAGGATACTGATAGTGCCACTGGCCCATTGTTGTGTACACACTTGACCTTAGCAAATTGTTGTGTGAACTTATATTCAAACACTGCACTCAAATGTGTACAACCTCAAAATAGCATCTCCACTGAATGCCACTGCAGCGATGTGCAATATACAGTCATTAAGGGCCTTCAAGATATTGTCCTTGTGCAACATACATTCATTAAGGGCCTTCAAGATATTGTCCTTGTGCAACATACATTCATTAAGGGCCTTCAAGATATTGTCCTTGTGCAACATACAGTCAGTAATGGCCTTCAAGATATTGTCCTTGTGCAACATACAGTCATTAAGGGCCTTCAAGATATTGTCCTTGTGCAACATACATTCATTAAGGGCCTTCAAGATATTGTCCTTGTGCAACATACAGTCATTAAGGGCCTTCAAGATATTGTCCTTGTGCAACATACATTCATTAAGGGCCTTCAAGATATTGTCCTTGTGCAACATACAGTCAGTAATGGCCTTCAAGATATTGTCCTTGTGCAACATACAGTCATTAAGGGCCTTCAAGATATTGTCCTTGTGCAACATACATTCATTAAGGGCCTTCAAGATATTGTCCTTGTGCAACATACAGTCAGTAATGGCCTTCAAGATTTTGGCCTTGTGCAACATACAGTCATTAAGGGCCTTCAAGATATTGTCCTTGTGCAACATACAGTCATTAAGGGCCTTAAAGATATTGTCCTTGTGCAACATACATTCATTAAGGGCCTTAAAGATATTGTCCTTGTGCAACATACATTCATTAAGGGCCTTAAAGATATTGTCCTTGTGCAACATACAGTCATTAAGGGCCTTCAAGATATTGTCCTTGTGCAACATACATTCATTAAGGGCCTTAAAGATATTGTCCTTGTGCAACATACAGTCATTAAGGGCCTTCAAGATATTGTCCTTGTGCAATATACAGTCATTAAGGGCCTTCAAGATATTGTCCTTGTGCAACATACAGTCATTAAGGGCCTTCAAGATATTGTCCTTGTACAACATACAGTCATTAAGGGCCTTCAAGATATTGTCCTTGTGCAACATACAGTAATTAAGGGCATTCAATATATTAACCTTGTGCAACATACAGTCATCCCCATCAATGCTGCAACTGAGGCTGGCCTAAGTTGGAGTAACACTGGCAATTGACATATTTCCTTTTTTTTATCTTTTTTTTTTTTTAAATAAAATAAACACTCATATTTACATAAATATGCAACTCAAAAGAATTAAATGGCAACTTAGTAAACACCACTACATTAACTGACACAACTTTGAAATTAGTTATAATTAACAATATTATTCTTCATATATTTGGATATAAAAGTGAGGCAGTTTTATAAAGAAAGGGGACTTTACGGAAATAATTGCTGAATGTCCTACAAATCCGGACATATTTTTCATAATTTGTTTTATAATTTTCTTCTCTTCATCTACCTATTTTAGTGCATCCACATCTAATTTTCTTAGCTATTATGTTATATAAAGCATTTTTCTAAAAAATCTCAGCTAATTCTATGTGGCATTGTCTTTGTTTACCTGTATATGACTTGCAACTATAAAACATCACTGTTTCCATGCAAAACTGTAACATCCTTTTTCTAATTTTCAATGACAATGATTTGTTGCAAAACTTATTTCTCATTTTTAGTTAAACATATCATATATTCAACGTGTTTGTTTCTACTTTGCACCCCAGTGAGACATCTTTCTTATGATGTTAAAGCTATCCCCAGATATGGTATTTAAAATAATCTACTTCTCTGAACTTTGTGTATAAATAATAAATATTCATGATATCTTCGGTGAATCATTTCGTTTGAAACAATACTTATACACTTAATACAATATACATACAGTACATACACCACTGACTATATAAACATACGCTACAACGCATATTAAATATTACTCAGTAAATTACTGCATATTACTTCTGTTTTCTTGTAATTTAAATAAAAAGTTGAGTCCCATATACTAATTTTCTTAAATAGGAAATTTATATATAATTCATAATTGTATCTAGATAGCAATACTGAAATACTTTGAAACTTTGGGTTGAAGGGTGTCAACTTGCGGACTTCTGGATCCATCATACATTGAGGATACAAAATGATACATAACAATACATGATAACAACACCGTGACTTATATTGAAGTACTTTTTTCGCTCTTGGATCATATAAGTAAGTGAAGTATCATCTGCATATCTCAATGAAAAAATTCAATAATTCACAAAAATTGTCTGGATCACTGCAAACAAGACCAAGAATGCGTCAGTGTGTAGATCTTAATGTTGTCGTTGATCAGAATTAACTTCGTGTTCATTGATGTGTAATTCTGTTCGACGCCTTTGTTGCTATGTGACTGATCTCTTTTTATCTTTTTCTTTTGAAGAGGTATATTGCTTTTAGCGTTTTCTCTATATTATACTCTCCACTCGTATCTATATGTCTCTCTGTCTGTCTGTCTATCTATCTATTGGCCTTTCGAGCCTTAGCCAGCCCATAGGGCGTAGACCAAGATACTCCTTCATCTGAATTTTTGTTCTAGCAGTTTTCAATTCTTTTAAAGATATTTTATCAAATCTCACCATTTGTCTCTGTTATGGTTATGGTTATGGTTATGGAAGGCCCCGGTATCACTGCAAAAGAATTAAAATCCATAATTGCTCAACCGTCCGTGCCAGTGGAATCATCCAAATTACTAACTCATCTCCAAAACAAAGAAAGGTAGATGTAGTTCCCATCATAGCAGTCTCAGCACACGCCAAAAGACATAAGACGAAAATGCACAGAAAGTGAACACAGCCAACTGTTCCCTGTCATACGATATCAGCATTCATTATAAACCATTGGAATATCGAAACATGATCAACACGGATGATACACACAGCTCACGGTGTGCACAGAGTACTTAACTCAGTAGCTCCTGCAGCAAGCCTGACTTGGAATATGCAGAAACTGTAACAAGGAACACTTTTCAGACACAGCAATTAAAAGTTCCTGACGCCTAACCGTCATATTGACCGGTATTCCAACGATGACGTATATTGTCTCTGTTCTGTGCAAGCAGCTCTATCTCATTGAGGGAGTTGATTCCTGCTGCTCTTGCCTCTCTCATCAATGTTCTTCTCAGTGTCTCTCTGGGTCTCCCTCTTTTTCTCTTACCTGTTGTTTCCTACATGAGGGCCTGCTTTGCTATTCGGTTATTATCTCTTCTCATCACATGTCCAACATATGACCATCGTCTTTTCTTTATTACTGAAGATATTAGTGGTTGCATAATCAACTCATAGACGGCCTAAAAGATATAAATTTGGATAACACAGACATACGACTGATATGTAATTTGTACTGGGAGCAAACAGCAATAATAAAAATATAACAAGGAGAACTCTACACCCATTGATATAAAAAGAGGAGTAAGACAAGGATGCATCCTATCACCAAGCTTGTTCAATCTATACACTGAGCAAATCTTTAAAAACATCACAGAGATGCCATGTCTAAACATTAATGGGAAGATAATCAATAACCTAAGATATGCTGATGATACCGTTCTACTAGCAGAAAATCCTAAAGATCTACAACAATTACTTAATGAAATAAACATGACAAGCAAAAAGTATGGACTAGATATGAATATCAAAAAGACTATGATCACAAACAAAGAAAATTCTCAAGACCTACAATTAAATATCACAGTTGGAGGAATACATCTGGAGACAATTCAGAGCTACAACTACCTGGGACATACTATAACCAATGATGGAAAATGCAAAACTGAAATAAACAAAAGAATAGGTATGGCGAAAAGTAATTTCAATGCCATAAAAAATATACTAATATCAAAACAAATAACACCAGGACTAAAACTAAGAATAGCAAAATGTTTCATCTTCTCAATATTTCCTGTATGGTGCAGAAACATGGACATTAGACCAGAAAACAGAACCGAAAATTGAAGCCTTTGAAATGTGGATTTATAGAAGAATAGGTAGAATTGGATGGAAGGAAAAGAAAACAAACAATGAAGTTTTAAAACAACTAAAAAATGAAAAGAGAACTACTAAACACAATTAGAACAAGACAAATGAAATTTTCGGGTCATGTTAAAAGACACAACAGCCTAATAAAAGTAATATTGGAAGGGAAAATACAAGGTAAAAGAGGCAAAGGCAGACCTGGACTAACATGGACGAGTCTAACATCAAAAGATGGACAAGTCAACCTATGACAATCTGCACCATCAAAGCAATAGACAGTGGAATGGCGCTCCATGGTAGCCAACCGTCGATGCGGAGACGGCACTCGATGATGATGATTAGTGGTTGATTGGCGATTTCTCTAATTTCCTCGTTTGTTTTAAATTCGTTCCACGCTATTCCAAGTATTTTCCTCAGACATTTATTTTCGAATGCGTTCAACTTTGTTTCTATATCTCTTGTTGTTTTCCAGCTTTCACATGCATACGTAAGGGTTGATAGTACAATTGATTTGAATAGCCTAAGTTTTGTGTTTGTGCTGATGAGTTTTCTCATATATATATAAACGTGTTAAGAAACAAAGGTCTTGTTAAAATTTTTATACAAGGAAGAATTAGCACTAACATTAATATGGAATTAGAAGAAGAACAATTTGGATTTAAGAAAAGCAATGGACAATAAAAGCCATATTTTGCATGAGGACGTTAATTTAATCGAAGAATACACAGAAGTAAACAAACAAATATACGTCTGCTTCATAGACTACACCAAAGTTTTTAACAGAATAAATCATAGACAACTTATATAGAATGCCTAAAAGATTTACATCTAGATGACACAGACATACGACTAATATGTAATATGTAATTTACACTGGGAGCAAACAGCAATATATATATATATGTAACAAATACACATGACATTTAGCGTCTTGACAGACGGTTGGTAGCAAGCAATCATAATATGTCAGTAGTCTGGCAAAAATTTAGTGTCTTATGCTGGATGCTGCTTTGTTGAACAGCTTCTCTCGTGGATGAATCTGCCAATATTGGATAGACAGTTCCGGCCACAGAACGAACAAGATGGATTCGTGGTGTCTGGCCTCGTCTCCTTTCTCCTGCCTTTGTTTGTCTTCTGAATTTGATATCAGCACTACCTCGAAAGGAGCCGCGATAGCTCAATGGTTAGTGAACTGGACTACAAATGGCAAGAGGTAGGGTTCGATCCCAACCCACGGGCCGATTCACCCAACCTTAAATGGGTACCGAATTTTTTTATGAGAAAGTAAAGCGGCACGGGTGTAATACCGACCGCATTGCCCCAAAAATCATGTGCCAAAGGTTTGTGAAATTTATGGTCACTAACACCATATTCCCTATACGCCACTTGGCGTGACAGGGGTACTTTACTTTTACTTTTTTTTTACTGCCTCGAAAGTTTCTGTGCCATTTTTTTTATATTTTTGTTCTTCATATGATACGACCTGCAGCCATATTTTCCCAATTTCTTTCACTGATAGAGAGTTCACCCAAGGAAGCTCTGCAAACATCCTCATATCTCAGCACTGCTCTGCCGTTTGGTCTCTTTCCGACATTGAGTTTTCTTGAACCCAGTTAAGGTCAAAACAAAGACCAATCTCTATGACAATGACTGCACACACATACAATTGAAAAGTGGAACCAATTCTGTTTACTGGTATCTGAACTTTGCCACGTCCCAGAAGACTCACAGCATTCGAGTCTATCATCGAGCTAGCACTATGATTCGGGTAAAGAATGCCACTCTAAAGGCTTTCTCTGACAGTGGCGGCGTAGTGTTCCAGGGTAATGATATATCATACCCTAATATTTATGTGAACACTATTGTAGTCAACACACAAACGCCAATGGCATACATTAAGATTGAGTTCTCGACCATTTCACAGGCCGACAGTACACTGACGGTGTGTGAGGTGCAAACATTTACAGACACCTATTGTCTGGACGGGCATTCTTGGTCGTTTTGTAAAATTTGTAGTGGGTGTAGCAAAGGCTGCAACGTCACCATCGGTACGTGTCACGGCAACTGTTCACATGGGATCTATGAACACGACTGCTCCGGGTCTTGTCTCAGTGTATATCCTTTATGTGAGGAAAAATTCGGAAAATGCCTACAATGTAAACATCCTGGCTATACCTGTAATGACACTTGTCCCGATGGTGATTTTGGGCTACAGTGCGAACAGACGTGTTCTGATGGCTGTAACATCATATGTGAACCAGAAAGTACAGACTGTACGTGCAAGGAAACATACAACGAGTCAGACTGCACTCTCAAATGTCCAGACAACTGTTTCAACGACACCTGTGAACAGTCAACCGGGAACTGTACATGCAAGTAAACGTTCTACGGGTCAGACTGCTCTCAAATCTCCGGACAACTGTTTGAACGAAACCTGTGAACAGTTAATCGGGGTCTGCGTCTCGTATGCCGATGATTCCCACGTTAAGAAGAGTCTGCCGACTACAACAAACCCAAGCATATGGATACCTTAATGTGTTTCTGTGCTAGACATGGTTTATTTCTTGGTGTTTTTCCGTGAAGGCATGGCTCATATCTTGATGTGTTTCTGTGCTAGCCATGGCTCATATCTTAGCCTGTGTATGTGTGTGTGTGTGTGTTTGTGTGTGTGTGTGCTGACCATGGCTCATATCTTGGTGTGTGTCATGTTAGTCATATCTCATATCTTGGTGTGTCCGTGTTAATCATGTCTCATATCTTTATGTGTGTCTGTGTTTAGTCATATCTCATATCTTAGTGTGTATCTGTGTTAGTAATGTGTCATATCTTTGTGTGTGCATGTCTGGGTTAATGATATCTCATATCTTTGTGTGCATGTTTATGTTAGTCATATCTCATATCTTTGTATGTGCATTTCTGTGTTTGTCACATCTCATATCATTGTGTGTGCATGGCTATGCTAGTCCCATCTCATATCTTTGTGTGTGCATATCTATGTTAGTCATATCTTTGTGTGCATGTCTATGTTAGTCATGTATCTTGATGTGTGTCAGTGTTAGTCATGCCTCGTATCGCTGTGTGCATGACTGTGTTAGTCACATCTCACAACTTTGTGTGTGCATGTCTGTGTTAGTCACCTCTAGTGACTCGGGCAGATGGTGCTCGTAAACCTGGGAGGCCGACCATCTAAGGGCAGAATCCCCCTACAGAAAAGACAATCTGCTGCCTTGCAGGAAGTTTGGGGACTATCAAAGGCTAAGGAAAGCAAACCTGAATAAAATGCTGGCTGAAATCGGATGCACTGGGCCACTGGCGCAGAACACAGTGCAACGTTTTAACGGGTGTTCAATCAGAGTGGATCTGGCGGACTCTAATTGTGATGTTCTGTCTGTGGGGGCGATCAACACACTTAGCCTGACAGCTGACTTCATGTGAGAGTCTGGAATACTACTCTGATTGAGTCCTGATCGCAGAGAGAGAGAGAGAGAGAGAGAGAGAGAGAGAGAGAGAGAGAGAGAGAGAGAGAGAGAGAGAGAGACGAACCCAATTCGTGGTATAATGTTTGTCTTTACCAAAAGAAGAGGTTGTACAGTTAAAGATGTGCGATTCCAGCCGGTTCCATGAATCATCTACATTGTCTAGAGCTTCTACTTTCTCCTTGCACTTTTGGACGACATTCTTGAACACATGACTTGGTTGTCAGCTAATTGTGTTGCAACGATATTACTCTTCGTGCTGGATGGTTCTCTAGATTTGTATATCCTTTTGCTGTTACCCTCACTTTACTTATGACAAGTGCTTGGTCTGTGTCACAGTCTGCGCTATGGTATTCTCTGGTTATTCTGACATTATTTAAGATTGTCTGCGAACTAGGACAAAGTCCAGCTGGTACAAAGCCCTGACCTTAGGTGGCGCTATGTTGCTTTTTGTCGGTTCTTAATGCTGGAAAACGTATTGGTAGCAAACACGTTGTTAAGGGAATACAGTTCTAGAAGTCTCTGACAACATCGTTCATCTTGCCAATACCATGATGGCCTAGGCTTGATGGTCATGAATGATTGTCAGGTCCAATACGTGCATTCAGATAGTCTAACACATAAACACGTAAACGTAAAAGGACAAGTCAATCTATGACAGCCTGCACCATCAATTCAGGAAGAAACAGAGTAGAATGGCGATCCATGGTAGCCAACCTTCGTTGCGGAGAGGGCACTCGATGATGATGAACACGTAAAGTTCTACTTTGTGGAAAAAATCCACAAATAATCTATATATGGCCCTTGGCGTCTTCAACAGACGGTAGGTAGCAAGCAATCATGATAAGTTAGTAGTTTGGTAAAAATTGTAGTGATTACAATATCCAAGGTTATAATATCCTTGGCTTGTCTTCCATCCATCTGATATTACAGCTGTTTATACAATTTATCTTTACCTAAATCTTCCGTATCATTGGTTGGTGCACAGCATTGGATAATATGTATTTTTATTTCGTTTTTAGTTGAGATTTTTATCTACGGTTTCTCTCTGCGGCAATCACCCCTGGACTCAGCAGCGAGGTCCGGCTTGAAACGTTAATTACTCATAGACGGAAAAAAATATGAGTACCTCCGAAGACGAAGTTATCTGCCCGTGTGGCGAGGGACCCCTGTGCACACGTCTGCCAGGGAAAATGGATTAACACGCACAATTCAGTTCCTAGTCTCAAGGGACTTCGTCAGAGGTAAAAGCTGGCGTACGAAAAAAAAAATCGTTTTTGTTGTTGTTTTAAAGGTTGCTCGTATTAGTCTTGGCCTACTGCTTCCCATCCTGCAGCGTTTTATTCTGTGCTTCCCTTTGATAACATTATAGCTATCCCTTCACTCTATTGTGTTCCGTGTTCCAGGTGTCCTGATGATAAAATCATATCTTCTGTGTTTAGTTTTATCCTTTATGTTCCTCACCATTTTTTTTCACACATTCCTCCTACTTGTGGAGCTTTTCCTTGTTCATTTAGAGTACTTACATTCCAGGTGCCAATTCTGGAGGATTTCCTGGTAGACAAAAGATAAAACGGCGACCCGGATTCCTTGCGGCTTCTACGGATTGCGTCATAAATCTCTTAGACAGAGAGCACTTATCTTTCCTGGATGGTGGATTTACTTTTTTCTTTTCTTTGATTAGCCCACGCTTGTGAAGTTTTTGTTGCCTATGTTTTTTACACAACGGGATAGCCAGTCCCATGTCCAACCCTCCTTCGTAGCCTCTTACGAACATGCCTGGTAGGGAACAGCGCTAAAATTCTTTAATTCCCTTTTGGGTCCCGGCAGCGCACTGGTGTATGATTGTTCCTAGTGAATAGTAATTTTTTTTAATCAGAGACTGTACGTTCCCGAATCAAGTGGCGCCGTTCACGATGTCAAGGGCTCTCTGAGATTATCACAAAGAGGTGATTTACTAACTAGAATAGAGAAATAAATTAAGCAAATGTCTATCCGAGGGAGATGGATGGAAGACTACAACATCGTACACTTGGATGAAACGTGGGTTAGTGCTCACTATACTTTTGAGAAAGAAAAGGAATTACTTTGACAGAGACAAGAATAGGAAAATATATAGCAGCATTTTATAATAGCACATACTGGCAGCAGAGAGGATGGATTTATCAATAAATCAGTTACTTTTTCAAGCAAAGTCTACAGACGGTAGGTGGCTGGCTCTTCTTTCTTCTTCTTTTCTCTTTTGAGTTATTGAGTTATTTGCGGGTCATCATCATTACACTCCGAACATCTCCATAGGTGCTCAGATCCCCTCCTCAGCAAGTCCCGCAGTGTCCAGCGACTGACGACTCCAGTTCTGTGTTGCTTGATAAGTCTTCTTACATGCCCACTAAGTTTCTCATTTCTGGCTGTGCCTATCTTAACTCCCATCTCTATCACCCGAAGAAGTGACGTGGATCTGTGTTTGTCGAAGTCCTGTGCTCTTCTCACATCTCGGAGGACATTGATGATGTCCGCCCGATCCATTGGTTGCCAGTCCTCAACGACAGCGCAGCTAGCCAACCTGTCCGCTCTCTCATTTCCCCGTACTCCCGCATATCCAGGGACATAGACAAAGGTGACCTTACGTATTTTGGATTTCTGCAACGACTCTACCCATTGCATGCCTACATAGCCCGCTTCCACTTTTTTTTTATCATGCTCATCGAATCACTCAATATACATGCGTGGGTGTAGTCTTGTGACTCTAACCATTTGAATGCCTTGGTCACTGCCATCACCTCCATTGTCATGCTACTCGTGGTCACGACGTATGCACCACTGTCTTCTTTGACTGTTCTGCCTGCCGAGTGGGTTGCATATGCCCATGCACTTCTTTGGTGTCATATTACAGATCCGTCTGTATAGATGACTGCATATTTCTTATCGGTGTTATCCCAGATGAGACGGTTGACATCCGCATTAACCACGACTGAGTCCTGTTCCCTATCTTTCCTGTCGAGTGTGACAATTCACAAGAAAGTCCTCTTGAATGACGTAGGTATCCACTCCTCGCCAACGTTAATATTGGTAAGCTCACAGACCTGTTTGATGACATCTTCTGTCCGGCCCACCCATGATTTGCCTCTTTTTAGCCTGACAATTTTCCATGTGTTGAGCTCGTGGTGGATACTCTTTATCTGCACTAATCTTCAGTTATGCTCGTGCTCTCCAGATCTTGATTCTATCATCCATGGTTGGAAAGTCAAGAAGATACCTCATTGCTACACAGGGAGTGTCCCTTGTACATCCCAAGATAACGCGCATGACTTAATTTTGTATTTTCTCCAGCCTATCAATTTGAGTCGTACTGACAGTAAGAATATCCAGAGCATACTCGATTGGTGCGAGGACTAATCCCTGGAACAGAAGAGTAAGTAGCCTCTGCTTGATGTTGGCAGCTGCCATGTCCGTCAAGGCAGCTAATCCTTTGTGGGATTTTGTTATCACAACATCGCCGTGGTCCCGAAAACACAGGCTGCGATCAAACTTAACTCCCAGGCATGTCATCAACTTGTCCCTGGTCACCTCATCAGCACCCATTCGTCTACCGGTGTGTTCGTGTTAACAATATGATTGTTCAGGGAGAACCATGCAATTGATGCTTTATCAGGATTAACCATGGCACCTGAAAAACCACACCAGGAAGAAATGCGATTTCCTTTCTATTTCTCACTAATACCGAAAAGGTGTCGTGGTTATATCACTTGTCGTTCTTGAGCATCTCGAACTGTCAGAATTAGTGATATTCCTTTGTTGTTACATGTCTCTATCACTGCATCTATCCATCATCTTCTAGGTCTTCCCCTTGGTCTTTTCCCATGCATTCTCGAGAAGAACACCTTTGATAGTGATTGGTGAGGATTCATTCCGACCAGGTGGCCCAACCAGCCGCGATAACTCAGTGGTTAGTGAACTGGACTACAAAGGACAAGAGGTAGGGTTCGATCCCAACCAACGGCTTCCGGGTTCACCCAGCTTTAATGGGTATCGGATTTTTTTTCTGGGAAAGTAAAGCGGCACGGTCGTAATACCGACCACATTGCCCCAAAAATCATGTGCTGAAGGTCTGTAAAATTTATGGTCACTAACACCATATTCCTTATTCGCCACTTGGCGTGACGGGGGTAGTTTACTTTACTTAGGTGGCGCAACCATTTAAGTTCCTGTTGTTCTATATATTCATGGCAGGGTTTTTTCCTACCATTTTTCTTATAGTTTCATTTGGTATTCTATCTCTTCTTGTGTTGTGTGTTACTTTTCTCAAGCATCGCATCTCACCTGTATTGATCTTTCTTAAATGTGAATTAGAAAGGGTCCATGTTTGACTTTCATATCACAAGGTTGGTTTGAAAATGTTATTTATCATTTGTTGTTTAGCTGCTATAGAAACGTTTGGATGTCTTAACACTGGTGAAAGCTGGTGTGTGACTGCATTTGCTTTTTATATTCTCATGTCAATTTCTCTGTCTAGTTTTCCATCTTCTGTAAACATTGTGCCCAAATACTTGAATTCGTCTACTTGTTTTATTTCTTTATCTTTGATCTTAATGTTTAGTGGGTGTCTTAATTTGCTTATTCTCATAGCCTCTGTTTTTGCTGTGTTAATTTTCATACTGTAGTTTGTACAACTTTTATCTAGAGATGTTATAAGCTGTTGTAGCAGAGGGGGCTGGCTACCACTATGAAATGAATGGTCACATTTCAGAAATTGCATAGAGAACGCTAACAATAGCGATAGATCGTCGTTCATGTCATAATGGGATAGAGCAGCAAGATCTAACTTCATCAAGTAAAAGTAAAGTAAAGTACCCCCCGTCACGCCAAGTGGCGTATAGGGAAATATGGTGTTAGTGACCCTATATTTTACAGACCTTCAGCACATGATTTTTGGGGTAATGTGGTCGGTATTACGCCCGTGCTGCTTTACTTTCCCAGAAAAAATCCGGTACCCATTTAAGGCTGGGTGAACCCGGAGCCGTCGGTTGGGATCGAACCCTACCCCTTGTCCGTAGTAGTCCAGTTCACTAACCACTGAGCTATCGCGGCTCCCACTAATTTTTAGGGAATTAGTAAAACCCAGGTGTCCTCGCCAGGGTACGAACCCCGGCTGTTGCCGTGGTAAGCCAACCGCCTATCGATTGCGCTAACCGGACACCCAACTTCATCAAGTACAAAGATCAAATCAAGACGTGGCTTGCAATAGAAAATGGCCGCTTTCACGACAGCCGGTTGAAATCTGAGTTTCTGCAGCTTGTGAAACAAAAGAAGCCAAAGACGTTTCTGATTGACAAAATAATTACTCAGTATGGCCACCTTTCTGCGTAATACCGACCACATTACCAAAAATCATGCGCCGAAGGTCTATAAAAATTGGGCCACTATCACCATATTCCCTATACGCCACTTGTCATGACGGAGCTCTTTTCTATTTTTTTTTTTATGGCCACACATCTCTTCGACCTTGCCATTCGCGCCTTAATTCATTAGAACTTGTGAGGGCCAAAATTAAAGGGCAAGTGACAGCACAAAAAATGTAGGTTTAAAATATGTGATGTTAAAGACTTGGTACGTGATGTCCGCTTAAAGATAAATATTAAGTTCTGGAAGAAATATAAAGAGCATGTGCTGTGGGAAGAAGAAGAAGCTTACTCGAAGGGAGATGGGTTGCATTTTCTCTAGCCAATAATATTTGTGAAACCTTCAAGATTCGTCAGATTTTGAATGAAGCGGCCACCGACAAATCCCTTTCAATGAACCACCACCCAATGTATCCTGCAAGTACCTTTTATGGAACAAACTAGCGCCTTCCCAAATTAGTGGAAAACATCTCTGGAATTGTTAATAGAAACTGCATAGATTGAACAACACACTCTGTTCTGATAAGGGAAATCCTATGTGAAATTGAAAAATTGGGCCCATCTCAATATTGTGTGGATATTCCTTCGAATTATCTTGTCATTACGATGTGTTATACATTAAAATATAATGTTTATTGAACACTATATTACACAATTTATGTAAGAAACGGTTCGATCCCAACCGACGGCTTCCGGTTTACCCAGCCTTTAATGGGTACCGGATTTTTTTCTGGAAAGTAAAGCGGCACGGGCATAATACCGACCACATTACCCCAAAAATCATGTGTCTGTAAAATTTATGGTCACTAAAATCATATTCCCTTTACGCCACTTGGCGTGACGGGGGTACTTTACTTTTTTTTAAATGTAAGAAACAATATTATATATTATATATACGAAATCCAGGCAGCCTTTGCATTTAGTGTTTACATATTCTTAAGGTTGAGAAAAATCTAAGATTTGATACATACATTTAGAGCAAAAAGTTTCCGAGAAAATTGATGGTCAGTTAGGGCAAATATTTGTGAACGGATCATAGTAATTACAAAATATTTCTTTGAGTTAGTAGATAAAATACCAAATAAAAACAGAACTGGCCGAAGTAAATCAACAGTAGACTGTGTTCTCAACTCTTGTTTCACAAATGGTGCAGGTTTGTGGAGTTTCCTGACCTGATCTTTCTGAGTAGCAAACCTTATAGTGACAAAAATAATAGGAGAAAATTGGTCAAGTTTTGTTTTAAAGAAATAGGCAAATCTATATCAAAGCAAATGGAGAAGAAGGATGGAAGGGAAGGGGGAAAAAAGAAAGTTATGAAAGGAAGATTTAGATGAAAAGTTAGAAGACAGCAAAAAATGACACATTTCGTGTCTTAAAGCCGTCTATGAGTTGTTGGGCACGTCTGAAAATAAAAGTTCGTGGAATGTTTTCCTGAATTTAGAACTCATATTGTAATACAGGAATATGTTGACGCTGGAATTTACAACTTGAAAGGAAACTGCCACGGACCACACGGCCAAAAATATGTTCACATAACTGCCCTTGATATTGAATTCACTTCCAACAACGAATGTTGTCATGGCAATAACGGCACCGGGTGTGTAGCAGATGATGAGTATAATTGCTATCATAACGACCATTTTAATAGTCTTCCGGTCTTTATTTGACATTGATCCTCTTGCAATATGGCGTTTTGTTGCCATTTGGCGCCAGTCAGAAGTCTTCTTCAGTTCTGCCACCAAAACAGTAGTGAATACAATGACAGTTACAAAGGAACCCATACCAAACACAGAGTGGAGAACGTAGACTATACCCTCAACGCTATTTCTGTTGCTTGAAAATGCAAGCGTTAAGTAAGTTTCATTTTTTGCAGGAATGAAGTTCCATCCGAGATAGGATGTGACGTACTCTGGCACTAGTGTTGCGAGGTTTAGAATGTACAGCGTACAAATGATTACAGTAGTGATGTACGGCGTGATGATTTGTTTCACCTTTAGAGGTAACGCGATGCAGAGGTATCTTTCGGCTGTGATATAACCTGTGATATAACTTGTAATTCGACCGAAACAAGCATGTGGCCACGCCCCTGACAGATACATAACTTCAGCTGGGACCCAATGGACGCCCGAGTTGGTAATAAGTGGATTCATACAAACAGAAATCCATTCCAAAGCCACTAAGCAAAATAGATCAGAAATAGCGAGTCCGAAGAATCCGATGTTTACCGTATTGCCAAAGCCCTGCCTGTAGAATATAAGAATATTTATAATATTTGCAGTGATTCCAAACATACCAATAATGCTGCTAATAACCACAAAGTTGACGACTTCAAATATTCCTCTTCCTTCATCGCTTAGTACTTTTGCAATTTGCACGTTGTCGTTGTTGTTGCCTTTCATTGACACCTGGCCTGTACGGAGATATGTTTGTGCGAGAGATGCATTTAGGGACTGATTACTTGTTGCCATCGTTACTTTACCTTCCGCCCAAACATGCACTTTATAAAGTCTATAAATGGGAGTTCCTGTATCGTTGTAGTTAGGATAGAAACCTCGCGTCTAAATGTGGAGCGATCGGGTTTTCTTTCAGTTACTCCTTATCTGAATGTATATAATAAAATCAAGTACCTGGTTCTTTAGGAGATATGATAAACTTAGGTTTATGCAAAGATAAACACTGTAAAGAACTCTTCACAACTGAAAATCACAAACTCTGTTTGTCTAGCCCCAAACTAAATCTAGTAAGTAAGATCCCTAGCCATAGGAACTGTAATAACAACCTGTCAGAAACTATCCCAGCGATCTTTGCCAGCACTATTAGTTGACGAAATTTGCACCGTTTTTGATTATCTTTTGTATACTGCAATGAGAAGGATTATAAATAGCACTGTCCGAATGATGGTAATTCCATATATAAAACAAGCAGAAAAGATTTTTTTGTACTTGAAAGGCTTCATGAATATTAAAACAACTAATTTCTTGAAATCAAATAAACGCATTCGTGTATATACATAAACATATACATTGAATATTTCGTCACAATTGGATAATTGCAGCAGAAAAAAAATATGTGTTTTGTCTTGTGGACTGATGATTATTTCTTCAAATTCCTGCTGGTCAATTGTGCAGTATGTTAATTCACACTAATTTATTGTTAATTACCATTAATACACATAGACCCTCTGTCTTACTTATACTTTAAAAAAAGAATTAACTTTTGAAGATGAATGACCTATCCGATGCACCGTTATTTTATATATTTATATAAAATTATAATTTATATAATTATATTATATTTAATAATTCACATTTTCAGATTTTTTTTCTTCAGATTTCAGATGTTTGTTATAAAACAAACTATTTGTCAGTGGACAGTTATACCCCAAACAACAACAGTTATAAGTTAAACAAATAATGTTATGTTAATTTGGTCGTTTTGCTTCAAATAAGCGTCCATTTTGTAATTGCAAAGCAATAGGCTACGGTATACATCAATGACCATGAATTTACACACATCGTCATTGTTGTATTTTTACTATTTGAGTACAGTAATGTATAATTATTAACTTACAATGATTACTCTATTATGATGACTACAACGGTATTACACAATTATCATATTGTACGTGTGTAATTTTTCTACGTGAACGTAGAACGTGAACGTTTTTACATGAACATCACATCCAACATTTTGACGTAAACTGACACGTGAGTCAGGTTTCATAGGATATACTTATCATACTTGACATTTTGTAGCGTATATATTTTTGTATTTCCAGTTTTGCTAGTTCGCAAATTATAAATTACATTAATCTTTAATAAATTAGCAGGAAGCAGAAACTAGAGAACTGCTGCCAAAACTGATCAATTGTTACTATAAGTCTCGACACAGCATAATTATATATGATAAATGTTAAATAAGACTGCACGCATTTGTATACATCCTCACATTTACAAACAGAACAATACTTTTATTAATATTATGAATTCTTATATTTGGGTAACAAATAAAATAGATATTTGAAAGTTGGAAAAATAGGAAGTCATTTTTTAACTGCTAGAAAGTTCAATCTATAGAATTATCTGATAAATAAGTTCGCGTTGTCTGCTGGATTGGGCAGATAATGTAAACCGAGACAAATGTTCAGATGATTCTATGATGACAATATATTTCTGCAATAATTTAAAATTTTTGATAATAAAGCAAAGAAAACAGTATAACTGAATAAAATATTTAGTACCAGAAGGGCAAATGTTTGTCGACTGAAAATAAACATGATATATATTTGTATAAATATCATCATTAAATTATTAATATACATTAAATATATTATAAACATTATATAATATATATATATATATATATATATATATATATATATATATATATATATATATGACCTTTGGTATCCTGCAACAATTACTTAATGAAATAAACATGACAAGCTAAAAATAGGGACTAGATATGCATATCAAAAAGACTAAAACTATGATCATAAACAAAGCAAATACTCAAAACCCACAAGTGGATATCAAAATTGAAGGAATAGACCTGGATACAGTTCAGAACGACAACTACCTTGGACATACTATAACCAGTGATGGAAAATGTACAACTGAAATAAACAAAAGAATAGGAATGACGAAAAGTAATTTTGATGTCATGAAGAACATACTAACATCAAAACAAATAACACCAGGGCTAAAATTAAGAATAGCAAAATGTTACATCTTCTCAATATTCCTATATAGTGCAGAAACATTGACATTAGACAAGAAAAAAGAACAGAGAATTGAAGCCTTTGAAATGTGGATATATAGAAGAATAGGTAGAATTGGCTGGAAGGAAAAGAAAACAAACGATGAAGTCTTAAAACAACTAAAAATGAAAAGAGAACTACTAAGCACAATTCAAACAGGACAAATGCGATTTTTGGGCCATGTTAAAAGACACAACAGCCTACTAAAAGTAATCCTGGAGGGGAAAATACAAGGTAAAAGAGGCAGAGGCAGACCAAGACTAACATGGACGAGCAACATTAAAAGATGGACAAATCAGCCTATGACAACCTGCACCATCAAAGTAAGAAACAGAGCAGAATGGCGCTCCATGGTAGCCAACCTTCGTTGCGGAGACGACACTCGATGATGATGATGGTATCTTTACAGACCGTTGGTAACAAGCAATTATGATAAATCAGTAGTTTAGTAAAATATTAGTGTCTTATGCTGGATGTTGTTTCTGCTGAATAGCTTCTCTCGTGGCTGAATCTGCCAATGATGGGTAAGCAGACTGGACCGCATAATGAACGAGATATATTCGTGGTACATTCTCCTCTCTGATCCCACTACCCGTCTACTTTTTAGTGATCCCCCGATGATCGCCTTTAAGCGCGACAGGAATTTGAGAGATATTTTGGTTTGGAGCCATCTCCCTTGCTCCCACCCTCAACACTTCGGTACGGCCCCTTGTGGTCGAAACTGTATTACCTGTGCCTATGTGCTCCCTGCTGACTCGGTTTTGTTCCCTAATGGACGGTTCGAGATCAAGCATAGCTTCACATGTGTGTCCCGCAACATCATTTATGCCATCATATGCCAACGATGCCATATGACCTATATTGGTGAGTCTGGAAGAAGATTAGCGGAAAGATTTTGTGAACATCTACGTGATGTCCAACAAAATACTGGTACTCCGGTATCTTCCCACTTCAACTCCCCTGATCACAAGGGCAAAGACGACATCCGTGTCACTGGTATTGTCCTTTGTCACTCTGGCGACCGCAGCCGCTATACTTTGGAAAATCGCCTTATAGTCCAGTATGGTTCGCTGACCCCGAGAGGTATGAATGTATCACACTCATACGCATAGTTTCTTTTTGCTTGCTCCTTCCCTTTTGCATAGTCTTCTCTACTACACATATTTGGGTTCTTTGGTCTACTTACTATGCCATACTTTTTATAGTTCTTCTCCTCTAGTCCCTTATGAGACACTTCGGTTTTCTCCTCTATAAAAAATTTTTTTTCTGTGCTTCTTACCCCTCATTTATTTTTACTGTACCCCACTCTCAGACATCTCACTCTTAGCGTCTTTTTACACCTGTCAGACTACTATTCGATTCTTTCTCCTTTGTGTTTGCACACTGACCCTTGTGTTTACTCCTCTGGTTCTGTTTACATTTACGCACTTTTTCGCACGATTTTCGACGTTCACGACAGCCGCACTTGGTTACGATTTTATTTTGGATTTGACAGGATAGTTTTACTTTTTGTTGTTGTTTTCTTTAACACATTTCGATTGTTTTTGTTTTGGTTGTTTCGTTATTAATTTGTGTGTGTGTGTTTTTATTGTTTGTTCCTGATGAAGGCCTATTGAGCCGAAACGTTGTTTAGTCTGTGTCGTCCACTTGTCACGTAAAGCTTCTTACATACCTTTTTTTATTTTTTAATTTTTCCTCATATTCAGCTTTACTGCAGCTTCGCATTTTTATGCCTTAACCCTATATTCGTGGTACCTGGCCTCGTTTCCTTTTTCCTGCGTCTTTTGTCTTCTGCATTTGATATCAACATTGCCTCGGATGTTGCTGTGCCGTTTTATTTTTGTTCTTCAGGTGTTACTATCTGTAGCCAGATCTTCCCAGTTTCTTTCAGTGATAGAAATTTCACTTGAGGAATCCATGCAAACATCCTTGTATCCAAGGACTGACCTGCCGATAGGTCTCTTTCCGTCCCGAAGTTCATCATACAGTAATCTTTATCATCTGTGGTTGCTGTCATTGTTAGTGCATTGGCACTGATAATGTTGACTGGACCAGCTTTATATCAAATATACACACTGTTGTCTACAGTAGGTGAAATGGAAGCTTGGTATTTATTAGTTGCAAGGATGCTGGAATGAACAGTTTCGATTACACATTGTGATGGCGCTGGATTGAATGAATATATATATATATATATATATATATATATATATATATATATATATATATATATATATATATATATATATAGGTGATCATGTCTCTCCACAACTTTCGATCTCGACAGTGATTTATCATTTCTGTTTTTGACATCCCACGAAACAATTCTTTACTATTGTCTTTATCTTTTATTTCTTTTCCCACTCTTTCTTCTCCCATATTTCCCCTCAAATATTCCACAGTACACTCCGGAGAGCTGTTCCTGTCCCATCACATGACCAAATATGATGATTGTCTCTCCCCCCACCCACAATGTTGACTATAAACTTTCAATTTGTTTTTGGTAGTTTTAAGAGCGTCATTTTAGTTGTCCATGGCATTCTCAATATTCTATTATATAATAACCACATTTCAGTGCCCTCCAGTGATCCTCTTGCCTGATATGCAATGTCCAGGATTCACATCCATACGCTAAGTAATGTAAAGGTTCACTCCACGCCTTGTTAGGCGTATGGGGAATATAGTGTTAATTACCAAACTTTTTCATGACTAGCGGAACATTTTTGGTGACATGATCTGTATCACGCCAGGCCGCCTTTATGTCCCAGAAAAATCACAGGTACCGCTTCTTTAGAGGCTCAATAATCCCTGGAGCCTTTTCGGCCCGAAAAAAAAAAAAAAACTTTCACCATTTCTAAGAACTGAACCTTATGATCATGAGGAGAGCACTAACTACTCAGCCACCGGGGCTTCATACGACAAGACCGGTTTATATAACAATGGGTATATCTTTTATATCATCTCTATCGTCAAAGATGAGTTGCAATAAAATATAAACGTTGTTGTTAGAACACAGCTTTCTTCCCGAGTTGTTCTACACTTCACCTCTGTTGTATATCTACCATTAGAAGTTACCATCGAGTCTAGGAATTTGAACTCATTGACCTGTTTTAAAATATCCATTTTATTTAAATTGTGCATTAAGGAGATGTATCTTTATTTACTACTTTTGTATATATTATAAGGATAAGAAGCCGCTAAAGATTTACAATTATAAATTCAGTGTGAGACAAGTAAGTGAAGAGCACTTCTGCAACGGATTGTATGTTTAAATGTATTTTATTATTTTTTTTTTCATTTATAATTTTAGCTTCTCAGAGTGAGAATTTAAAGATTAGCGTTGTTCATCATGGGAATTAATTAGGAAGTTTAGAACCCACGTCAATATTTCGTCAAAGAAAGAGTCAGGTTGGTCAAGGTATCTTCATGACGTTCCAACCATGGATGACAGGGTCAAGATCTTATGGGGATGAGCATACCTGAAGATAAGTGCAGATAAGAGCATCAATTGTACCACGAGCTCAACACAGGGAAAGGTGTCAAGCTAAAAAGAGACAAATCATGGGTGGGTCGAGCAAAAGATGTCATCAAACAGGTATGTGGGCTTACCAATATCAACTCGAGTAGTGGATACCGGTGCCTTCATCATTCAGGGGGACATTCTCGTGTATTGTCACACTTGACAGGATATGGGAACAGAACTCAATCGTGGTCAATGCGGATGTCAACGGTCTCATCTGGGATAACACCGATGAGAAAGCTCCAGTCATCTATACAGACGGATCTGTAATACAACACAAAATAAGTGCATTGGCATTTATAGCACGTTCGGCAGGCGGGATAGCCAAAGAAGACAGTAGTGCATACGCTATGATCACGAGCAGCATGGCAATGGAGGTGATGGCAGTGACCAGGGTATTCATCTGGTTAGAGTTACAAGACTACACCCACGCCTGCATACTGAGTGATTCGGTGTGTATGATAAAAAAGTGGAGGCGAGCCCTGTACCCATTGCAATGGTTAGAGTCATTGCAGAAGTAAAAAAAATACGTAGGGTCACCTTTGTCTATGTCCCTGAACATGCGCGCGTACTAGGAAATGGAAGAGCGGACAGGTTGGCTAGCAGCGCTGTCGTTGTAGACTGTCAACCAATGGATCGGGCTGACATGATCAATGTCCTTCGAGATATGGGAAAGGCACAGGACGTCGCAACCATGAGTCCACGTCACTCCTTCAGATGAAAAAGATGGGAGTTAAGATGGTCACAGCCAGAAACGAGAAACTTAGTGGGCATATCAACCAACACAGAACATGGAGTCGTCAGTCGCTGGACACTGCGGGGCTTGCTGAGGAGAGGATCTGAGCACATAAGGACATGTTCGGAGCGCAATGATGATGACCCGCAAATAACTCAATCTTTATTTGTTACAACCATGTCAGAACCTTTAGTTTTATTTCTCATATCTTACGTCAATAATTTTTACACTTTATTCTTAGTCTCAGCGATTGAGACTGTGTCATAAAAATTGTATCCTCATATTTTGACCACCGACTGATATCATCTATTGCAGTCTCTCTTTCTCAGAAAACAAGTCCTGTAGCAATTTAAAGGGAAGAGTTAATTGCGATGATGAGCTATTGTTTTTATTCCATTCGGTTTTATTTATTGATTACATTCTTGACATCTTTCTTGATCTGTACTTTAATTTGTATTTCTTATCTGATGCTGCCAGACCTGACTTTCAACGTTGGGGGTGAAAATGTTAGAAATGATAAAAACTTCATAAGTCACATCATTTGGAGGTGATCAGTACATACATAGTTGAGTCTACTTTGTGTAAATGTCTGATGGTATCATTAAGTTTTGAAGGCTGTGACAACACGAAAAGGAACATGGAATCCCTTAAACTAGAACCACGATGTAAGCTAACAAAAATGCCCCATACACTTGGTGTGGGTAGACTACATTTTGCTGGTCTAGAGGTAAGACGGGACAGAAAGGTCTCAGATACCGTCATTGGCGGTGGGAATTGTTCTCTTTGAATCCGTTGTTTCTACGTGATGTTACCTTCGCCCTGGTCTCTGTGTAGTGAGATCAGATGACTAGTCCTATCGGGCAGTTTAACGCGACTCTCCTGGATCTGGCCACACGTACTGAACGGCTGCACGCCATGAAAGAAAGAGTATCCCCAGAGGAATGTGATACAATTTGTGTAGCTATAAAAGTGCTCAGCCATTCGTCATACCTCTCTCTTTTCTCTCCTTCTCTCTCTATCTTTCTTACACATACGTATATATATATATATATATATATATATATATATATATATATATATATATATATATATATATATGCCGAACATAGCTGAACACACAATATGAAATTGTAATATTTTCGTATGATTCTTTTAATATAAGCTGTTAGAGATCTTGTTTGATTACATTTAATACAATCTTCAGAATCGAGAAGCGGTACTAAAATAATCAAAAGTAAATACAGACCATCACAGGAAGTAGATATTAAATACATTCTAAAAAGAGAACAAAATTCGGTCACCATATCTATTATACAGTTTATTATATTGCAAAGACAATGTAAAGAAGTGACGGAGCAAAATCTGCATTATTCACTACCAAAAATAAATGCTTTGACTGCGCCCAGTGACTGTTTACTATTGGTAGTGAGGGATATTGTTTATTTGTCTTTCTGCTTGACACATCCTACTTCGTTGTGACAATTTTGAGGCAAGATTAATTTGACATCTTTCATATATTTATATTCACTTGCCTAATTTTAATAACGCATTTCCTGGACCATCTTGTGAAAGAGGAACTTAGGGCACTTAGTCATGAAATAAATTCATCTATTTTTGTTTCGTGACTCGTGATCATGCTTTTCTGAGTGTGCTCTAAGTATGGTGGTGTTCTTCTCATTGGTTTGTCTTTTTTTAGTCAGGAGAAGAGGTATGCACTCGGAAAAAAAATCACAATCAACATAAAGAAAAAAACAAAACAAAGGACAATAGATGGTCCGAAGCAGGATTGAACCCGTACTCCTCGACACAGCGCTATGCCATGAGAAACCAAACAGTAGAGTACACGACCAGCTCAGCTATAATAAAAATAGATATCATTGGCGATGTCTTTCACGCAGGTGTATTCATGACTATAGCATAGAGCAACGAATAAAACTAGGAAATAAGTTATGTAAATAGATGCGCTGTGCTGTAGTTTGCAGCCAAACTCTGCTATTTGCGCCTTTCTGCTCAACACACCCAACTTCAGCACGGCATATTTGTGTACTGGGTTGTCTCCCCTCTTCGATCCCTACTCGCTTGGCCAGCCTGGACAGTCAGTTTCCACGAGCACCACAGGGATGTGGAGTAGAGACTGGGTAATTTCTGCTGGTCGCTGATCCCAATGCAAACAGTCAGCTCTGGGTCGCTGACCGCTCTCAGTTCATTTGCTGGTGGACGTCGTGGCTCACGTTCCTCTTTAGCGTTGCAATGGTTTATTATTGATATTTTCGTTATCTCGATCATTTCCTCATTCCACAAATATAACCTACACATGACCCTGCCATGATGCACTCAAGTTGATTGAAAGTAATTAATTTCAAATCACATTTGTGGTTAAAATGTAGCTTTTACGTAACCATGTGTTGTAAACATTCCTTTAAATGTTATTAATAAAAGAGAACATTATCAGACAAGAAACAAATTCATATTTGTATATGGTGTAACATCACTCATAAAAATAATAACTTCGTGAATGAGCAGAAATGAGTTGACTCGCATCGTCACCTAGAAATGTTGTAGAGTTTATAAATTGCATGTAAAATTCTGTTTGAGATGAAAGCAGGCAGCTCTGTAATATACATTACATCTCCAACTCCACAATTATGAGGAATTGAAATGTTCACGAAGAGATGTGCACACAAAGAGACTGCACGAACATCAGGTCAAAACTGGGTATGCCAGAAACTAGAGCTACGCGGAGAAACACAAAAGTATAGCAAATCAAACACAGAACTGAGTCGTCTGTCTTTACATACAGAGGAACATACTGAGGAGGAGGTATGATCACTTATGGATATGTTCGATGTACAATGATTATCCGTCGAATAAACTAAACTAAACTAAACTACACTAAACTAAACATACTAAACTAAACTAAACTAAACTAAACACAACCAATTTAAGAAAGGGAAATCAAGACAAATCATTACCGCCACGTGCTTTCTCAGTAAAGTAGATTGACTTACATGTACAGTTAACACAAACCGGTATAAAGCAGCTAAACTAATACCGAGACAAGACAAACTGCGATCTCTGAAAAAAAAACCTTCATCAGGTACAAAACAACACGATACTAATTTGAAGCCACAAATATAAACATAAAAGTTAAACAGATCTCAAAATGAAAACGGCACCAAGATGGAAGTTCGTCCGAGTTCTAGCCGTGGTGTATACAATGCTGATCTTGAACATCGCGCTGTCTGTTGTCACAGCGAGTTGGCGGATTGTTAGAATTGTAACCACGGGTTTGAAATAATTGTTTGTGCACATTTCGTTAACCACCGCTGTAGATCAAGTCTTTATTCTGCTGGCTTTGTTTGCGACATTGGAAGCTAATGACCTAACTGCCTAACTTGTGTAGACGGTTGGTTCGGGGCAAATTGTGCGTTGCAGTGTCACTGCTAAAATCGCTCAGTTTGTGACAGGGCTACAGGGACATGCACAAACGGTGACAGTTGTCGGCGAGAGCGTTTCGGACCCCAGTGTCAGTACTTTGATCTAATTTGCAAATACGCCTAGGGATCTGGACCTACAGATCCGGACAGTTTCATGGTCTAATCAACATGTTACGGATTGAAGGGGCGATAGTTGCAAATATCTGCTCCATCTACATTGGCGGGGGTCGGAATGTGGCTCTCAAACAGAACGCAAACCAGACCGACACATTTAATGCTTGTTAATACAGTGGACGGGTGTGGACCAGAGGTCGCAGTTAATGGCAAAACAAAGACCAATCTTTATGACAATGACTGCACACACACACAATTGAGAAGTGGAACCAATTCTGTTTACTGGTATCTGAACTTTGACACTTCCCAGAAGACTCACACCATTCGAATTTATCATCGAGCTAGCACTATGATTCGGATAAAGAATGACACTCCAAAGGCTTTCTCTGACAGTGGCGGTGTAGTGTTCCAGTATAATGATATATCATACCCAAATATTTCTGTGAACACTATTGTAGACACCATACAAGCGATAATGGCACACAGTAAGTTTGAGTTCTCACCGACCTTTTCGCAGGACGAGAGTGCACTGACGGTGTGTGAGGTGCAAACATTTACAGACACCTATTGTCTGAACGGGCATTCTTGGTCGTTTTGTACAGTGTGTGGTGGGAGTAGCAAAGGCTGCACTGTCATCATCGGTACGTGTCACGGCAACTGTTCACATGGGATCTATGGACACGACTGCTCCGGGTCTTGTCTTAGTGTCAGTTCTTTATGTGAGGAAAATCCAGAAAATGAAAAACATTGCAAACATCCTGGCTATACCTGTGATGACACTTGTCCTGATAGAAATTTTGGCTACAGTGTGAACAGACGTGTTCTGATGGCTGTGACATCATATGTGACACAGAAAGAGCAGACTGTACGCGCAAGGAAGCGTACTACGGGCCAGACTGCACTCTCAAATGTCCTGACCACTGTTTCAACGACACATGTGAACAGTCAACCGGGATCTGTTCATGCAAGGGAACGTTCTACGGGTCAGACTGCACTCTCAAATCTCCGTACAACTGTTTGGACGATATCTGTTAACAGTTCATGGGGGCCGGCGTCTCGTATGTCGATGATTCCCATGTTAAGAAGAGTCTGCCGACTACAACAAACCCAAGCATATGGATACCTTAATGTGTACTGGATATTTTCTTTCTGTGCTGGACATGGTTCATTTCTTGGTGTGTTTCATTGCTAGCTAAGGCTCATATCTTGGCTTGTGTGTGTGTGCTGGCCATGGCTCATATCTTGGTGTGTGTCATGTTAGTCATATCTCATATCTTGGAGTGTCCGTGTTAATCATGTCTCATATCTTTAAGTGAGTATGTGTTTAGTCATATCTCATATCTTAGTGTGTATCTGTGTTAGTCATGTGTCATATCTTTGTGTGTGCATGTTTGGGCTAGTGATATCTCATATCTCTGTGTGTATGTTTATGTTAGTCATATTTCATATCTTTGTATGTGCATGTCTGTGTATGTCACATCTCATATCCTTGTGTTTGCATGGCTATGCTAGTCACATCTCATATCATTGTGTGTGCCTATCTATGTTGGTCATATCTCATATCTTTCTTTGTGTGCATGTCCATGTTAGACATGTGTAATTTCTTTGTGGGTGCATGTCTATGTCAGTCATATCTCATATCTTTATGTGCATGTTTATGTTAGTCATGTGTCATATATCTTGATGTATGTCAGTGTTAGTCATGCCTCGTATCGCTATGTGCATGTCTGTGTTTGTCACATCTCATATCTTTGTGTGTGTATGTCTGTGTTAGTCACCTCTAGTGACTCGGGCAGATGGTGCTCGTAAACATGGGAGGGCCGACCATCTAAGGGCAGAATCCCCCTACAGAAAAGATCACCTGCTGCCTTGCAGGAAGATTGGGGACAATCAAAGGCTAGGGAAAGCAAACCTGAATAAAATGCTGGCTGAAATCGGATGCACTGGGCCACTGGCGCAGAACACAGTGCAACGTTTTTAACGGGTGTTCAATCAGAGTGGATCTGGCAGACTCTAATTGTGATGTTCTGTTTGTAACACGCCTAACCTGACAGCTGAGTTCATGTGAGCAGCTGGAATCCTACTCTGATTGGGTCCTGATCGCAGAGAGAGAGAGAGAGAAAATGAAAATGACGGAACATGAACAGTGGCCAGGATTTAGGCGACCGTTGGTTACATGATAACTAGATAACAGGACAGGTAGAATCTCTTTGGCCGAAAAGGAGCCTTATAGTGAAAAATTGGAAATGGTCTCATGAAGAAGGATGAAAACAAATGTCCTATAGGATAGGATGAAAAAGAGAGAAAACAGGCATGGCAAAGAGGAAGAAGAGCAGGAGAGGCAATAAAGATAACGTGGCAAGGAATAAAGAGAGGTAATAGGAAAGAGTAGAAGAGGAAGCCAGAGATTAAAAAAGAGAGTGAAAAGAGTTTAAATCTCTCGGATTGACAGTGTCCAAAGTTGGCTATGAATCGGTTCTCCAAAGCGAAACGACTGTGGGTGTCAGAGGAGCAAGAGGCGATGCCAGTAACTCACAAGGCGAGAGAC
Organism: Megaustenia siamemsis; assembly: GCA_032433765.1. NCBI lineage: Eukaryota > Metazoa > Mollusca > Gastropoda > Stylommatophora > Ariophantidae > Megaustenia > Megaustenia siamemsis. Next base: position 71,615,218 of record JAVIAB010000051.1, on the reverse strand, counting down.
AAATGGAAATCACATAGAGACATATGCAGGTTATTTTTACAGCACTCGGAAATATCCAGAACAGTAGAAAACGTAGATAACAAGAGACAACGATAATGGAGCTGGGGCTATGAACATATGGACAAGAGAGGTGAAGACCTTGAAAATTGGCAGGTTGACAATGGATTTATGCAACTAAATCAGACAACAGACACACCAACATTCTATTCCAGATCATGGCATACCAAATATACACCAGACCTTACTTTTCATTCACCAGATCTCGAATTGAATATTGCACTAAATGTTGGAAAATAACTCGGAGACATCGATCGCCGACCAATCTTTTAAGTGGTGCAAAATGAAACTGCCAAGGAGAGCAGCACTCTCTCTAGATGGAATTACAAAGAAACAGACTGGAAAATGTATCAACATTACACCAGTGTAGTAACTAAAGATCTGAATACAGACAGACATCAATAAAATAGTTTATGAATTCAGTAGACTATTATTGTCAGCTGCCAGTGAAAAAAAAAAACACCTAGAGGGTCACGAAAACACTACAAATTATACTGATGTAGTGAACTAGCGCAGCTGCACAATGACATGGAAATATCTCAAAAGCAAGCATAAACTAACCCATGCCAATCCATGAATCATGAACGAGACACACAAAAAGGGCGGGTATAGCTTGTAGAAAAAGCTTGGTGGTGAAGGTACAGAAGGGAACACCAAAATTACACTTAAGACAGGTAGAAAAATCCTAACAGTGAAGCAGAAAGCAAATCACTTTGCAGACTTCTTTGAAAAAGACAATACGATTGAAATTAGCCTAGAGAAACGACAAGAGACCCGCTTAAAGCAACATAATGCAAATTATATGGACGAGGTCATGGAAATGGAAATACACATTACACAAAGAGAGCTTGAGCTGGCAATATCTAATATTAAAAATGAAAAAGTCACCAGGCAGTGATGGAGTGTCCAATGAAATGATTAAGAACTTGGGAACTGCAGCTAAAGCTAAACTACTGCAGATCCACAATAATAGCTCGATCATAGGTAGAGTGCCGCAGGCATGAAGGGTAGCAATTAGGATACGATTACTAAAGCCATGAAAATATAGTTCAACGACATCCAGCTATAGACCAATCAGTCTTACAATCTGTTTGTGTAAAACAGTGGAACGTATAATCAATCTTAGACTGCAGTGGTACCTGGAAAGTAAAAACCTCCTTGTACCACAGCAAGCAGGCTTTAGACAGTGTTACTCTACTGAAGATCAGGCAACCTATTTTTTCCCCAGGAAATGCGTTTCAAGAAAAGAAACTGGTACTAGCAGCATGAATAGACCTAAGGAAAGCATTTGATAAAGTATGGAAGGAAGGACTCTTGAAGAAATTGAGAAGTTACGGGGTAAATGGCAGGATGTAGAAATGGGTGAAAGCATACCTGGATAACAGGGGTGCCAGAGTAATAACTTCATGGTCTTAAAAGTGAGGAGGCCTTACTGCGTCAGGGCGTCCCACAGGGAGGAGTACTATCTCCAACACTTTTTCTAGTCTATATCAATGACCTAGTTACTAAACTACCACATGGTATCAAAGTGGCAATGTATTCAGAAGATCCAGCAATGTGGCGCACAGAGGAGTTTGAAGCAGTGGTCTCCAAATTGTTGCAAAGAGCAATGCATGTACCGAACTCCTGGGAAAATAGATGTTGTCACAGCAATTTATACAGTCAAAGGCAGTACTACATTTTTCACTCTCTCCACAAACAAAAAATATGAGCCATTTACATAAACAATGAGAGCGTGAAAGAAGACATACACGCTATTTATATCTGAGTTGCATTTGACAACAAATGTCTTGGAAACATAAGATTAACAAGACAAACCAAAGAACTAGATGGAAGTTAGCTATTCTAAAAAAAAACTGTGCCGAAACACCTGGAGTGCGAGTGGGAAAATACTCAGTAAAGTTTACCAAAAGAGTATCTAGAATATCACCCACATCTACAATATGGATCATCTGCTTGGTGCTCAGCATCAAGCACCACGCTACACAAGCTGGATACAGTACAAAACCAGGCACTTAGAATCATCAAAGAAGCAATAGAATCAACACCAATATTGGAGATCGATAAATTGTTGAGGATACCAGCACTGAGAGAACCCAGGGACACAAAGGTGCTGATACAAGCAGAACAATTCTTGTGCATGTTGAGAAATCCAATGAAGGACCGACTCCAAAATCTTGCATTGGGACGACTTCAGAAAAGCAGTGAAAGTTTATCCACCAAACCAAGCGAATATGTGAACAAACATCAGACATACCAAGAGTTGTCAGCCCCTTGCTGCACATACTAGAATAGACTACCTGGACAGAAGAATGCAGATTGTCAATACAAATACGGGCAGATGTGAAAGGAATAATTGACAAGGAGGAACAGTTAAGTATACAGCGTAAAACAATCACTCTCAGTTGCTTGGATGAAGAATACCAACAAGATCATTGGGTTTTTATACACACAGATGGATCAGCACATAATGTATAAAACAAATGTGGGTGGGGGCGGGGGCAGGAACTTACACAGAGTGTCCAAATAACGCTAGGGATATGAAGAAAATATCAACAGGTAAATAGTGTCACAATTACGATGGTGAAATCCAAACATTAAAGTTGGTAATAGAAACACTGCAGAACATTAATCTTAGCCCACCGTCTGTATTGTTTCTGACAGATGCAAGATTAGTGCTCCAGAGACTACAATCCAGAAAATTATAATATCTACAGTCCTTATTGACTGAACTCTGTAAACATCACAAGGGCACCCTGCAATGGATTCCACCAAACGCACTGTGGAACACCAGGAAACAAGAAAGCAGATCAGCGGGCAAAGGAAGGAGCAAGAGGCACACAACCAGATGCACCAGCTACGTACCGACAGAAAAAAAGAAATAATCAACTAAAAAAGAAGACCACAAACCCCAAAACCAAGATGTCTTTCATAATATGAGTAGATGGGAACAAGTTATCATTATACACCTCAGAACAGGACACAATCGACTCCAGTCACATGTATACACAATTCAAAATTGGCACCTCAACTACGTGTACATGTGGACAATTGCCCCAGACTTGTGAACACATACTTCAAGTCTATAATGAATATGGCAGACTGCTGAAAAAACATTGGTCCATAGATACAACACTACAGACAAAACTAGATGGACCATTGCAAGAATTACAAAGAAACAGTACAATTTATACACGAAACGACATTGCAGATATAGACAATAGTTCAGGCGAACTAATGTTAGATAAATAGATTTACCCAAAAACTAAAAGTAATGTCACCGGTAGACCATGAATAATGAACCTAAACCTGAACAATGTGGAACACGGGATTAAGTTAAGAAATTCAGTGAATGTGGAGATTCATCATCACGTTCCATATCGGTGGGCGTATGAGACCATTTCCTTCTACAATCTTCTACCCACAGTAAAGTAAAGTAAAGTAAATTAAAGTAAAGTGAAATAAAGTAAAGTAAAGTAAAGTAAATTAAAGTAAAGTGAAATAAATTAAATTAAATTAAATTAAATTAAAGTAAAGTAAAGTGAAGTGAAGTAAAGTAAAGTAAAGTTAAGTAAAGTTAAGTAAAGTAAAGAATCACGTCACGCCAAGTGGTGTATAGGGAATATGGTGTTAGTGACCATAATTTTTACAGATTTCGGTACATAATTTTTGAGGTAATGTGGTCGGTATTACGCCTGTGCCGCTTTGCTTTCCCAGAAAAAAATTCGGTACCCATTTAAGGCTCAGTGAACCCGGAAGCCGTCGATCAGGATCGAACCCAACCTCTTGTCCTTTGTAGTCCAGCTCACTAACCACTGAGCTAACGCAGCTTTTCTATCCACAGTAAACCTTAATAATTCTGCTGTTGACTCTCTTTGTCGTCCGCGATCTCTCTTTCCATGTATTTTGCCAATTGCAACCAAGTATTCCAACTTTATGGAATAATAGAAGGAAAAGGTATGTGTTAGCACTCGGAAAAAATGACAAATAAACAACAACAGAAAAAAACAAAGAACAATATATGGTCCAAATCAGGATCGAACCCGTACTCCATGGCACTGCGCCTTGCCACGAGAAACCGAACGCTTGGTACACAGCCACTCAGCTAATTAAAAAATCAGCTATTGTGAGCAGTGTCTTACACGAAGGCGTTCCCATGACTATAGCATAGGGTTACGATCACAGATCGGAAATAAATTGAATTTCTGCGCTTTCCTATTAAGGCAAATATCTCCCAGTAGGGTTGAATACTTGTGTTACAGACACACATTTATTCCAACTTTACTCTTCTCATGATGTGTCCCCCCAACCAAAAAAAAAAAAAAAATGTTGATTGTTTCTTTGTGATATTTTTAGGAGCTTAATTTTTGTGTTTGCCTTTTTGAGAATGTTCTCAGTGGTCTTTTTAGCTGCCTAGGGAACTTTCAAATTTTTTTTGAGAAATCCCATCTCAGTGGCCTCTAATCGTCTTTTCATTTGCTTGTCTACTGTCAATGATTCACTTACATAGGCCAGAATTGGCTCTATATAGTACCGATGAACTCTCACTCTCACTTCTATTAACATAGACTTGTTGCACATGGGGATTAGGCAGAGAAAAATAGGCTCGGAATCTTAGGTTATAGACACGGTCGTTAAATAAAAGTATGGCGCCATGGTGTTGTGGTGACCAAATCTCCAATAAATATGCCATTTATATATAATGTTTCCTTCTTAATTAGATTTTAAGATTGTTTTGTTTTAGTTCTGTGATATTTTTTTAAAATGTCTTGAACTTGTTAATATGATTCAGTTGGTATGTTAAAAATAGTTTATAATCCTTATCATCGTTATAGCATTAAATTAGTTTTTCCTATTTTTTTTTTATAGTAACTTACGTGACCAAGTAGTTAGTGTGTTCATCTACTGATCATATAGATTTAGGCTCATTTCTCAATTATGTAAATTGTTGTTGTACTTTTTTGGTCCGGTATAACTTTGGAGTTCTCAAAGAGGCCAACACAAAAAGGGTGTTCTTAAAAAACATCAGAAAGAAGCAATCAACATTTTTCGGGCACATCATGAGAAGAGGAAAGTTGGAATACTTGGTTACAACTAGCAAAATAATAGGAAAGAGAGATCGCGAACGATAAAGAGAGAAAATACTGGATAGCTTGGTGTCATGGCATGGAAAACAGTCAACAACAGAGCTGATACGATGCACTGTAGATAGAAGATTGTGGAGAGACATGATCGCCTACGCCAACCGGTATGGCACATGATGATGATAACTTTTGAGTTCACCTTGCCTCAGAGAATGGGTGCTAGATTTGTATATGTGAAGATAGGATAGCTTGACGTGATACTGATGACATACATCACTCTTGAATGCTTCTCTTGTTATGAAGATATATATATATATATATATATATATATATATATATATATATATATATATATATATATATATATATATATGGGCAAGTACATACGATAAGGGTATTCATACTTAAACTAAAATAATAAAATAATAACTATTTACTATTCAAACTCAATCATATCTATATTGACTGATACGATTTTAGTATTTTCAGGCAAAAATATGTAAAATTGTTTCCCTAATTTTGGAAACTTATATTACACATAAAAGAAAGCAGCAAGAAAGGTTTCAGCCTGAATAGTAAGAAAACAGAAGTAATGGTCATATCGAAGAAACAATCATCACCAGCATGCAACATAAAAAATAAACAGGACACATTTGAAACAAGTGCAACGCGTCAAATACTTGGGCACAATTATAACATCAGATGGAAGATGCACCACAGAAATAAAAAAGCTAGATAGCTCAGGCCAAAATAGCATTTCAGAAAATGAAAAATATCTTATACAACAAATCTATGAATAGAAGTCTGAAAGAGAGTTTATTGGTGCTAAATAGAGCCAATTTTGACCTATGGAAACTAATCATGGACAGTAAACAAACAAATGAAAAGACGATTAGAGGCCACAGAGATGATATTTCTCAGAAGAATGTTGATAGTTCCATGGACAGCTAAAAAGACCAATGAGGAAATTCTCAAAGAGGCCAACATAAAAATGAAGCTCCTAAGAAACATCAGAAAGAAACAATCAACATTTTTCGGGCATGTCATGAGAAGAGGATACTTGGAAAACTTGGTTACAACCTGGCAAAATGCAAGGAAAGAGATTGCGGACGACAAAGAGAGAAAATACTAGATGACTTGGTGTCATGGCATGGAAAACAGTCAACAACAGACTTGATATGATACACTGTGGATAGAATATCACCTCAAAAATCATATGCCGAAGTTCTGTAAAATTTATGCTCACTAACACCATATTCCCTATACGCCACTTGGCGTGACTGGTCACTAACACCATATTCCCTATACGCCACTTGGCGTGACTGGTCACTAACACCATATTCCCTATACGCCACTTGGCGTGACTGGTCACTAACACCATATTCCCTATACGCCACTTGGCGTGACTGCTCACTAACACCATATTCCCTATACGCCACTTGGCGTGACTGCTCACTAACACCATATTCCCTATACGCCACTTGGCGTGACTGCTCACTAACACCATATTCCCTATACGCCACTTGGCGTGACTGGTCACTAACACCATATTCCCTATACGCCACTTGGCGTGACTGGTCACTAACACCATATTCCCTATACGCCACTTGGCGTGACTGCTCACTAACACCATATTCCCTATACGCCACTTGGCGTGACTGCTCACTAACACCATATTCCCTATACGCCACTTGGCGTGACTGCTCACTAACACCATATTCCCTATACGCCACTTGGCGTGACTGCTCACTAACACCATATTCCCTATACGCCACTTGGCGTGACTGCTCACTAACACCATATTCCCTATACGCCACTTGGCGTGACTGCTCACTAACACCATATTCCCTATACGCCACTTGGCGTGACTGCTCACTAACACCATATTCCCTATACGCCACTTGGCGTGACTGGTCACTAACACCATATTCCCTATACGCCACTTGGCGTGACTGCTCACTAACACCATATTCCCTATACGCCACTTGGCGTGACTGCTCACTAACACCATATTCCCTATACGCCACTTGGCGTGACTGCTCACTAACACCATATTCCCTATACGCCACTTGGCGTGACTGCTCACTAACACCATATTCCCTATACGCCACTTGGCGTGACTGCTCACTAACACCATATTCCCTATACGCCACTTGGCGTGACTGGTCACTAACACCATATTCCCTATACGCCACTTGGCGTGACTGCTCACTAACACCATATTCCCTATACGCCACTTGGCGTGACTGCTCACTAACAACATATTCCCTATACGCCACTTGGCGTGACTGGTCACTAACACCATATTCCCTATACGCCACTTGGCGTGACCGGGGTACGTTGCTTTACTTTTTACTGTGGATAGAAGATTGTGGAACCACATGATCGTCTACGCCAACCGATATGGCACATGATGATGATGATATTACATATATTATATTCTTCATCTGATTTCTGTTGTGCTTTCATCAATAAACCTGATTATATAAGAATTTAGTCTAAGATTTCCTCGTCTTTTGATTTTTGTTGTTGTGTTTATCTTGGAATGATATATTTTTTGTTTACACAAAATATAAACATTATCAATTAAAAAAACGACACATTTTTGTAGCAATTACTTATGTATGTTTCTAATACGAGACTGCAGAGACATTCTGTTTGTTTTATTTTTATGTAAACGAGTATGTATGCAAATAGCATTTTATATTTGAAAGTAAATTTGATAAGAAAGAAAGAAAGAAAGAAAGAAAAAGAAAGAAAGAAAGAAAGAAAGAAAGAAAGAAAGACAGAAAATAACTGCCATGTCGCTGAGTATCTGTGACGGTCATACATCGCCGTGATTCAAATCGTTACAAAAGTTAATGTCAAGGTTATAATGTCAATTATCGTTTGCAGTGTGTGGTGGAATGCAGAACAAATAATACGTTCTCCTCAGCTTGTAAAATATTAGGAACATTGCCATGTGACACGATAATAAGTAGAGTTAATCTTCAATTAAAAAGTTCAAGACGTCATAGTCCTTATCGCGGTTTTAATATCCAAATAGTGATGATATTTCCTGAAAACAGAGTGAAATAGTCTTTTATGACTGGAATTAGCATTTCGATTTTTCAACGGTGCACTGTAGAAAAGATCATTCTGATATTTCATCGTAATAGCTGAACTAATATTTTGGGCAGTCAATAACAATATATTTGAAAGTACCATCAACCCAGCCCATATAAAATGTTAAATTATCTGTGAAATACACACATAATCTTTTGATGTCATAATCATTACAAGATGATGAAAACTGGATTCATCATGGTCCATTAATTGAAGTCGATCTGCTGCCGGCTAATTTGAATTGCAGCTAGACCAGTTTGTTTTTTGGGTTAGAGAAGGCAATGATGTTAAACGACACACCTGAAAGAAAGTGAACGTAAAACATAAACATGGTACACCGTCTATAAATCATCATCATCATGTGCCATTCCGGTTGGCGTAGGCGATCATGTCCTTCCACAATCTTCTATCTGCAGTGCAAAGTATCAGTTCTGTTGTTGACTGTTTTCCATGCCATGAAACCAAGTTATCCAGTATTTTCTCTCTTTGTCGTCCGCGATCTCTCTTTCCTTTTATTTTGCCATTTGTAACCAAGTATTCCAACTTTCCTCTTCTCATGATGTGCCCGAAAAATGTTGATTGCTTCTTTCTGATGTTTTTTAAGGGCTCCCTTTTCTTGAGTAGTAGACCCTCATAATGAAACAATATATCAATCTTGAGTGGTAGGCCCTCATACAGAAACAATACATCCATCTTGAGTGGTAAGTCCTCATACAGAAAAAATACATCTATCTTGAGTGGTAGGCGCTCATAAAGAAACAATACATCCATCTTGAGTGGTAGGCACTCATAAAGAAACAATGCATCCATCTTGAGTGGTAGGCCCTCATACAGAAATAATACATCCATCTTGAGTGGTAAGCCCTCTTACAGAAACAATCCATCTATCTTGAGTGGTAGGCGCTCGTAAAGAAACAATACATCCATCTTGAGTGGTAGGCACTCATAAAGAAACAATGCATCCATCTTGAGTGGTAGGCACTCATAAAGTAACAATATATCCATCTTCAGTGGTAGGCACTCATAAAGAAACAATGCATCCATCTTAAGTGGTAGGGACTCATTAAGAAATAATTCATCCATCTTGAGTGGTAGGCACTCATAAAGTAACAATACATACATCTTGAGTGGTAGGCACTCATAAAGTAACAATGCATCCATCTTGAGTGGTAGGCACTCATTAAGAAACAATGCATCCACCTTGAGTGGTAGGCACTCATAAAGTAACAATGCATACATCTTGAGTGGTAGGCACTCATAAAGAAACAATACATCCATCTTGAGTGGTAGGCCCTCGTAAAGTAACAATACATCCATCTTGAGTGGTAGGCCCTCATAAAGAAACAATACATCCATCTTGAGTGGCAGGCACTCATAAAGAAACAATACATCCATCTTGAGTGGTAGGCGCTCATAAAGTAACAATATATCCATCTTCAGTGGTAGGCACTCATAAAGAAACAATACATCCATCTTGAGTGGTGGGCACTCATAAAGAAACAATATATCTCTATTTTGAGTGGTAGGCACTCATAAAGAAGCGATATCTCCATCTTGAGTGGTAGGCACTCATAAAGAAGCGATATCTCCATCTTGAGTGGTAGGCACTCACAAAGAAACCATATATCTCCATCTTGAGTGGTAGGCACACATAAAGAAGCAATACATCCATCTTGAGTGGTAGGCACTCATAAAGAAGCAATACATCCATCTTGAGTGGTAGGTGCTCATAAAGAAGCAATACATCCATCTTGAGTGGTAGACACTCATAAAATAGCGATATCTTCAGCATGAATGGGAAACATTCACTAAAGCTTTAAAGCTGGAGGGAGAAAAATGTGCATGGTTGTAACGTCCACGCTGGTTTTCGTAGCAAACAAAAGTTGATAGGCTGACCTCAATGCAAACTTGTAGTCGGGATGAGAAGAGGGAGTGAGCAAAAGATAGAATACATGTGCTTTGTCTTTAAGTCTTTTAATAATTGCACATCGTCCCGGCTGTTAATGATGCAATCCACCAGCGATTGGGGACAATTTGTTCTACCAAATATTTTTTGTCATGATGGAAGACACATTTGTGAGTGAAAAGTTAATATAAAACATATACAATCATACTTGTGCAAACTTTACTTGTAGACTTTACTTTGCTTTAAAAAGAAACACTCAATATATTTATTAGCCTTGTGATGAGAAGAGTCAACAAAAGAAACACTGTAAATATATTTATTAGCATTGTGATGAGAAGAGTCAACAAAAGAAACACTGTAAATATATTTATTGGCCTTGTGATGAGAAGAGTCAACAAAAGAAACACTGTAAATATATTTATTGGCATTGTGATGAGAAGAGTCAACAAAAGAAACACTGTAAATATATTTATTGGCATTGTGATGAGAAGAGTCAACAAAAGAAACACTGTAAATATATTTATTGGCCTTGTGATGAGAAGAGTCAACAAAAGAAACACTGTAAATATATTTATTGGCATTGTGATGAGAAGAGTCAACAAAAGAAACACTGTAAATATATTTATTGGCCTTGTGATGAGAAGAGTCAACAAAAGAAACATTGTAAATATATTTATTGGCCTTGTGATTAGAAGAGTCAACAAAAGAAACACTGTAAATATATTTATTGGCCTCGTGATGAGAAGAGTCAACAAAAGAATCTCGAAGCAGGTCCTCAAATAAGAACCAGAAGGTAAAGGAAAAAGTGGCCGACCTAGGGAATCATTACAAAGAACATTAAAACGGAAGACAACAACAGCAGGCACCCTCGTCGGGATTGAACAACTGGTCCAGAACAAAGCCGTGTAGCGAGACTCAAAGCAGGTTCTGTGCAAGGTCTGACAGTTGAAAGATCGTCAGACCCAAGAGTCTAAAATTCCTGCCCTATGTGCCGTCTTCGGCTCGAAAAGATAAACAATAGATATATTGATGTATTAAAGAAATGTAGTCTAACTCATTCGAATAGTAAACTAATATAATTTTTATTATATTATTTTTTTTAAAGTTAATATTTTATATTAAACATGTTCCTAGATAAATAGCAAGTACGAAAATAAGTGGATGTGTCCAGAATTAAAATTAAGATAACCAAAACAATGTCAGATTATACGAGTTACACACTTTCAATAAAAATATATTCATGTTCCGTTACCATTTCTCCTATATACTCTTTAGAGATGCCTACTTATAAAAAAGGTTTTAACGTGATTAAAAAAATATGACAACTTATATCACAACTATGGGCATGTTTTCATAATTAATAAAGTAGTGACAATGAGACTTTTGAATACTTGAAAATAATGCGCTTTCAATAGACGATAATAAGATAAAGTTGTTTGAAATTATTAACTTTGTAACTGTATGTGGTTTGATATCTTTATTTGGAATTACAACAAACATTATCATTATCATATTCTGCAAACAAGACTTTGCAGTTACTGTAAACATTGGATTCTTTGGTATTGCAATCTCTGATCTATGTTGCTTGATCATTCTACTTTGGGTGTCAATTTGCGTGAATCCCCTTCTCGAAACGCCTGCGATATATCTTGGATTCAGCCTGAAATGATGTACATCTCAGGGCGGGAGTAGTAAGGAAGGGTGTTTAGAGCAAGGATTTTAACATTTCGTGCAGGTATCGTGCAGCATTGGCATGTATCGTGCAGCACAATCTCGGCGTGCAGCATGGCATGTATCGTGCAATCTCAGGTGACCTCGTTTATCGCTCGGCGCGGGGTGGTCGGTCTTATCTCAAGTGGTCAAGTGGTCGGCCTCGCGGGTGGTCTTATCTCCTTATCTCAAGTGTGTGGAGACCAGTGGTTCTAAAACTTGTAGGTGTGTTTGGAGACCTCTAAAACTTGTATGTCAGTCTAAAACTTGCGGGGGGTCGTGTTATCATGTGATGGCAACAGGAGGCAAATATGGAGACCAGTGGTTCTAAAACTTGTATGTCACAGTGGTTCTAAAACTTGTATGTCAGTCTAAAACTTGCGGGGGGTCGTGTTATCATGTGATGGCAACAGGAGGCAAAAAAAAGGCAAAGGGCGGCGGTCGCTGGTCGTCGCTGGTCGTCGTCGTCGTCGCTGGTCGGCTCGGGCAACATCATCATGTGTAGTGATTAAATAGTGACGCTCTCTCTCTCTTATCATCATCATCATCAAGCCACACCCTCAACAACACCATCATCATCACCAAGCTACACAAATTGACACATCATCATCATCATCATCATCATCATCAAGCCACACCCTCAACAACACCATCATCATCACCAAGCTACACAAATTGACACATCATCATCATCATCATCATCATCAAGCCACACCCTCAACAACACCATCATCATCATCACCAAGCCACACAAATTGACACATCATCAGCATGTGCCACCCTCAACAGCATCATCATGTACCACCCTCAACAACATCATCATCACGTGCCACCCTCAACAACATCATCATCACGTGCCACCCTCAACAACATCATCATCAAGCCACACCCTCAACTCTCTCTCTCTCTCTCTTTCACGCTAAAGCAAAACAAAAAAGTCGCTCTATATTTCACATATATTTATTAATACAACAAATACACGACACATATGAGAAAATATATATTACTGTCCGATTGGTGATAATTTTAAGCGTCCGTGGGCCCCTCGAAGCCGAATTATCCACGGGGCGAGCAAACGATAAATAATACGATCGTTTATGTGCTGTCTCGCTGAAAAAGGCATGAGAATTCTGTTAAGTTTCGCGCCTCGACACTTAAGAAGTATATAATAAGCACAATATAGACCGCACGTGTTGGTAAACAAATCTTGCAACACCCGCGGGTTGTAGACGAATGGAGCGTGTGAGTTTTGCTCTATAAAGTTTAAAATATCCACATGCCTGGGAGGCAAACCGTAGGAATCGAAATACTCACATTCGCCGAGCCCGTTGTAAAAGAGGGCCACCCAATGCTCACCGGGTTCGTGTGCCGGGTCGGTGTTTATGACAAAGGCTGCGGTCGCCGTTGGGTCGATGCTGGGAGGTAAGTGGTTTCGTGGAATGACACTAACAAGGGAACAACGCCGAACGAAAATATCCGACATCAAAAGGTTGTAAATCTCCATCGTGTTCATCTTCTCTCTCGCTTAAACGGTGAAGTCTGTTAGAATCTGCCTTGTCTTCGACACCTCGAGCACTGAGTCCAACTCGGCGTAGACGATGACTTGTAGGGGAGTAGTTGTGGGAGAGGCAAACTTGAGTTCTATCGACAAGGGTCCGCTTGTGGCTAGCTCAAAATGGGAGCCGTCCAGTAGACTAGACGAGAGGTCAAAACCAAATAGACAATATCCGTCCTTGAACTCTCTATAAGCAACGTTATTCCCGGCGTCTTTACCAATCAGACCCATGGCCAGATTTGTGCCGATAAAAGCTCTCGCGTATTGATTTCGTTCAAAGTCCATAGTTAGAGGCTTTCCCGAGATGCATTTCCCGTCGACCGTCAGGTTCATATAAATCAGACCAAAGTGTTGAAAATTGAACGGGTTAGCTGAATAAACGACATTAAACGCACTGGCCGTAATCAGACCTATCACTACACGGGTCGGTGTTTGAGACAAAATTAATTGTCTTGACTGTGGGAGAACATCCCGCTAGCGATGGAAAATGTCTTGATGGTAACCCTCTTGATCGGGTACCGAGCATTCCCGCTCAAGAGAGCCTTTTCGTGAGCTAGAGAAATCGCGGGGTTTAGCTTAGCTTTCCTGACCACGAGCGCGGCGTAGGTGATAACACTCTTGTAACCCGCAGACCTATCGTGAGTCATGAGGCTGAACACATCCTTCGAGGGCGTGAGTTTTATCTTCACATCGACTCTGTTTAACATGTAACGATCCTGCACAAAGACATCAGAGTGCAAACGACCCATCATTTCAACCTCTTTACTACCCGAAGTCAAATCGCGCCGTGTTTTAAAACCCTCATTTTCTTTCAAATCGTCATGGTGGCCAGCTGTGTCTTTGTAGAACAGAGCGGCCGTCAAGTATCCCGTTTTCGCATCCTCCCCGTAGTTTAGCGTAGCCTCAAACACCGCTCTAAAAGGATAGGTATTCTCCGACGGTGTAACCAACGTGTCGTTTAACGATACGTCGACTTGTGAAAATAGACTGTGAAGGTAATTGTTGACCGGTCCTACCTCAGCATCGGGTGGTACACTATCACCATTCGGGAGGGTGATCTTGACCCGCAGCTGCAAAAACGTGTTGAAAAGATCTAGATACTCCTCGCTGTTTCCAGAAATGAAAAACTCTATCGGTGCGCTATGCGACAAGGCGGCGATCGGACGAATTTCAATAAACTGTCCAGAGTCTAGAGATGTCTGTGTGGGTGGAACGCTAAATAAATCCAAACCAGAGTGAAGACATTCGCACGATTTGGGGTGAACGAGGGACATTATTAGTCGAAAATATCCTTTGCCACCCTCGTCTTCTTCTTCTTCTTTTGGTTGTACACCGAATGAAGGGGGACCTGTCTAGCTGTCGATTTTATCATCTTCGTAACCGGTTCTCCCGGCGGGGGTAACTTCATAACTCGCTTTCTGATTTGTCGTAAACCACTTCCTGATTGGTTGTTATCACGCAGGTGGTCTACGGCCCCGTGTAGCAACCGCTGACCGGCCTCCTTAGCTCGGTCTTTGAAAGCTTCACCGACATTTTTCCCGGCTAATGCGTCCTGTGCGACCTGCAGACCGGTCCCCAATCCTTCTCTGAGCAAGGCCTTACCGCCGGTTTTTAACCAGGGTAACATAGCCCTCCCGATTCCACCGAAGAAACTACCGATTCCCCGACCGCTCTGACTTCGACCTCCTATAAACACGGGCATCCCATCACCCGCCTGACAACAGTAAAAGTCTTCGTATAACTCAACATCGCGATGAAGGGGGGTGTGTCTCACCATTATACCAGCTCGAGATGTTTCTTCACTCGAAAGTGTACGTTAGCACCGACGTTCCGCTGGTGAATGGAATGGTTTTTCCGTGTTCGTTGGCTAAAAGGATTTCGACGGTATCGAAGGAAAAGTAATTATTCAGGGGTAGATAGTGAGACTTATCGTAGATCTGAAACACCGAGGTGTGATTTCTATTGAGAACAGGCACGCTCCTTAGGAGAGGTACCATCACATCCCCGACCGGTCTGGGGGAAACGAGATCGCAGTAGACGTAGACATTCTTCGCAACGATTTCCAAGTCCATTACCCCCACGCTGAAGATATCGGGAGCCGTGTCTGATATAGAGGTCGTGGGGAAGGCTAACATGTTTTTCAAAGTGTCGCTTATGGTAACACTGACTCCTTTTTCGTAAAGTTTCAAGATGGCTTTATTCACCTCTTTTGCGTAAATGAATCTCATTTTCTTCCATTTCGCATCCCCGTTCGACTCATCCTCCGCTTTTATGATCGAGGCATTCAACGCGCCGATGAACGCATCGGGTTTCGTGTATAACCCAGGCTCCAATGTCACGTTGAAATAAAATCTAGCGTCGCAAATATCGTCGTTAGCGAGAGATTCGTACCGAATCCAGACATCACCCTCTATTACATTGAAATAATTTAGCGGAAACTGTATCTCCACCAGTGCGATCTCATACTGCGCCGAAATGTCAATGGTCTGAGGGAGTTTAACGAAAAAGTGGCCTGGGTTATTATCCTTAAAAAGGTCCATAGATGCATTGCTGGGTAGGGTGACATAAAAACTCATTTTTTTTGCTCGTTTCACCGTCGCCTCTCCAAGTTTGGATTCGGTAGCATGTAACCCAAACAGCTGGTCAGTAGGTCTATCCACAGTTTTCCCTCCTTGGCATCTGACTTTTCGGTGGTCAGATTAAACAGCGAAACCGCGACAACGGTATATATAACTACCACTTGACAAATAAAGACAAGTTCTAAATAGGGGGATAGTTTCCCAAACACCGATCCCCTGCGTGGTTCGCTCTCTATCCTCACTCCCGAGTTTACGGCTCGCAAATCGGGCTCTCCGCCAAAAGTTTCCACTTCTTCGTCTTCTTCTGCTCTCATCTCTAGTTTTTGTACCTGACAATGTCCTTGGACGGTATCCAAGTGTTAAATGAGGAATCGTACCCGAACCATTTGACTAAACTCTCTCTTCGCCCGAATGATGTGCGTCGCTCGGTTATGATACTCTCGATTCTGTACTCGTGCTTGTCTCCAACTTTTTGAATTTCCGGTGTGTAGAATGACCCCTCTATCTCATCACCCTTATCGTCTTTCAACACATATGTAACGGGGTTTGTTTCATTTACTCGACTGATGGAAAACAGTTCCTCCGTCCAAGCCGGGGCATAACCCTTTTTAAAATTGGCTCTGCCCAGGACCAGTCTAACTCGATCACCGGGCTTATACGGGGGTCTTTGAAATTTTAAGTTGCGTTTGTTATTATACAACGTGTTCCATACCTGTTCGTGATTGTCTGCGTTGACGTCGACCGGTGCCATTTTTATACTTCTGTGATACGAATGGTTATAACTTCGAAGTAGGGCGGGTAGGACTCGGACATAAGACAGCTTATTGGATTTCGTGAAATATCGCCACATCCGTTGTTTTAGAGTCCTATTAAAGCGTTCTACCACGGCGGCCTTAATATCTTCGTTCTGCGTAGTGAAAAAGTGAACGTTGTTGTCAGCGAGGAATTTCTGAAATGTTCTGTTCAGAAACTCTGACCCCTTATCCGTTTGAAAACTCGCGGGTTTCCCATCGCGAAATATCTTTCCGACGGCTTCCACTAAGGATTTCCCCGTTTTGGTTCGTATCGGTACAGACCACGCGAATTTACTGAAAACGTCCACGCAGGAAACCAAATAGGAATAGCCGTCGTTGTGGTTTTTCAAATGTCTCAAATCAATTAGGGCGGCCTGATATTGCTGTTGGGGGCCACTCGTTATAATGGGACGCCTTTCAAATCGGCGACGAATTGGTTTATGAAGGGTATAGGTATCCTGATGACTCAACCATTGTTTGATCTTTGCGAGTCCCAGTTTGGTGTTACGTTGCAGGGCCGTTGCACCACTATAAGCCCCTGATCGACTAGGGTCAAAGTAATGACGTCTCAATATTTTCTCCACCGTTCCCATTTTGGTGTTGGGATTCCGCTCTTTCTTTTTTTAGGTCTCAGTTTATACGTGGTTACGGGTGGAGTGGTTTCATTACCTAAATTTGGGGTTTCGGCTGCTGGTGTCTTGGTCTGCGCTGGTGATACTTCGATCGGTGGTGAGGGTGGGGAATGTGTTTTTTCTGTTGTCGTGTTGTGTTGAATGAGATCGACCGAACCCAATGAGCGACGTTTATACTGCTCCAATCTAGTTAAATATTGATGCAGGGCACGTTGGTACACTCTGGCCTTATCGGCGGGTGCTAAATCATCTCGGAATAGGATACGTTGCATTTCATCATCTAAATCTCTCAAGTTGTCACCGATTGCCTCGGGAGGGCTATACGACGGGTTAGTAGTCTGTGTAAGACCCTCGAGGAATCGAGGATCCATCAATATCATTTTTTTGGCCATTGTTATGCACCTAGTACGCCCCCGAGAATACTTAATATAGGACGAAGCAAAGCCCCTATGAACCCACCGGTTTGTAGAATCTCTTTCCGCCGCTTAAGATTCGGTTTCTTTTTAGTGAGAAGTCTCAACTTGTGCTTGTGTCGACGTAGCTCGCACTTCTGTCGCTGCGTGAGTCTAACATTACCTTTTAATATGTTATGACAACACTCGCACAAAAAGTTAATGAGTTTGGGAGAGGCTGTTTTTAATATGGTTCTTAAACCGCTCGGCGAGGCGGCGCGCATACATTTCAATATTTCACCGTACCGTCTAAGTGATTCATCACACATGATTCTCTACTTTGGTACGTAGACGATTCGTCTCTCCCCTGGGAATATTTTTGTTCTCACCCTAAGATTATCGGGTGTGTCCATCACGAAGATCGATCAGCAAATAACCGTGAGGAGACGCTGTCGCGTCCTTAAAACTATCTTGGAGGTACCCCGCCTGTCCTGGGTACATTTGTTTGGCCAGATTTATAATTTGACTCCCATCTCTCGGGTTCTTGAAAAGGACTAAATAGTGCGTATTGAGACTTATGGTTCGATGTTCTTTATTTTTTCCAAATAGGTTTTGAACAATGTACATCACACTAATATCTCTGTGATGACTACCTTTGGTGAATAATTTTGTTACACTCTCGTCCGTCTCAGACATCAAGTCATCGATGACGATCAGTCTTCTCTTCTTACCACCTTCCAATGTATCGACGTCTGGTAGACCCTCGATAAATCTCACTGACCTCATAGTCTCGTATATCGGTTGCCATTCCGCATAACACCATATAACTTCCTCCGGTACGGGAACAGCTAACTCGTGAAGGTTCTGTATAAACTTTTGTACAAATACCGTTTTCCCACACCCGGTAGGACCGGCTATCAGAGCTGTGAAAGGATGATTCCATCGGGGATCCATCCTCACAAGTGCTACCAACTTTAGTGATTATACCACCCACAAAAATAACAAGGAGTGATTTTAGATCAGCCCGCCAGGTTTCACTTCTTCAATTAACACTTATTTAAAAAAAAATCATTTTCCATCGCTAGCGGGATGTTCTCCCACAGTCAAGATAATTTATTTTTGTCTCAAACACCGACCCGTGTAGTGATAGGTCTGATTACGGCCAGTGCGTTTAATGGCGTTTATTCAGCTAACCCGTTCAATTTTCAACACTTTGGTCTGATTTATATGAACCTGACGGTCGACGGGAAATGCATCTCGGGAAAGCCTCTAACTATGGACTTTGAACGAAATCAATACGCGAGAGCTTTTTTCGGCACAAATCTGGCCATGGGTCTGATTGGTAAAGACGCCGGGAATAACGTTGCTTATAGAGAGTTCAAGGACGGATATTGTCTATTTGGTTTTGACCTCTCGTCTAGTCTACTGGACGGCTCCCATTTTGAGCTAGCCACAAGCGGACCCTTGTCGATAGAACTCAAGTTTGCCGCTCCCACAACTACTCCCCTACAAGTCATCGTCTACGCCGAGTTGGACTCAGTGCTCGAGGTGTCGAAGACAAGGCAGATTCTAACAGACTTCACCGTTTAAGCGAGAGAGAAGATGAACACGATGGAGATTTACAACCTTTTGATGTCGGATATTTTCGTTCGGCGTTGTTCCCTTGTTAGTGTCATTCCACGAAACCACTTACCTCCCAGCATCGACCCAACGGCGACCGCAGCCTTTGTCATAAACACCGACCCGGCACACGAACCCGGTGAGCATTGGGTGGCCCTCTTTTACAACGGGCTCGGCGAATGTGAGTATTTCGATTCCTACGGTTTGCCTCCCAGACATGTGGATATTTTAAACTTTATAGAGCAAAACTCACACGCTCCATTCGTCTACAACCCGCGGGTGTTGCAAGATTTGTTTACCAACACGTGCGGTCTATATTGTGCTTATTATATACTTCTTAAGTGTCGAGGCGCGAAACTTAACAGAATTCTCATGCCTTTTTCAGCGAGACAGCACATAAACGATCGTATTATTTATCGTTTGCTCGCCCCGTGGATAATTCGGCTTCGAGGGGCCCACGGACGCTTAAAATTATCACCAATCGGACAGTAATATATATTTTCTCATATGTGTCGTGTATTTGTTGTATTAATAAATATATGTGAAATATAGAGCGACTTTTTTGTTTTGCTTTAGCGTGAAAGAGAGAGAGAGAGAGAGAGAGAGAGAGAGAGAGAGAGAGAGTTGAGGGTGTGGCTTTATGATGATGTTGTTGAGGGTGGCACGTGATGATGATGTTGTTGAGGGTGGCACGTGATGATGATGTTGTTGAGGGTGGCACGTGATGATGATGTTGTTGAGGGTGGTACATGATGATGCTGTTGAGGGTGGCACATGCTGATGATGTGTCAATTTGTGTGGCTTGGTGATGATGATGATGGTGTTGTTGAGGGTGTGGCTTGATGATGATGATGATGATGATGATGTGTCAATTTGTGTAGCTTGGTGATGATGATGGTGTTGTTGAGGGTGTGGCTTGATGATGATGATGATGATGATGATGATGTGTCAATTTGTGTAGCTTGGTGATGATGATGGTGTTGTTGAGGGTGTGGCTTGATGATGATGATGATAAGAGAGAGAGAGCGTCACTATTTAATCACTACACATGATGATGTTGCCCGAGCCGACCAGCGACGACGACGACCAGCGACGACCATTAATCACTACACATGATGATGTTGCCCGAGCCGACCAGCGACGACGACGACGACCAGCGACGACCAGCGACCGCCGCCCTTTGCCTTTTTTTTGCCTCCTGTTGCCATCACATGATAACACGACCCCCCGCAAGTTTTAGACTGACATACAAGTTTTAGAACCACTGTGACATACAAGTTTTAGAACCACTGGTCTCCATATTTGCCTCCTGTTGCCATCACACGATAACACGACCCCCCGCAAGTTTTAGACTGACATACAAGTTTAGAGGTCTCCAAACACACCTACAAGTTTTAGAACCACTGGTCTCCACACACTTGAAATAAGGAGATAAGACCACCCGCGAGGCCGACCACTTGACCACTTGAGATAAGACCGACCACCCCGCGCCGAGCGATAAACGAGGTCACCTGAGATTGCACGATACATGCCATGCTGCACGCCGAGATTGTGCTGCACGATACATGCCAATGCTGCACGATACCTGCACGAAATGTTAAAATCCTTGCTCTAAACACCCTTCCTTACTACTCCCGCCCTGAGATGTACATCATTTCAGGCTGAATCCAAGATATATCGCAGGCGTTTCGAGAAGGGGATTCACGCAAATTGACACCCAAAGTAGAATGATCAAGCAACATAGATCAGAGATTGCAATACCAAAGAATCCAATGTTTACAGTAACTGCAAAGTCTTGTTTGCAGAATATGATAATGATAATGTTTAATGATACATGCCATGCTGCACGCCGAGATTGTGCTGCACGATACATGCCAATGCTGCACGATACCTGCACGAAATGTTCAAATCCTTGCTCTAAACACCCTTCCTTACTACTGGCGGGGCCACATATTTTTTCTGCCGAATTACGAGTTTTATCACAGTTTATATAACATTAGAAAGATTCATGTGCATTTTGTTACCTTTGAAAGTGAAGCAAATCTTTACGCCAAGAAGAACAACGATAACTCTGTTTATGATCTACATTCTGAATATAATCACCCTTGTTCCAGAATATTGTACCTCATATCTTGACTGGAAGTTCATGCAGGGCAAGAGCAAAACTTTGTTAGTTTTAGGTTTTACAGACAGTAGAAGTTCCGTGGAAGGCGCAGTCTTCGTTCTTCATTCAATGCTTGCTTTTATTTCATTCGTTGGAGTTATCGTATGCACAACTGCACTGGTTATCAACCTACAACAAACATCAGAATGGCGCAAAACGGTTACAGGCGGTCATAACCACCCACAGACTATATCCAGTCGAGATCAGAAGACAGTGAAGCTGGTGGTGATAATAGCCACTGTTCTGATAGCTTGTTATATACCTGGTGCTATAATCGCTTTGATAACCTTTACAGTTGGACCAGAGTTCAACATTAAAGGTAAATATACCAACATCTGTGAGTTAGCTTGGTCTGTGGCTTTCCCATTTCAAGCGATAAACTCCAGTGTGAACATATTCTTGTATTACAGGATGAGCTCAAAGTATAGACAAATCTTTGATGAACGTTTTTTTGCAGATCCTTTTTTTTTTTTGAAGAAATAAACGAGACAAGTGATGATAAAGTATTTTACTTAAAGATCACACAATGCAAAAAAAGTTAACACATTTTATTTTGAAATACTTTTGACTTTTTAAAATCTTTTTTTGTGATGTTGTTTATTAAACATTATAGTTAACTCAGTTCTCTAGAAACAGTAAAGAATGTTGAAATTTGAGACTAGTTTGGATTGTGTGGAGCAGCAAGACCTATTTCCAAGTTGATAACAGAAACTCAAACGGGTGACCGACCAAAAAAAAAAATGAAATGCTGATAACGCAACTGACGTTCTTTCACTTCTGTTAATTTTATTATTATATTAATACTTGCACATAATTTTATCCTTTGACCCGCAGCCTTATTTACCGGGCCCTAGCGGTACAATTTAATAGAAACCACGCTGCATCAAGCAGAGAAAGAAGAAAAAAGAAAAGCCTCATTTGTCATTAGAGTATAAAGAAAATAGAGAACAAAGAAAATTGTGTTAGTGCTGATACATTTCGATTATCGTTCCTTAATTGAGTAGTTCAGCATTATGCCGGTACGATTGTTCTTTTCCAGAAACAATCTTAGGTATCTTTCTTGGTCGGGTTAACCTAGAAAGCCCTGAATCAGGAATACACTCGACCTTTGTCTTTGGTAGCCAGTTCACTTTATGAAACAGAGAGGACCGGCCATCTCATGATTACTGGACCTAGACAAATATAACTATGCTCCTGAAACAGACAACAGTCAGAACTAAGTGTTTTTAAGATGGAGTCAGAACGATAGACGTTACTTTAAATCTGTGGTAGCATGAATTAACATCTACCACTACGACAGTCTTGGCCTAGGATATAAAACTGAGGATAAAAGCAATAACAAAGACAAGTGAAATTTTTAAAATTTGATTGAATCTTGCACATCCATACATTCAACAGATAATCAAGGTACAAACACTTCTGTGACTTATTTCGGTCATTAAAATTAATCTTAATCTAACATTATTAATGTCAGTTTGTCTATTTACCAGAGTCTGAATTATGATCTTCGTGCGCCTGGCTGCGTACTTTAGAGTGGATCAAGCTTTGTGAGTGAATCCATTGTTGACAATGTTGTCCGTGGTACGTCATAATAATGGACGATCGTATATCCCTAACCATACTCTCGAAAAAAAAGATTTTGTGAATCTGCAGCACTGGTGTGACTCCCGGATCTTCATGTTAGTCAAAAGAGATGTTACTGGGAGAGCTACGAAAAAAAGGGGGGGGGGTGGGAGGATTTGTGAATCAGTTTATCGATTCATAACGTAATTTTCGTTAAATCTTCTCAATATTCCTATATGGTGCAGAAACATTGACATTAGACAAGAAAACAGAACAGAAAATTGAGACCTTTGAAATGTGAATTTACATAAGAACAGGTGGAATATGATGGGAAGAAAATAAAATAAATGCTAGAAGTTTTAAAACAATTAAAAATTAGAAAAGAAATACTAAACACACTTAGAACAAGACAAATGCAATTTGTGGGGCATGTTAAAAGACACAACAGCCTACTAAAAGTAATATTGGAAGGGAAAATACAAGGTAATAGAGGCAGAGGCAGACCAAGACTAACATGGATGAGTAACATCAAAAGGTGGACAAGATAACCTATGATAACCTGCACCATTAAAGCAAGAGACAGAGCGGAATGGCGCTCCATGGTAGCGAGCTTCGATACCGAGACGGCACTCGATGATGATTAACATTCTTTTATTCTGCGGGATTTGCTGGGAAGGATATCTGTGCTCTTAAGGACAGTTGTTCGGTGTGCGATGAGGATAATCTGACAACTGAAGAAATGGACATAGACACAAATATAAAACATATAATATATAATATCATGGGCCGCGAGTAGAGCCGCAAAAATTTCAAGAAGATATAAAGCGTTAGAATCGTGGAGTCCGAATGACCGGTTGGAAGATCATTCGATCATTCAGACTCCACGAAGTTATTATTGAGTTATTTGCGGGTCATCATCATTGCACTCCGAACATGTCCATAGGTGCTCAGATCCCCTCCTCTGCAATTCCCTCAGTGTCCAGCGACTGACGACTCCAGTTCTATGTTGGTTGAGCAGTCTTTTTACACGGCCACCAAGTTTCTCATTTCTGGCTGTGCCCATCTTAACCCCCATTTCCATCATCCGAAGAAGTGACGTGGATCTGTGTTTGTCGAAGTCATGTGCTCTTCCCATATCTCGGAGGGCATTGATGATGTCCACCCGATCCATTGGTTGCCCGTCCTCAACGACAGCGCAGCTAGCCAACCTGTTCGCTCTTTCATTTCCCCGTACTCCCGCATGTCCAGGGACATAGACAAAGGTGACCTTACATATTTTGAAATTCTGCAACGACTCTACCCATTACATGCGTACTGAGCCCGGCTCCACTTTTTTTTATCATGCTCATCGAATCACTATATACAAGTCTTGTGACTCTAACCATTTGAATGCCTTGGTCACTGCCATCACCTCCATTGTCATGCTACTCGTGGCCATGATGTTTGCACCACTGTCTTCCTTGACTATTCTGCCTGCCGAGCATGCTGTAAATGCCCATGCACTTCTTTGGTGTCGTAATACAGATCCGTCTGTATAGATGACTGCATCTTTCTCATCGGTGTTATCGCAGATGAGACCGTTGACCTCAGCACTAACCACGACCGGGTTCTGTTTCCTACTTTTTCTGTCGAGTGTGACAATACACGATAAAGTCCCCTTGAATGACATAGGCACCGGTATCCACTCCTCACCAACGCTGATATTGGTAAGCCCACATACCTGTTTGATGACATTTTCTGCTCGACCCACCCATGACTTGCCTCTTTTTAGCCTGGCACCTTTCACTGTGTTGAGCACGTGGTGCAATGGATGCTCTGTATCTGTACTAATCTTCAGGTATGCTCGTGCTCTCCAGATCTTGAGTCCACGAAGTTTCCCGCTTTACATGGTTTTCTTTGTAACTACTTGCTTTTTGTGTGTGTTTTTCTATTAATATTTATTGTTCCGTATCAGGTGAAGGCTTTTGCTGCAACGTCGTGGTCTGTCTCCTCTGTCTTCAGGTTTAACTGTTTAAGACCATTTTATGTTTATTTGATATAATTGAAGGAAGGTGTATCTTGAAATCATTATGAAGAAGTTAAAAGTGGTTTGCATGATTTTATGTAGTAAAAGAAATGATGTAAGTGATTTTGTGTTCATCATTACTATTATCATCATAATTATCACCATCAGCAGTATCATCATCTAGTTTGTTGATCTTGGAACTTGTTTCCCATGACAACCACCATAACGTTCTCTCTACACTCTGCGAATGTCCAGCGAATGCAGCAGTCAATCCCAGCTTGTATCTGATATCTTGCACCCACCTTCTTCTTGGTCTTTATCTCTCATGTCTTTGGTGCCATGGTTTCTTTTTCTTCTTAACATTCACCCATTTAAGTGATCATGGGCGTTGTGTCGCTAGTTTACGGTACAGTCGCGATATCTTTCCGCTCGACCATTCATCTTTGATATGGGTAGATATAAATTTAAAAAAAAGTAAAGTGCCACGTGGCATATAGGGAATGTGGTATTAGTGACCATAATTTTTCAGACCTTCGGCACATGATTTTTTGGGTAGTATGGTCGGTATTAAGCCCGTGCCGCTTTACCAGGAAAAAAAATCCGGTACCCATTTAAGGCTGGGTGAACCAGGAAGCCGCAGATCAGGATCGAACCAGACCTCTTGTCCTTTTTAGTCCAGTTTATTAGCTACTGAACTATCGCGGTTCCCACAAGAAATAAAGCACCGGGGTTAGATAGCATACCAGTAGAAATAGTAGTAGGGGCAGGAGAAGCAGCAGTTACGTGGCTGCACAGAATATCCAGTGCAGCATGGCACCAACAAAAAGCCCCAGAAGATTGGCAACAGGCAATCATCGTACCAATTTGGAAAAATAAAGGTAGCAAGAGAGACTGCAATCAATATAGAGGTATATCGCTTCTCAGCCATGTAGGAAAGCTATACGCCAAAATTGTGGGGAAAAAGGCTGAGATCAATAATAGAACTGCAGTTAAGCGATTCTCAAATGGGGTTCCGAAAAGAACAGAGGATGTACTGAGGCTCCATTCACCTTAAAACATCTCGCAGCAGAAAAGACGACAGAACACAATCAAAATTTGTACATTCTTTCATTGACTAGGAAAAAGCATCCGACGAGTTAACAGAGAACAACTGTGGGAGATACTAACAATATACGGAGTAAGCCAACATCTAACCAACCTAATTGAAAGTCTCTACATTAAAAGTAGCTGCACTGTCCGAACAGCAGCAGGTTACATAGACCACTTCGAAGTTAGATCAGCTGTAAGACAGGGTGCGTACTATCCCCCCTACTGTTTATTACATAGATGGACCATATATGCAAGCTAGCCAACCCATCAGAGACAGAGGAGATCAACGAGCTTTTATTTGCAGACAATCAGGCACTAATACATGAAACAATAGAAGACCTACAAGAACACTTAAACAAACTCAACAGCCCAGGCACAAAATACAACATGAAAATCAATATCAACAAAACATAAGTCATGAACATCGCAAAAAGAGAAACAGAACATCAACGTAACTATAGATGGCAGACAGTAGAGGACCTACAAGAACACTTAAATAGACTCAACAGCACAAGCACAAAATACAACATGAAAATCATCATCAACAAAACATAAGTCATGCATATTGCAAAAGAGGGACAAGATATCAACATAGCTATAGACGACAGACAACTAAAACAAGTGGAAGAATTTAAATATCTAGGACTACTATGTCACTAGACTTAATGATGAACGACAGACAATTCACAAACAGCAGAGATAGACTCAAGATGAAGAAAAATCATTGGACAGCAATCACCACTATTGTCCAACAAGAAAATAACTCGAGGCAAAACTCTACGATACAATCCTCATCCCAACGTTGTGCTACCAATGCCAGTCCTGGACCCTAGATGCAAGAACAATAAGAAGAATAACCTCTACTGAGGTTGCATGTGTTAGACGAATGACAGGAAACAGCCTGAGAGATACGTTCAGAAATGAACAACTAAAACTGAAAGCTGGGTATAATTCCTCATTTGAATAAATAAAAAACCGATAGAATGGATTCCACGTTATAAAAGAATGATAAAAAATACAGCTGAAGCCTTTGAAATGTGGATTTATAGAAGAATAGGAGGAATTCGATGGAAAATAAAGAAAACAAACGATGAAGTCTTAAACAACTAAAAATGAAAAAAAAAGAACTGCTAAACACAATTCAAACAAGACAAATAAGAATTGTGTGGCATGTTAAAAGACACAGCAGCCCACTAAAGGTGATCTTGGAAGGGAAAATATATGTTAAAAGAGTCAGAGCAGACCAAGATTCCCTTCCCTCACCGCTAGACGTCGCATTGGGCTCGTAATGCTTTTCGTCACTCCTCTGTTCTTGGCGATATCTTCGATCTTATTTAATGAGTCTATGCCTACCAACTTTGCTTCTCTTATAAGTGGTCTTGTTAGTGTCTCTTTAAGTCTTCCTCTTTTTCTGTATACTGCTGTTTCCCATAGAAGAACCTTTTTTGGAATTCTATAACGTTGTAAAATTTAATGGAAAGATGACAGTTGGTCTGTTGTGTATTTTGTGTTGACCTGTGGAGCAGATAAATGATATCCTCGTCGTCAACAATATTAAAATCATTAGAAACAATGTCTCGTGGCACGAAGATACGTAGAGTTTTATCTTCATTCAGTCAGCGAGTTAAATACAGCACGCCATATCAGTAAAGGGAGAGAATAGCAATTATGGTATCTATCAATGAAATAATTCAAGGTAAGTCTTAAATAGAGTAGTCGGTCCTTTCTAACCTTATGGTAGAAATTAGTCGGTGAATATTTCGATTTTTAAAACTGCTTCTTTTTACAGTGGATGATTTTGATGTTATAAGAGAAATGTAACAATTAGTTATTATCTGTCACACTAAATAAGTACTGGCACATACAATTAACTACATACGTAAATTATAAATTACAGTAACGTAGAATTAAATAAGTACGTGCTGTTATCGTTTGGTACATAAGACCAGAACTACTTACTTTGGGAAAAACTGAAACACCGTTTTACATTTTAAACGGGGTGTTGTCGACAGTTAATTTAAGCATATGGTAGATCAGCTTCTTTGAAGGAACACTAGATAAAGGTCAACAATTACATTTCATTTTGTTAGCCCAATCTCCTTTCTTGAAGATACGAAAGTACCATGTTCAAATATTAGTTTATCCCATACACAGTAACCTATGTTATCACCCATTGAGTGTTTTCATGACACTCAATAAAAACAAACTTGACATATCTTCGGCAAGCTTTAATTAACAAAGCTAAAACATAAATTAACAATTGATAACATGCTTAATTCATAATTTCAAAAATTCAATAATTCTGTCAAAAACAAAATACAAAATCACATAGTTAAGGAGTTAAATATTAAATGAAGGAAAAAGTAAAACATAAAGCGTTAAAAAAAAGAACGTCTTCACTCTACGTTTTAGGACGAATAGGGAGGGGAAGGTGGGAATATATTATTAGTGTCCATATTCCAATGACCGTTCGTACATTCTTTTTAGTGATGTGGTCGGTAATGCTCCGGACCATCCTACTTTCATAGAAAAATCATGTACCCATTTACGGCTGGTTGAATCTTGGCACAGCCGATCGGGATAAAAAGGAAATAAATGAATTAATCAAACAATCCTGCAGCGAACAAAATAAGCAAATCTAAATTAGTATTCACTATCAAATCAGTGCGCTGAAACTCTTTAGAAATAAATGTTTCTATCTTAAGATGATGAACGCATCTAAGGCAGGGATTGTTTCCAAATAAAGTATTTATTTTATTTGACACGGACAACTACAGGGTGTTTATAAAGTCTCACTACACTTGGTATCTAGGTCAATTTGACGTCATCACAATATGTGCTCCCACTGTCAATGTTTGTTGGTTTATTGCTACTGTGTGGAAGATGATCTGGTAGGCCTGTCCAAGACTCCTTTAACAAGGATCTCTTCTTTTCCGACCTAGATCTTTATAAACACCCTATAGAACATAAGACACTAGATTAAGTGCTGGTCTGTCACTTTTAAAGGATCTATAGAAAGTTACGTCGCCCTAGACTGTTCCTATGATTCCGTCGCTAGTAAACGCGTCCGCAGCCTTTTGACTAACGTCATCTTCCAGCAAAGACAACAGTTGATTGTAGTCAGATCCTAGGAAAACAACTTTTACCAGACTAACGAAGTTTGTCTTCTTGTGTGTAGGAATGTGACATTTTAATTGGACCGTCCGTCAGGATTGTCAACTTCCTCCTACATAAAGGTCTAAAATAGAATGGATGTTCGCTCGGGTATTTGATTTTAGCCAGTACGCTCTAGGTATGTTCTGGGTGTGAGTTGTGAAAATAAAGATAACAACACTCATGACATCACTAGATCTTAGCATTTGTGTTCCAGGTAGCCAGGCAGTCATTTAGTGTTTGATAAATTTTCAATGCTTCATATTTTTCATATAATCAAGATTTAGTTTATATATATATATATATATATATATATATATATATATATATATATATATATTTTGTGTGTGTGGGTGTTATTTCTCATATCCTAATACATATACATACAAATGGTAGCGAATATGTTATAAATAATACAATCAATTAAAAAAATGAAAAGAAGAGACAACCTGTAATGTATCGGTAGCGCATCGGCCTGGCATTGGTGTGAACGTTGCGATCGATCGCAGCTTGGCACTCTCCAGTCAATGGAGGTGAAAAAAGAACAAGCACTGATCCTCACATGCTGTGGCTATTACGGTGAATTGTAATACGTCACTCTCCAATAACAATGTAATATGTCACGGGGAAACTTGAACAGATGAATTTAACCAATTATAGATTGATGTTAATGAGATCATTTCAACTAAACGTTTATTCACCCATTGATTAACATGTACGACGGTATGAGCGCTCAATCAACCAATGCATACATGTGTAGAAGAGGAGGAAGAAAAGGATAGAGAGAGTGAAGGAGAAAATAGAGAGCAGGTCAGAAAGAACGATCCGGAAGTGAGGGGGCGAATAGGCGAGACAAAATGTGTAAAGATAGGTCAAGGAAAAATAGATAAAAACGTAGTCACAGTAATAACAAAGAGGATAGGCCAGGAAAAAGCGTGCAGAACGTGGGAGGTCCAGACACTAACGGGACAAAGCAATGCACGGATATAAGGAGAGAATTCAATAAACAGAGGCCAGGTCCAAAAGTAGAACAATGTCAAGGGAACCAGACAGACAGACGCGGGGGTGTAATAAAGAGGTCGAAATTAACATGCAAAAACATGAAGGCCATTTCCATAAGTGAGTGGGTGGTCAGACGTACGTAGGCAGGAAGATGCTGATTGAATGGTTAAGCCAAATTTAAGGGACAAACACATAACATAGGGGAGGATTATTAGTCAGATTGAGACAAGTTATTCATAGGGCACACGCGCTGCTTAGGAGCCAGTCGGGCCATAGAGAGGCTAACACCAACTAATAGAGTTAGCAGTGATATAGCATAGTTGTGAGTAGAATGGTCAATACCTATTATGATCAACAGGCAGTCAACAGAATAGACAGATAGATTGTAATTAGCGTAAGTGAGGCGCTCGATGGGAGCGTCTCAATTTAATTTAGTGCAGAGAGTGTGTTGCAAGTGTGGCCCTGACTTTTACATGTGTAACGAAAGTCTGAAGTTGCATGAATAAAAGCCAGCTAACTTACCATAAAGTGTTGTTCTCTGTGCACAGTTTCATTATCTAGCCTAAGTGTCAGGAACCATTCCACCAATAGAGTTGTCGCGGAACACAACGGTCATCTTAATGAACCAGAAGTACTACCAGACCGAGCGAGGGTCAAGCTAATAAGAATCAAATAGTCCGGGGATGTGTATGTGACCTGATTACAAACCCGAACCACAGCATTCCAGAGAAGGTCACACTAACATGATCTCAAGCTAACAGCTGATGAGTAGACACCACAGACAACAGCTGATCGAATAAACAACCAGCGGACGATCTGTTCAAAGATCCTCAAAGACTCACGCAGAAGTCAAATCAATCAAACATCGCGCTCTTAAAGCACACTCCCCGGATACACATGAACATTCACTTATTAACATGTACTATGGTGTGAGCGCTCAATCAACCAATGTATACATGAACATTCACTTATTCAAGACGTTATTTAAGACAAGTTTTAAAAAATGTATATTTCTGAGTTCACGAAGCATTCGGAACTCAGATGCTTACACATTACGTCTTTGATGTGAATGAATATAATACTTTATACTTTCATTAAGGGCCTGACATTATCAATGTTATGAGAATGGAATAACTGAAGAGTTGTCAACGATTAATGTTATTTAAAATGTAACTTCCATTTTTGCTATGTTAAAAAAGAAAAAAAACTCCAAACAAATGAATGTGGCAAAGCACATTAAAAAAAGTGTAATAAAATATGATGATACAATATTTGTATACAGTAGCTTGAAAGATATATACAACGCACCTGCAATGGTAGTTCTGGTCAGTAAAAAAAAAAGTAAAGAGCCCCCGTCACGCCAAGTGGCGTATAGGGAATATGGTGTTAGTGACCATAAATTTTACAGACCTTCAGCACATGATTTTTCGGGTAATGTGGTCGGTATTACGCCCGTGCCGCTTTACTTTCCCAGAAAAAAATCCGGTACCCATTAAAGGCTGGGTGAACTCGGAAGCCGTTGGTTGGGATCGAACCCTACCTCTTGTCCTTTGTAGTCCAGTTCACTAACCACTGAGCTATCGCGGCTCCCAGTTCTGGTCAGTAGGATGTATTAAACTTGATATCATGGCAGGAGAGAAACTCAAGTGCTTCAGTCACTCAATATAAGCCCATCAACAATTCTGGAGGAAGATCTATAGATGTTGCTTTGTGCTTTTTTTCAAACTCAGACTATATCTTCAGGATTATATTGAAAATCAGTTGCCATTAAAACAATTCTAGTTGAAGTTACATAAAAAAAATTAATTTGATTAAATAAGATTTGCGAATGAAAAACACTTTTGTATTACCGAAAAGGTTATAATGACTAACTTTAGAATATATGTTTATATTTATACATTTTTGTATTTACTCGCAAGAGTCCAAAATTATAAGATGCAATTAGATTGTCATGGACAATATTGCAAGAATTATTTAGATTATATCGCCAATATTTTAATATTTGTTTAGATTATTATTACCGATGTTGTAATATTTGTTTAGATTATTATTAACGATGTTGTAATATTTGTTTAGATTATTATTACCGATATTGTAATATTTGTTTAGATCATTATTACCGATATTTCAAGATTTCTTTTGATTATGACCACCAACATTGTAAGATTTGTTTAGATTATTATTGCCGATATTGCAAGATTTATTTAGATTATTACCAATATTGCAAGATTTAATTAGATTACCATCGCTTAAAACATAATATTTATTCAAATTATAATCGTTTATTCTTCTTCTTCTACCTTTTTAGCTTCCAGTGGAGCATAGGTCTTCAACAAACACTTTCCAAGTCATTCTATTTTTTGCCATTCTTTTAAGATCATTCCATGTCTTCCCCATCATCTTCATCTCTGCTTCTATCTGTCTTCTCCAAGAATTCCTTGGTCTTCATCAAAAAACCTTCACAAACATTATAATCGTTTACCTTGTACGATTTCTTTAGATTATTATCGCATGTATTGTAATACTATTTTATGTCGTTATTGCAGATATACATCCTACTGACCAGATCTAGCAGGTGGTGGATGGTGTTGTGGGAGCAGCCGACAAATAGTGCCGGTTATGGTCCCCACACTGCGATGGCAGGCAGAGGATCTCATGTATAGAGACAATGGCTGCGATCACCGACTAGTACAGTCACTGCCAAGAAGGAAAGGAATGGCAAACTACCTTCTTAAATCGCCTTGAATAATCATGACACATCACAACCTTCTATTTACAGCTAACGACGTTAATGGGGGCTTCATAGCCACCTCGTCCGGTAGGGAGCGTCATGTGCTACAGGTGACACCCGATCGTCATCAAGCAACTGTATGCAAGATCAAAAATAAAGAGACACTAGCAATAGGAACCTGGAACATTAGATCAGCATTCCAGGTTGGAAAACTAGAAAACATCAGTCAAGAAATGAAGAGAATGAAATTGAACATCTTGGGACTATGTGAAATGACATGGACAGGGGCAGGATTATTACAACGCAACAGTGGAAATGTAATTTACTCTGGGGGAACCACACACGAAAGAGGAGTAGGCATCATGTTAGATAGAGAAAGAAGCAAAACAGTGAAAGGATTTTGGCCAGTATCAGACAGAATTCTGCTAGTAAAATTGAGTGGCAGACCAATGGATATCAACATAATTCAAGTTTATGCACCAACAAGTAATAGCGAAGAAGAAGACATTGACACTTTTTACGAGGAGCTAGAGGCAGCCATGGAACAGTGTAAACCCCATGAAATAACTATTATATTAGGGGATTTCAATGCAAAGGTAGGAACAGCTAAAGTGCAAAATGTGACTGGGGGGCATGGCCTTGGCGAGACGAGTGACAGAGGGGATAGATTGATAGATTGGGCAAAGACACATGAAATGATTATAGGTAACACCTGGTTCAAACAACACCCTAGGCGACTACGGACATGGCAAAGCCCAGACAAAAAAGTACACAATCAAATTGATTTTATACTGGTACAGAGAAGATTTAGCAATGGGCTAACATCTGTTAAAACAAGGCCAGGAGCAGATTGTAATAGTGACCATGTACCAGTAGTTGGAAAGATAAGAATAAAACTGCGGAAGGCACAGAAATCACCAAGAAATATAAAATTAGAACTAGATATGCTAAGAGTAGATAAACAGATGAGTGATAAGTACAGCATGATAGTACAAAATAGATATAATGCTATTGAGAAAATACAGGACATCCAGGAGCAGTGGGAAATGCTCAAACAATCGATTCAGCAAACATCAAAAGAAGTAATACCAGTGACTAAAAGAATCAACAAAAAGAAATGGATGACAGAAGAAATATTACAACTAATGGACGAAAGAAGAAAACATAAGAAAGAAGAACGAGCATACAACATATTGCACAAAGAGATCCAAAACAAGTGCAGAGAAGCAAAGGAAGGATGGTTAAAACAGAAATGTAAAGAAATGGAAAAACAACAAAAGAAAGACCCAAAATTTATGCACAATCAGTTAAATGAATTAACAGGAAGAAAAGAAGTAAAAGTTTCAGGATGTGTGAAATCAAAGAAGGAAATATAATAATGGGACAGGAGAAGACAATGGAAAGATGGACAGAATATATCAGTCAACTCTATGATGATGAAAGACCAGAATTAAACAATTCAAATGAAGACACAGGACCACAAATAATGCAGAGTGAAGTGGAGGACGCAATTCAACACATGAAAAGAGGCAAAGCTCCAGGTCCCGACAATATAACAATCGAAGAGATAAATGCATTAGGAGAGTTGGGAGTACAAGTCATTACAAAATTACTCAATGACATATATAACACAGGACACATACCAGAGGATCTACTAAAATCTATCTTTGTAGCCATACCGAAGAAGTCAGGCGCCACTGATTGTGAAGACCATCGCACTATTAGTCTCATGAGCCATATGACTAAAATATTACTAAGAATAATCATGAGACGTGTAAGGAACAAAATAAAACCAGAAATAAGTGAGGAACAATGTGGATTTGTGGAAGGAAAGGGCACCAATAACGCAATATACATCTTAAGGACATTGATAGAAAGATCTATAGAGGTAAAGAAAGATCTATATATGTGCTTTATAGACTACACGAAAGCATTTGACAAAGTAAAGCATGTGGAAATAATCAATATGCTGGAGAAATTAAACATTGATGGCAAGGATCTGCGAATCATAAAAAAAATGTACTGGCAACAAACAGCAGCTATACGAATTAACAACCAAACAGGACAATTCCAATATATAAAACAAGGAGTCAGACAAGGCTGTGTTCTGTCACCGGACTTGTTTTCACTTTACAGCGAATATTTTATGAGATCAATAGTAAACAAAAAAGGAATTGAAGTCAACGGTCACAACATAAATAATTTGCGATATGCGGATGACACAGTCTTAATAGCAGAGACAGAGAACGAACTACAAGAAATGATAGACATAATAGAAGAAGAAAGCAACCAAAAAGGTCTCAGTTTGAATAGTAAGAAAACAGAAGTAACGCTTATATCAAAGAAATGATCATCACCATAAAAATAAACAGGACAAATATGAAACAAGTGCAACGTTTGAAATACTTGGGCACAATAATAACATCAGATGGAAGATGCACCACAGAAATAAAAAGCAGCATAGCTCAGGCCAAAATAGCATTTCAGAAAATGAAAAATATCTTATGCAACAAATCTATGTCAATAGTAGTGAGAAAGAGAGTTCATCGGTGCTATATAGAACCAATTCTGACCTATGGAAGTGAATCATGGACAGTAGACAAACAAATGAAAAGACGGTTAGAGGCCACAGAGATGGGATTTCTCAGAAGAATGTTGAAAGTTCCCTGGACAGATAAAAAGACCAATTAGGAAGTTCTCAAAGAGGCCAACACAAAAAGGGAGCTCTTAAAAAACATCAGAAAGAAGCAATCAACATTTTTCGGACACATCATGAGAAGAGGAAAGTTGGAATACTTGGTTACAACTGGCAAAATAAAAGGAAAGAGAGATCGCGGACGACAAAGGGAGAAAATACTGGATAGCTTGGTGTCATGGCATGGAAAACAGTCGACAACAGAACTGATACGATGCACTGTGGATAGAAGATTGTGGAGGGACATGATCGCCTACGCCTACCGGCAGGGTACATGATGATGATGATGATTGCAGATATTGTATGATTTCTTAAGTAAATAATTATTGCCGATATTGTAAGATTTCTTTAGAATACCACCTTCGATATTTTAAAACCTATTTAGATTATTATCGCCGACATTGTAAGATAAATTTACGTTATGAACATCGACATGTGACCCTCTTCTAGTGGTTCGTATTTCAGTTTTCAGGATTGCATTAAATGGAGCGTGGAATATATAGATAAGAAAGCGAAACACGTTTTGGTAAAGGGGAAAAAAATGTTTAAAAAAAAAAGAATTTAAGACGATACTTGTATTCTAGAATCTGTTCCTTTAAAATATTACCCGTTTTCTATCTTTTCAGACCTTTTCACTATCAATCAAGATTGCCTATTGTTATTTTCTGCTTGATAAGCATTTTAGAGTTTCTGTTGGATATTTGTGATCTTTTCTTTTATTACCATGTTTTATGTATAGTGCTATTGACTAATTGTGTGCTTCAACTAAATGTAGTGTTAACTCTTTTCTGAATTTTTAGATGTTCATCTCAAGAGTTAACTATGATGTACATCTTTACATTTTGTATTTCTTCCTCTTCTTCTTTTCTTTTCCTCTTCTTCTTCTTCTTTCAGTTTTTTAGGACTCAGATGATGCCTGCCCACTCTTCTGAGTTATCTTCTCATATCCTTATCTGTCTCCCTCTCCTTCTACCTCTTTCACAGTTCCATGGAGAATGGTCTGGAGAATTGTAGCTCTTAACTGTCTCTTAGTCTATTCCTTCGACTTTGATATCCACCTGTAGGTTTTAAGCATTTTCTTTGTTTATGAAGATATGTTTAATTCATTTAATTACGCTTGTGTTTGAAACCAAGGTAAAAAGAGAAGGCATGATTCAATTATAAGTTATATCTACTTGTGGATACATTAAATTACTCGGCTAGTACAGGCACGTCCTAAGTCACACAAGGTTATCAGCAAAGATTTTCATTTGTGTTTCTTGAACCAGTCTTTCAAGCACACCTACCATGAAACCATTTCCCTTCATTTTTGTCTCTATCAGCTAATCTACTTTGTCTTTTTAAAAAATCTTCCTCTTGTTCTCCTGCTAGGGGTAAACTACTCAGTAGATGGGTGACTGGTTGGTCTCGAGACCAAACGTCGATCTCGAGACAGAGAGGTTGTGAGTTCAAATCCCGGTTGCACCAGTTGAGATTTTTATTTGTGATTTCTCTTTGCGGCAACCACCCCTGGCCTCAGATGCGAGGAACTGCTTGAAACGTTAATTACTCATCGACGGTAAAACGGAGAACCCCCAAAGACGGAGTTATCTTCCTGTGCGGCGAGGGACCCCCGTGCACACGGCTGCAAGGGAAAAACGGATTAACGCGCAAAATTCAGTTCTTATTCTTTAATGACTTTGCCAGAGGTGAAAGCTGGTGAAAAAAAAAAAAAAAAAAAATCTCAGTAGATGTCTCTTTTTGTCAGGAAAATAAAAAGAAAATGAATGAACATAAACAACAAAAATGGTTGTTTGTCAACAAATTAAGCTGAGTAGATGTCACTGTCTGTCAGCACATTAATCTCAGTGGATGTCTGTTTCTGTTAGCAAATTAAGCTCATTAGATATCTGCGTTTGTCAATAAACTAATCTCAGTAGATGTCTCTTTTTGTCAATAAACTAATTTCAGTGGATGTCTATTTTTGTCAATAAACTAATCTCAGTAGATGTCTCTTTTTGTCAATAAACTAATTTCAGTGGATGTCTATTTTTGTCAATAAACTAATCTCAGTAGATGTCTCTGTCTGTCAGCAGATTAAGCTCACTAGATGTCTCTGTTTGCCAATAAACTAATCTCAGTTGAGATATTTTACAATATATGTGCACAACTAGTTCTTTATATGGCCTTTAGCGTCTTGACAGACGCTTGATAGCAAGCAATCATGATAAGTCAGTAGTTTGGTAAGATATTAGTGTCTCATAGTGGATGCTGCTTTACTGAACAGCTTCTCTCGTGGCTGAATTTGCCAATATTGGACAGACAGATCGATCCGCAGAACGAACAAGGTGTATTTGCGGTACTTGGCCTTGTCTCTTTTCTCTTGCGCCTTTTGTCTTCTGAATTTGATATCAGCAGTCTCGAAATTTGCTGTGGCACATGTTATTTTTGTTCTTTACGTGCAACGATCTGCAACCACATTTTGCCAGATTCTTTCACTGATAAAAAATTCCCTCAAGGAAGCCCTGCAAATATCCCTATATCTCAGCACTGGTCTACTCTTTGGTCTCTTTCCGTCCGAACTAGCTCTTTATCAAGCAAATAATTGTGTGAATACAGTAACCTGACGTAAATAATAGTTAGAGAATATTATCTGATACTCTAGTAAGCTAGGATTCAGTGGGAGATGATTGTAGAAATGATCTGACGCATCGGTACAATGGGTTTTAGTAGGAGGTAGTTATCTTCTGATCATACTGTTCTACTAGCAGAAAATCCCAAAGACCTACAACAATTGCTTAATGTGATAAACATAACATGCAAAAAATATGGACTAGAAATTAATATCAAAAAGACTAAAACTATGATCATAAGCAAAGAAAATTCTCAAGACCTACAATTAAATATCACAGTTGAGGGAATACATCTGGAGACAGGCCAGAGCTGCAACTACGTGGGACATACTATAACCAATGATGGAAAATGCAAAACTGAAATAAACAAAACAATAGGTATGGTAAAAAGTAATTTTAATGCCATGAAAAGTATACTAACAACAAAACAAATATCAGCAAGGCTGAAACTAAGAATGGCAAAATGTTACGTCTTCTCAATATTCCTGTATGGTACAGAAACATGGACATTAGACAAGAAAACAGAACAGAAAATTGCAGCCTTTGAAATGTGGATTTATAGAAGAATAGGTAGAATTGGATGGAAACAAAAGATAACAAACGATAAAGTTTTAAAACAACTAAAAATAAAAAGAGAACTACTAAATACAATTAAGACAAGACAAATGAAATTTTTTTTTTTTTGGGGGGGGGGGATTGTTAAAAGACACAACAGCCTACTAAAAGTAATATTGGAAGGAAAAATACAAAGTAAAAGAGGCAGAGGCAGACCAAGACTAACATGGACGAGTAACATCAAAAGATGGACAAGTCAATCTATGTCAGCCTGCACCATCAAAGCAAGAAACAGAGTAGAATGGCGATCCATGGTAGCCAACCTTCGTTGCGGAGAAGGCACGCGATGATGATGAGTTATCTCCATGACACTGCAGTAAGATATATTGTAGTGGTTCCATATTTAACTTTGATATTGAGGTAGGTTCAAAATAGATGGCTGTGATATTCAGTTGGTAGAAAGAGTGGACATGT
Source organism: Megaustenia siamemsis (assembly GCA_032433765.1). Taxonomy (NCBI): domain Eukaryota; kingdom Metazoa; phylum Mollusca; class Gastropoda; order Stylommatophora; family Ariophantidae; genus Megaustenia; species Megaustenia siamemsis. The sequence continues at coordinate 71,575,741 of JAVIAB010000051.1, read as the reverse complement.
TGGGCAGAAAGGTAACAGTGGTGAGGACTCCAGGCATGTGTTTCGGAAAGATACATGAGGCATTGGAAGCACAGCCATTGGAGGATACTGTAGCGATTATTATGTGCATCGTTTCTAGATAAAAAAAATAGCATTTTTTGGCCATGTCATGATTAAAGAACAGCTGGAATATATTGTAACAACTGGGAACATTGAAGGAAGAAAAGATAGATGGAAGCAAAGAGAAAAGATACCAGACAGCTTAAGAGAGTGACTTGGAAGAAGGTCAACAACAGAAATAATAAATAACTGTCGAGTTCTAAAGTTGTGGAGAGACATGATCACCTACGCCAGCAGGCACGGAACTTGATGATGATGAATCATTACATCATCTTCTTTCTTCCTTTTGTCCGTTTGCTGCTGCTCCGGAGCGTCGCTGGAGAATGGAGGGATTAATTGAGTTATTGAGTTATTGAGTTATTGAGTTATTGAGTTATTGAGTTATTGAGTTATTGAGTTATTCGCGGGTCATCATCATTGAATTCCGAACATGTCCATAGGTGCTCAGATCCCCCCCTCAGCAAGTCCCGCAGTGTCCAGCGACTGACGACTCCAGTTTTGTGCTTGTTGATTAGTCTTCTTACACGCCCACTAAGTTTCTCGTTTCGGGCTGTGCCCATTTTAACTCCCATCTCTTTCATTTGAAGGAGTGACGTGGACTCATGGTTGTCGAAGACCTGTGCACTTCCTACATCTGCGTCATTAATTGACCGTCTTCAGCGACATCGCAGCAAGCCAACCTGTCCACTCTTTCATTTCCCGTGCCCCCGCATTTTCTGGGGACGTAGACAAAGGTGCTCCTACGTATTATTGCCTTTTGCAATGACTCTACCCATTGCCTGCTTACAGAGCCCTCTTCCACCTTTTTTTTTATCACCCTCATTGAATCACTTAGTATGCAGGTGTGGGTGTAATCCTGTGCCTCTAACCAGATGAATGTCCTGGTCACTGCCATCATCTCTATCATATGCTTCTTGTGGTCATAACATATGCACTACTGACTTCTTTAAATATTCTGCCTGCCGAGCGTGCTGGAAATTCTTGTGCACTCCTTTGAGGAATTAATAATATGATTTAATGTCTCTAGATGTTGTATTAGTTGTTCTTCTAATTTCTTCGATGTTGTGTCGTTCTTGGGCATATCTGGATCCATTTAGGATAGACATTTTTGGGTTCTTGCATATGTCTTTTACGCCGTCTATCCATCTCTTCCTTGGCCTCCATCTTTTCTGGTGTTTTGAGGCAGACATCTCTTCATCTGTTGTTTGGTCTGGTTTAATTCTTACTAAGTGTCTGAACCATTTCATTTGTTTTTTGTATATATATTCCAGGCACAGTATAATCCCGATCTGTTTTCTGATTTTCACATTGGACTTTCGATCTTTCCCAACCACCTCATTTTGTGGGTTTTTGACAATTTCTGTTAGGGTTTTTATTCATTAGTCTTGTTTGACAATTGTAACATAAGGTTGGTAACCATGATATAACTTACAATATTCAACAACATTTTTTTAAACAACTAATATTTCGTACAACAGATTTTCCCGTGAACCTGAAGTGGTTGGGCGACAACGTCTTTAACAACTGCTGTCATATTTTGAAAATGGAGACAATTTAAAAATGAGAGGTCTTAATACATCAGTGAAGAATATCGAATATACTATAGACGATGATAAGATAAAGTTGTTTGAAATTATTAACTTTGTAACTGTATGTGGATTGATATCTTTATTTGGAATTACAACGAACATTATCAACATTATCATATTCTGCAAACAAGGCTTTGCAATTACTGTAAACATTGGATTCTTTGGTATTGCAATCTCTGATCTATGTTGCTTGATCATTCTACTTTGGGTGTCAGTTTGCGTGAATCCCCTTCTAGACACGCCTGCGATATCTTGGATTCAGCCTGAAGTGATGTACATCTCCGGGGCGTGGCCACATATTTGTTTCTGCCGAATTACGAGTTTTATCACAGTTTATATAACATTAGAAAGATTCATGTGCATTTTGTTACCTTTGAAAGTGAAGCAAATCTTTACGCCAAGAAGAACAACGATAACTCTGTTTATGATCTACTTTCTGAATTTAATCACCCTTGTTCCAGAATATTGTACCTCATATCTTGACTGGAAGTTCATACAGGGCAAGAACAAAACTTTGTTAGTTTTAGGTTTTACAGACAGTAGAAGTTCCGTGGAAGGCGCAGTCTTCGTTCTTCATTCAATGTTTGCTTTTATTTCATTCGTTGGAGTTATCGTATGTACAACTGCACTGGTTATCAAACTACAACAAACATCAGAATGGCGCAATACGGTTACAGGCGGTCATAACCACCTACATGCTATATCCAGTCGAGATCAGAAGACAGTGAAGATGGTGGTGATAATAGCCACTATTCTCATAGCTTGCTATATACCTGGTGCTATAATCGCTTTGATAACTTTTACAGTTGGACCAGAGTTCAACATTAAAGGTAAATATACCAACATCTGTGAGTTAGCTTGGTCTGTGGCTTTCCCATTTCAAGCGATAAACTCCAGTGTGAACATATTATTGTATTACAGGATGAGCTCAAAGTACAGACAAATCTTTGATGAACTTTTCCTTAACTTCAGTCATTTACTTTGAAAAATAAAACAATTATACTCGCGTTATTGTTTCTTATCTCCACACTTCGTTGCATACACTCTATTAATTAATCTTCGTGGACCAAACTCTGTGTCGTTATAGTAGGAAATTTTAGTTAATTTTTTAAAGCTTTTATCCTGCCTTGTGTGTGTGATGTCTACATACAAAGAGCAAGTAGTGGGGTATAACGTACACTCTTACAAAGCAATGCTAAAAAAAATAAGAAAAAAAGTGGCATGGTAACAGCTTTACGTGATAATGGACAAAACAAAAGTCGACGTTTCGGCCAAGTAGGCCTTCAGCTGGAACAACAAACACAAAAAATATATATATGGATATGTAAACAAATCTAACTGCATGGCGATAATATGCTAGATACTCAAGAGAGGAAATAGAAAAAAAGGGTCACCTCCCTGTGTTCCAGAGCGTGGTAAACCCCGAATGGACTAAAATGAGAAGGCGGGATGACCAACTATAAGTCTTACTGACCAGGCAGTCAAGCGAGAAGACGGAACGGAAGGGTTCTAAAAATATGGGGAGGTGGATACAGGATATGTATAATCTCTTACAAAGCATAGTGACAACTTTATTGACTGACTTTTTTTCCACGACCCTGCACCGCCAGTCCTTGATAATTCCCCAAACTATGCTTCATTTATCGCCATGTTGTAATGTCACCATACCTTGTGGCAGTGTAGTTAGACCCCACCACTTGCTCCTGCTACCAGCTTTACCGCAGCACTACAAGTATTTGCCTGTCCACAAAGAAAAGCCTAACCAACTTGTCAGATCGTCTTAAGTCGCACTTTCCTCAACATAAATCTACAAACAACTTATACATTAAAAACATTTAATTCTTCATTTTATTTTCCAGTATCCAGATCTACCATAGCTTGTCTGTGACATCGTCAGTCTCTTTTTCCTTTTAAATAAAAGTATTGTAAACAGTGCTAAATAGTTTATGTCAATAAACTCAAGCTTTTTTCGTTTCTATAATAGCTTAACATAACATTCATTCACAATCTGCTGCATGTGTGATTAGAATATTATAATTGAACAGTGTTTTCCAATGTGCACACAAGAGTGTGATAATTAGGCGCCGCAGTAACGATGCGAGTCTCGAGGATATTCACACAAAAATAACACACAATGGAGTTTGAGAGACAATATTAGAGACGCCATAACTCTAGATGACTATTGAATTCATTCAGAGCTTGGAAGGACACGAAACAACTCTTGAATGAGCATATTAAAAGCGTATGTTAGTTTAAGCTTCAGCCTGCAGGATTACCTAATCCGATCCAGTAATGATCAATGTCTGGTCACACTGCAATTTAAGACAGTCAGTTATCTGAATATAAAGCCTCGTTTTTGTTAACAAGAATTACGTTCACGTATGTCTGTACGTGAGTATGTATGTATATGTGTGTGTATATATTTATGTACGTATGTGGATGGATGTGTATGTATGTATGCATGTGTGTGTATGTACGTGTGTTATTGAGTTATTTGCGAGCCATCATCTTTGCACTTCGAAACATGTCCGGTGGAGACAAATAATAATACGTGAATATTATTATAGATATGGATCCGAAACCTGGACAACATACTCAAACCAGGAAAAAAGACTAAATGTCTTCCACATGCGATGTCTCCGCAAAATAATGCACATGAAATGGCAAGACAAAATAACCAACTTAACTGTCCTGCAACGTGCTAAGACCCTAACAATCATGTCGATGCTCAGAAGTCGAAGGCTAAGATGGCTGGGGCATGTCCAACGGATGGAAGAAAAACGCATTCCTAGGCAAATACTATATGGTGAGCTAAAACACGGAAAAAGACAAATCGGCAGACCTAAACTACGATATAGAGATATCTGCAAATCATCTCTGAAAGACTTCTCCATCTGTGAAAACGACTGGCAACATCTGGCAAGTGATCGCACATCATGGAGAGCATGTATAAGGAACGGTATAACAACATTTGAGACTGTGCTAAGACAGGACTTAGAAGAGAAGAGACTCAAGAAAAAGGATGATAAACCCTGTGGATCAGCGAGCCTGACCTGTTCATTATGTGACCGCGTGTGTTTGTCAAACATTGGTAGAATTAGCCACGAGAGAAGCTGTTCGGCAAAAACAATATCTCAAAAAAATACGCAATAGCCTCCACTAGACCGTCTGACAAGACGAAAAGGGCCATATATTTATTATAGAGGGAAACTTCCGAGGCGATAATCAGCGAATCAATTCAGAGGAAGAGGTATGTTTATAGCACTCGGAAAAAATAACAAATAATCAACAACAGAAAAAAAAAACAAAGAGCAATATATGGTCCGTAGCAGGATCGAACCCGTACTCCTTGGCACAGCGCCTTGTCACGAAAAGCCAAACGCTAGAGAACACTGCCAACTCGGCTAAAGAAAAAAATAGACATCATTGACAATGTCTTTCACGCAGGTATTCGCACGACTATAGCATAGGGCTGCGCTCACAACTCGAAAATTAATTGTGTATCTGTATTAAGCATTAATACAGCAAGTATTCAGCCCTACCCGATCCGGGAGATACTTGTCTTAATAAACAAAATACAGATACACAATTTATTCCCGAGCTGTGATCGCAGCATTATGCTATAGTCATGAGAACGCCTGCGTGAAAGACATCGCCAACGATGTCTAATTTTTTAGTTAGCCGAGTTGGCAGTGTTCCCTACCGTTTGGCTTTTCGTGGCAAGACGCTGTGCCAAGGATTTCGGGTTAGATCTTGCTTCGGACCATATGTTGTTCTTTGTTTTTTTCTGTTGTTGATTATTTACCTTTTTTCCGAGTGCTGTAACATACCTCATCCTCTGAATTTATTCGATATTCATAGGTGCTCAGATCCCCTCCTCAAAAAAGTCCCGCCGCAGTGTCCAGCGACTGCCGACTCCAGTTCTGTGTTGGCTGATTAGTCTTCTTACACGCCCACTACGTTTCCCGTTTCTGGCCGTGCCCATCTTTACTCCCATCTCTTCCGAAGGTGTGACGTGGACTCATGGTTGTCGAAGTCCTGTGTCCTTCCCACTTCCCGGAGGGCATTGTTGATGTCTGCTTGATCCATTGGTGGACCGTCCTCAACAATAGCACAGCTAACCAACCTGTCTGCTCCTTCATTTCCCCGTATTCTCGCATGTCCTATGACGTAGACAAAGGTGACCTTAACGTATTTTTGACATCTACAATGACTCTATCCATCGCATACGTACAGAGCCCGCCTCCACATTTCTTATCATGCACATCGAATCACTCAATATACAGGCGTAAGTGTGTATGTATGTATGCATGTGTGTGTATGTATGCCTTCGTGTATGTATGTATGTGTGTGGATATATATGTATGCATGTATGTGTGTGTACGTACTAGTGTATATGTACGTGTGTGTATGCATGCATTCGTGTATGTATGTGTGTAGATATGTATGTATGTGTGTGTGCGTATGTATGTATATGTGCACATATATGATTGTATGTATACCAACATTTACACCTACACATAAGCAATTGCACACACAACAATTAGACAAAAGAAAGCTAAACCCTTACTGTAAGAGGAATATACAATTGCCATTTATAACAAATAATGAACAACAGATATATTCAAGATCGCATTTAGAAGTTGCGCAGAAAGAATCCAAACATAATTGTTGCATAATTTTCTCTGAAGAACTTCACATATATGTTGTATGTATATGTGGTTGTGGGAGTATAGCTATACACACCCACAAAGAGATTAAGAAACGAACTATAATAGTGAAAGTTTTACCAGAACAAACTAACACAAGGATCAATAGAAATTAAAGCAAATAATACTGTAAAGATTCCATTTTCTATGCAGAATAAATGTGATATGATTATCTTTATGCTAACATTTTCATTCATATGTATTCCTCGCGATTTTATAATAGTAATATCATAAAGTTGTATACTTTCTTTATTTCTTTTGTTTTTCTATTTTCTGAGATGGTTCAGTAAAATACAAATCACATCAAGCAAGTTCATATCAGATGTCTTTCTTCGTTTTTGATTATAATGCAGCCCTTGACATTTCAGAATACATTATGTTATCCTGCAATTAATTCTAATCATTCTGAACGTCTAGATATTTGGTGTTTGCCTAATTATATATATTTATTCTGAAGCGAACACTCATACCTCTGAAGTATTTCAGCTAATTTCAGCTAAAATACGCTAATTTACTATTACTTTAGTAACGACACCGTGTCATTAAGTTAATTGTTATGCTAAAATGCCCTAATTTTAGCTAGTGTCATATTAAACAAGTAAGTCAGCTATTGATTTATTTGTAGTTGGGATTTATAGCGTCAGGTTCCATAATCTGTTTCCATGCTATCAGAGCGGTGATCTACTACTATGATATATGGCTTCATATTAACAAGAAGGAGTTGTTATCAATAATTAATGAATATTAATTGTCAGAATAATCAGTTATCATAAACGAATTATAGCAGTTAACAAATCGTATGTATCGTAGCTTAAATTATATTAAATTAATGTAACGAAGCAGTTATAAACTTGGCTGATAACTAAATAATAAATAGTAGCTGTAATACAAACTCACACAATGGTATTGTGAGTTGTAAAACTGGGCGTTGTCATTCGTTATCAAGAATATAACTTATTTTTAAGTCAATCTAAAATGATGCAGCAGAAATCTTCTTCTTTCCTTCCTCATTTGCCACACACTGTCACTGGGGGCCATATAGTTTACGATCATATGTTCCCATGTTGGCCTCCTCTGCTGTTATTTATTTACTAGTTTATAATATTCCTTCAATCGATACTTTCCAATGTCGCTCTTTCTTCTATTTTGGTATTCTAGTGGCGTTTGTTGATGGCTCGATCTATTACATTTAGTTCTTTCTCTCTTACCAGGTGGGCAAGCTATTTTGTTGCCTCCAAATATATTTAGTGGCAGGCATTATTCTGATATCTTTTTCTTAATTTTTCACTTCTCATCTTTTCTATCATGTTTCACATTATTTTTCTCATGATGTTTCTCATTATAATTCAAACAGAATGAATTAGGAATACAAATAAATAAGCTGACTAAATTTAAAAAATCGTTACAACCTCGTCCCTAATTCTGGTGAAGGTTTTCTATATGAGTGGAGAATAAAGATAACATGCAATGTGGTGGCCGCGAGTTGTACGGATCAGTTTCTATTTCAGCCCAAGTTGAAAAAAAAGTCTCCTTGAGCCCTGATTCAAACAAGCTTTCAACTAATTTAAAGTTGTCACAAAAAATGTGAAAATCACAACTATACATTGCTATCTGGGAACTGTAGTAACTATTGTTATCGTTATAACCAAGACAGCGTACATGTTTGCAGATGTACGATCTAACAGGAAATGCAAGTTTAATGTATTCAGAGAAAAGCCTAACACGTTGCAAGAGCTGCCGTGTTATAGACAGTTTTGAGGTTAAAGTAAACCTCTCCCAGAACAGTGAAAACAAAGAGGCACAGTTAGGGACCTGTGTTTGAGGAATCAAATAAAAGGTGCACGGAGAGATTGTTCTTGTCGTGCTACAAGATGTCACAAGGTTCCTAAGTCGATCCGGGCAAGTTCCTGAAGTAGAAGAAGACGAAAAGATGAAGGAAAAGAAGAACTTGTATCTAATGTTTAAAACAAAATGAAATTGTTTTTCTGGTTTTGTTTAAATGGTTGCAGTTTGTGATTCATCAGAACGCAATATATTATTCAGCTTAAATTGTTGTTGCTTTGATTTTTGTTTCTACTCACACAGACATCTCAGAAAAATGCACAAACAATATCCACATAAATTACTTCATCAGTTTTAGAAAGTCGGTCGATACAAGTTTAATAATTGTAGAAGTCAAGGTAAAGGTACAGATTTGTAGAAGTCAAGGTAAAGGTACAGATTTGTAGAAGTCAAGGTAAAGGTACAGATTTGTAGAAGTCAAGGTAAAGGTACAGATTTGTAGAAGTCAAGGTAAAGGTACAGATTTGTAGAAGTCAAGGTGAAGGTACAGATTTGTAGAAGTCAAGGTGAAGGTACAGATTTGTAGAAGTCAAGGTGAAGGTACAGATTTGTAGAAGTCAAGGTGAAGGTACAGATTTGTAGAAGTCAAGGTAAAGGTACAGATTTGTAGAAGTCAAGGTGAAGGTACAGATTTGTAGAAGTCAAGGTAAAGGTACAGATTTGTAGAAGTCAAGGTAAAGGTACAGATTTGTAGAAGTCTAGGTGAAGGTACAGATTTGTAGAAGTCAAGGTAAAGGTACAGATTTGTAGAAGTCAAGGTGAAGGTACAGATTTGTAGAAGTCAAGGTAAAGGTACAGATTTGTAGAAGCAAGGTAAAGGTACAGATTTGTAGAAGTCAAAGTAAAGGTACAGATTTGTAGAAGTTGAAGTGTCTTTTTAAAAATGGTTGACAGTAGCGGCGAACAATTTACTCTTTCCGATTTACGGGTGTCAAGAGTTTTCTTTTCTCTTTTTGAAATCGGAACCCACGTACGTATTTTTTATGACTAGACAATCAAAGTACTTTATACTGAGATCAAACTAAACTTGCCATCATTAAAAAAATGTGCATCTAAATTTGATTTTATAAATAACAAGATAACAATAACAGTTGAACGAGTAAATGGATGTCCTGTATTATGTAACGTTATAGAAAAGGGGTATTGACTCCGCCGTAGGAGGCTTTTTCGTTCGTTCGGAGAAACGTCCAGTGCAATGCACGCTCTTGGGAGCCGCAATAGCTCAGTGGCTCAGCACATCAACTGGACTACAAGGGACAAGAAGTAGGGTTCGACCCCAATCGACGGCTTCCGTTTCACCCAGCCTTTAATGTGTACCGGATTTTTTTTCTGGGAAAGTAAAGCGGCACGGGCGTAATACCGACCACAATACCCCAAAAATCATGTGCCGAAGGTCTGTAAAATTTATGGTCACTAACACCATATTCCCTATACGACACTTGGCGTGACGGGGGTACTTTACTAAAACACGCTTTTGATTTATTTCCTTTCTGTAGTTGATTCAGAGAATATATTTAGTTCTCTGCTTGCAAGAGAGGTCAATCATAACCTCTGCGTTTAAATTTGCTGCAGTATTTGAGTTAGTAATATTATTTGTTGTTTTAGTTCACTTAATTAATAATCTTGCCCTCCCTAAGATGGTTGAACAGCAGCGGTTTTTGTGTGTCGACTGTGCGGTTTTAATTTATGTTCGCAAAACTTGGACGAGTTTCCGATTCTGCCCGACTATGGAGCTCTTTGTTTTCTTTATGCTTGATATGGAAGGTGAATAAGAGGTCTAACAAGAGATGGTAGTAAGGCACCCGCTGTGACTGATGCATAAATCTTGACTCTTAAATCAAATTAATTAAAAAATAGAAAAAGATCTTCATAAGTGGAACAAATCGTCTCACACGGAAAGCTGTAATTTGTGCCCCAAGTGCCATCTTCGGTTCCAAGAGAAACTAAATATATAGTGCTGCCACCACGAAGAGATCAATGTGCTGGGTTAGAGCTGAGGCATGTAAGTATACCACGCTGGTAAAGACCGGACATTCGACCAGACTTGTTGCGTAGAGTAAGTGTGGTTAATTTGTGGAGAATATATATTGTAAGCGTTAGGGTCAATGCAGCAGGAGGTCGACGCCTGGGAGTCATGACACAGGAGGGTCCACCTCCCTCACACTGTCAAGAAGCTAAAGGACCGAAACACTTGCTCGATCGGGAGTCTATTCTGATGATCAGATTGCTTCCTGCTACAAAATTCTGCATACAGAGTGTCCAGGTACTAATACTTGGTGGCCCCTAATAACAGACCAAGAAGATTTCATAGAAGAAATAATGATTGATTGATTCCCATAAACACTAGGAAGTGTGACATCAGAAGAAACAAACCAAAAGCGAATGTTGGTAGCTGCATTTATTTGTTTCATCAGAGTTCTGATCAGTATGTGCGCAATCATTGTTCTCAGTAGATTCTCACTTTATGTTTTCCTACAGTTCTATTTTTCATCTTTGTCTTTACACTTTGTGTTCTTATTTGTCAAATGTTTGTCAGTCAACAAACTTTAGAACTATTTATTATAAGGTCTTGTTTTGCGGTAAACAATCTTCACACTTAGTCTCTAACAGAAACTATTACAGTTTCTCAAGTCTTCTAACTCTTTAAGTTCTGATCAATGCTCACGACCGTTGACAAATGTTATTGTCCGTGCATTATTATAATCCATTAAATGCATTTGCATATTGTTCACAGTTCTTTCTTTAATACATTTTGTATTTAATTAATTCTTTGATTGATATTTATCAAGAATACAATATGTACATATATTTGAGCATTATTAGATTAAGTAAAAGTAAAAAGTAAAGTATCCCCGTCACGCCAAGTGGCGTATAGGGAATATGGTGTTAGTGACCATAAATTTTACAGACCTTCGGCACATGATTTCTGGGGTAATATGGTCGGTATTACGCCCGTGCCGCTTTACTTTTACAGAAAAAAATCCGGTAACCATTAAAGGCTGGGTGAACCGAAAGCCATCGGTTGGGATCGAACCCTACCTCTTGTCCTTTGTAGTCCAGTTCACTAATCACTGAGCTATCGCGGCTCCTAGTTCTATTTCTAATTGAAACTAAATGTGGAAAATACATCAACAGAACATTCCCTCCCACGTAGATAAACTTGCACGTTCAGCAATGACAAATAGACACACCTTACGAGTAGACCACAGAGGTAGTGGTTTGTATGGAGGAGACCATTTTATAGTGAACCTCAACAGCAATAAAGGAGAAAGAAAATAATAAAGGAGGAAGAGAAAAATAAGGGAGAAAGATAATAATAAAGAAGGACAATAATAAGCGAGGAAGTGAATAATAAGAGAGAAAGATAATAATAACGGAGGAAGAGAATAATAAAGGAGAAAGATAATAATAAAGGAGGAAGAGAATAATAAGGAAGGAAGCGGAATATAAAAAAAGGAAGAGAATAATGAGAACACAAAAACAAGTTACATGCAACGTCTATATGAAGCATCAGCTAGATTCACAAATAACAGAAGACACTGAGTATTTTGACAAGGCTTCACATTTTTACACTCTGTGTGATCTCTTTATCGAAACATACAAGAAGTTACATAATAAATACTAATGAAATAAGAAAATGCTTGATTAAAATATAGTTCTATCTAAATACTAATGAAATAAGAAAATGCTTGATTAAAATATAGTTCTATCATTGTAATGCCATATTTGTTTGAAAATTAATAAACTCTTACTCTGCGGCAAATGTTCATTTTAAAGTACATTGATTCAGTTCATTATTATTTCTGTTTGTTTGTTTTGTTCAATATAATAATATGAAATACTATGGCTACTTCATTTATATGTTACTTTTGACTTTCCTCGAGTTCATTTGATTCAGGATTGAATTTATATGACTTTATCAATGCATTTTTTAAAAGTGATTTCAAATTTTCCATATTTGTTTATATCTTTAAACTCTGCATTGTCTGTAATTTTTATCATCATCATCATCATCATTATCATCATCATTATCATCATCATCATCATCATCATCATCGAGTGCCATCTCCGCAACGAAGTTTGGCCACCATGGAACGCCATTCTGCTCTGTCTCTTGCATTGATGGTGCAGGTTTCTAAGGCTGACTTGTCCATCTTTTGATGTTACTCGTCTATGTTATCTAAGTCTGCCTCTGCCTCTTTTACCTTGTACTTTCCCCTACACGATTACTTTAAGTAGGCTGTTGTTCTTTTAGCATGGCCCAAACATGGCTCTTTTCATTTTTAGTTGTTTTAAGACTTCATCGTTTGTTTTCCTTTCCTTCCATCCAGTTCTACCTATTCTTCTATATATCCACATTTCTAAGGCTTCAATTTTCTTTTCTGTTTTCTTGTCTAATGTCCATGTTTCTGCACCATATAGGAATGTTGAGAAGATTTAATATTTTGCTATAATTAGTTTAAGCCCTGCTGTTATTTGTTTTGATGTTAGTAAATTTTTCATGACATTAAAATTACTTTTTTGCCACTTCTATTCTTTTGTTTATTTCAGTTGTACATTTTTCGTCACTGGTTATAGTATGCCCAAGGTAGTTGTAGTTCTGAACTGACTCCAGGTCTATACCTTCAATTTTGATATCCACTTGCAGGTTTTGAGTATTTTCTTTGTTTATAATCATAGTTTTAGTCTTTTTGATATTCATATCCAATCCATATGTTTTGCTTCTCATGTAAATTTAATGTTAATTAAAATCTCCATTGTCTATAATTTTACGTGCATTAAAACGACTTTAGTGTTTATATCTTTCAGTTTAAAAAAAAAGATAATTTCATTGAGATTCTAAATAAACAGAGCCTATATTGTTAATTGTCACTAGTCACCACCAACTCTCAAATTAGTCACAGGTTAATCTCATACTAGTCACCGCCGACTCTCAAATTAGTCACCGGTTAGTCTCACACTGGTTATCACCTATATATAGACTAGTCACCAGTTAGTCTCACACTAGGTATCACCTAATCATAGACTAGTCACCAGTTAGTCTGGAGGCCAAGATGCTTGAGAGCACAAGAGCTGAAGTTGAAGCTGCCAGCGAATCATAGGTACGGACTTACTCCAGTTACGGACTTACTCCAGGATCGGTGAAGTAGAAACATTCAGACGCTATTCCATCTCTTCGCGGTGCCCCACTAACAGGCTTACTAGTCTAGTCTGGTCATGTAAGTAGGGACTGAAAAGGAACCCAACTCAGTACTAAAAAATAACACATAATCATAGATTAGTCACTGATTAGTCTCACACTAGACACGCCTTAATCATAGACTAGATTAACCTTAAATTAGATACCACCTATTCTCACACCAGTCATACATTTATTACCAACTATTCATAGACTAATCACCGGTTAAACTTACTCTAGTCACCACCTAACATCGGACCAGCCACAACAAAACCACTTATATACATTTTTTCATAATAAGAGTAACCTACATAACTCACAGTTTTGATAAACTATCACTTTATCTTGAAAGAACTTTTAACAACCACTTTGAACAAACTATTTGTGTGTATTTTGTCACAGGGAGTCGTTCACTAGATATGTGGAACAAAAGATAGTCAAACATTCCGAAGGAAACAGAGACTGAAAGCGACGGCGTTATTGCTGATTTAGATGAACGATTTCACTTATTTCTGTTGGTCAGTACATTCTTACAGGCTGGTTTTGTTCATTCCTTAATGCTGTCGTTCGTGAATACTAATGCCATCATTCATTTATTCAACCTTGCTTTCCAGCATGATATTCGGAATGATGTCTCATTCTTTCTCTTATTCACGTTCCATTACATTCTTCCGGGTGTCGAAGGAGATACAAAGTTCGAGTTTTCTCTCTCTTGATAGAATTAAAATTGGTATTGATACTAAAGTTTTCTTGAGTGGTCTCTTTGTCTAACTTTTGGTCTACACCGGACTCCTTTTCCTGCTGCACTTCTACACATATCTATCATGATATGAAATCCCCAAAGCTTTCTCTCCACGCTTACAATGCCACTTTATTTATTATACGTGAATGTTCTTTCAGATTTATCCCAGGCCATCTTTCTATTGTGGTTTCACTCTTAATTTTACCTGCTTTGGTCACTGCAGCCATTTCCCTGAAACTTTCAGTTTGTGTGATGATTAATCTCTGCTTCTGTGCTCTTATTGAGTTATTTGCGGGTCATCATCATTGCACTCCGAACATGTCCATAGGTGCTCAGATCCCCTCCTCAGCAATTCCCTCAGTATCCAGCGACTGACGACTCCAGTTCTATGTTGGTTGATAAGTCTTCTTACACGGCCACCAAGTTTCCCATTTCTGGCTGTGCCCATCTTAACTCCCATTTCCATCATCCGAAGAAGCGACGTTGATCTGTGTTTGTCGAAGTCCTGTGCTCTTCCCACATCTCGGAGTGCATTGATGACGTCCGCCCGATCCATCGGTTGCCCGTCCTCAACGACAGCGCAGCTAGCCAACCTGTCCGCTCTCTCATTTCCCCGTACTCCCGCATGTCCAGGGACATAGACAAAGGTGACCTTACGTATTTTGGATTTCTGCAACGACTCTACCCATTGCATGCGTACAGAGCCCGCCTCCACTTTTTTTATCATGCTCATCGAATCACTCAGTATACATGCGTGGATGTAGTCTTGTGACTCTAACCATTTGAATGCCTTGGTCACTGCCATCACCTCCATTGTCATGCTACTCGTGGTCATGGCGTATGCACCACTGTCTTCCTTGGCTATTCTGCCTGCCGAACGTGCTGTAAATGCCCATGCACTTTTTTCGTGTCGTCTTACAGATCCGTCTGTATAGATGACTGCATCTTTCTCATCGGTGTTATCGCAGATGAGACCGTTGATCTCAGCATTAATCACGACTGGGTTCTGTTCCCTACTTTTCCTGTCGAGTGTGACAATACATGAGAAAGTCCCCTTGAATGACGTAGGCACCGGTATCCACTCCTCACCAACGCTGAAATTGGTAAGCCCACAGACCTGTTTGATGACATCTTCTGCTCGGCCCACCCATGATTTGCCTCTTTTTCGCCTGGTACCTTTCTCTGTGTTGAGCACGTGGTGCAATGGATGCTCTGTATCTGTACTAATCTTCAGGTATGCTCGTGCTCTCCAGATCTTGATTCTGTCATCCATGGTTGGAAAGTCAAGAAGATACCTCATTGCCACACAGGGAGCAATGTATGTTGATGACATACCTCGGAGTTAAGTTTGATCGCAGCCTGTGTTTTCGGGATCACGTTGACCATGTGATAACAAAATCCCGCAAAGGATTAGCCGCCTTGAAGGTCATGGCAGCTGCCAACATCGAGCAGAGGCTACTTACTCTTCTGTTCCAGGGATTAGTCCTCGCATCAATTGAGTATGCCCTGGCCATTCTTACTGTCAGTACGACTCAAATTGATAGGCTGGAGAAAATACAAAATGAAGCCATGCGCATTATCCTGGGATGTACGAGGGACACTCCCTGTGTGGCAATGAGGTATCTTCTGTGCTCTTGTTAATGACCACCATTGGCACTGGTTGCTATAAAGTGAGGATGAAGATGTTCTTATAAAATGTTTCTTTGTTTTAACAAATATTGTCTTGTAGAAAAGAATTCAGCTTTACCAAAACTTGATATATCTGAAAACATACACATTTCAATTCCCATTTCGCCATCTTTAGAATTGCTTGTAAATATTTTGAGAAAAGAAATCATTTTTATCCATTTAATCAATCTTAGCATTCTATAGAAAAGTTCTCTACCTTTCTTTCAATTGCCTTGGTTTCTAGAGGTTCAGTGCTGATTTTATGGTGTTTTATTACATATTAAACATATTTCATAATCAAACTTGTATATCCTGCAGAATGTTTCGCTTCACTTCTGCTGTACTGCCGTCTACATTAAGCAACAAAAGGCACGTGTGATACTTGGTAAACGAAACAACCTGAACAAAGCTGACAAATAAATACATGTACATATGTAGAGTAAATGGTACAGATGAGGAACGAAACTACATCCACAGGAGTTAATTCCTTGTTTCAAATGTCTGAACAACAATCTGTGCAGGTTGACCTTCTTAATGATGAATCGATTCAAATATTTGAGCTGGTCAACTTTGTTTTCTTTTGTGGCATAGTAAGTCTGTTTGGAATTACAGCAAACACAATCAATATTGTTGTATTTTATAAGCAAGGCTTTAGCAATACGGTAAACATTGCATTCTTTGGGCTCGCTATTTCTGACCTTTGTTGTCTTGCAACTTTACTGTGGGTTTCGTTTTGCCTGAATCCACTGCTAATGAGCAAACAATGGAACAGGCTGGAGGTCATGTACTTCACCGTGGGGTGGCCACACATTTGCTTCTGTCGAATCACAAGTTTTGTAACAGTTTACATAACAGCAGAAAGATGGCTATGTATTTTATATCCCTTGAAAGTGAAGCAAATTGTAACACCCAGAAAAACCATAACTATTATAATCGTTATTTATGTCATCAACTTATTTACTTTAATATCGGAGTACTCCACTACATATCTTGATTGGAAATTAATTCCAGGAACCAACAGATCGATTTTAAGTCTCGTTTTTGCCAGCAATAGGAGAAGTGTTGAAGGCCTCTGTTATGTTATACACACCTTTCTGGGTGTGAGCTCATTCGCAGCTGTCATTTCTTTCACAATCGCTTTAGGATTAAAGTTAAACCAAACTTCCAAGTGGCGAACAAAGGTAACATCACGGAACGATAAGCAAGAGTCGGTGTCTACAAGAGACAAGGCAACAATGAAGATGATTGTGTTAATAGCCAGTATTCTGATCGCCTGCTATACCCCAGCAGCTGTCATGGCACTGGCGTCTTTCTTAATAGGACCCGACTTTGACATACGTGGCAGATATGGTAATATATGTGAAGCACTGTGGTCTTTTATTTTCCCACTCGAAGCTATGAACTCCAGCATCAACATATTTCTGTACTACTCCATGAGCTCTAAGTACAGACAAACATTACAGGAAATCTTGTTTCGTTGTCGTCGACTCTCACATATTTAAAGTCCACGTAGGTAAATTATTACAGACAGACAAATGTAAACAGCTAATATTTGTACATATTTCTATAAATGATTCTTTCAAATGAAATTGTTCTTGATGTTTACCGCTGAAAATGTTTCTTTTGTCAGCTCATGAAAAGAGTTTATTTTTAGTCCACGAAAAAGATTTAATAATAGATCATTTAGAAGATGATAATACTCCCTCAATAACGTGTTCTAAATGTTCATTAGTTGTTAGATTAAATAACTGCATGTCCTGCCCGGACTGCGATGACGTCAATTCTAATAATCATCAACATCATCATGTGCCATACCGGTTGGAGTAGGTGATCATGTCCCTCCACAATCTTCTATCTACAGTGCATCGTATCAGTTCTGTTGTTGACTGTTTTCCATGCCATGACACCAAGCTATCCAGTATTTTCTCTCTTTGTCGTCCGCGATCTCTCTTTCCTTTTATTTTGCCAGTTGTAACCAAGTATTCCAACTTTCCTCTTCTCATGATGTGCCCGAAAAAATGTTGATTGCTTCTTTCTGATGTTTTTTAAGAGTTCCCTTTTTGTGTTGGCCTCTTTGAGAACTTCCTCATTGGTCTTTTTATCTGTCCAGGGAACTTTCAACATTCTTCTGAGAAATCCCATCTCTGTAGCCTCTAATCGTCTTTTCATTTGTTTGTCTACCGTCCATGATTCGCTTCCATAGGTCAGAATTGGTTCTATATAGCACCGATGAACTCTCTATCTCATTTTATTGACATAAATTTGTTGCATAAGATATTTTTCATTTTCTGAAATGCTATTTTGGCCTGAGCTATTCTGCTTTTTATTTCTGTGGTGCATCTCCCATCTGATGTAATTATTGTGCCCAAGTATTTGAAACGTTGTACTTGTTTCAGATTTGTCTCGTTTATTTTTATGCTGCATGATGGTGATGGTTGTTTATTCGATATAACCATTACTTCTGTTTTCTTACTATTCAGACTGAGACCTTTCTTGTTGCTTTCTTTTACTATTATTTCTATCATTTCTTGTAGTTCGTTCTCTGTCTCTGCTATTAAGACTGTGTCATCCGCATGTCGCAAATTATTTATGTTGTGACCGTTGACTTCAATTCTTTTTTTGTCTACTATTGATCTCATAATATATTCGCTGTAAAGTGAAAACAACATAACAGAATACACCTTTAATATGAACGATGACGTCGCGTTATTACGTTTATTGTTCACCAGTTTCAACTGAAAGTGGAATTGGTGCGCGGGAAAATCAAGAATTTTTATTTCTTCGGTCAAGGTCAATGTGTATGTGAAAAGAAAACTATTTTTTATAACAACACGGTTGAGTACCGTAGATCTTCTAAAATGATGTAAAATTCCATGATTATTTTTTAAAATATTAAACTAAGCCTAAAGAAGAAATCTAGCAAACTAGGTCAAATGTCTAAGAGCAAAATATAGTTATATGACGTCATTTATATTCTACGGTTGCATGCAATAAATCACTGCTATCTAAAAAGTGATTCTCACGCAAATCGAAAGCAAACGTGGTCATGAATT
Organism: Megaustenia siamemsis; assembly: GCA_032433765.1. NCBI lineage: Eukaryota > Metazoa > Mollusca > Gastropoda > Stylommatophora > Ariophantidae > Megaustenia > Megaustenia siamemsis. Next base: position 71,556,860 of record JAVIAB010000051.1, on the reverse strand, counting down.
TATGGACGGACTATAGTTCCCTGGTGCATCTTCCATTATATGTTATGATTGTGCTCAAGTAATTAACGCTTATCACTTGTTTCAAATTTGTCCCGTTTAATTTTATGTTGCATGGTGGTGATGATGGTTTCTACGATGTGACTATTACTTCTGTTTTCTTACTATTCAGAATGAGATTTTTCTTCTTGTTTCCGTATACTATTATGCTTATAATTTCTTGTAGTTCATTCTCTGTATCTGTTATTAAGACTGTGGCATATGCATATCGCAAACTATTTATGTTGTGGCCATTGATTTCAATTCCTTTTTTTTGTCTCATAATATTTTTTTCTGTAAAATGAGAACAAATCCAGTGACAGAACACAGCCTTGTCTGACTCCATGTTTTATATATTGGAACTGCCCTGTTTGGTTGCTCTCATGGCTGCTGTTTGTTGCCAATACATTTTTTTAGATTCTCCGATGCAGCCATCGTTTAATTTCCAGATCTTTTGGATTATTTCCACATGCTTTACTTTGTCAAATGATTTTGTGTAGTCTATAATATATATATATATATATATATATATATATATATATATATATATATATACATGTATATATATATATCTTTCTTTACCACAATAGCTCTTGTTATCACTATTCTCAGTATGTATATTACATTTTTGGTGCCCTTTCCTTACACAAATCCGCATTGTTTCTCACTTATATCTGGTTTTATTTTCTTCCTTACACGTCTCATGATGAATCTAAGTAATATTTTGATCATATTGTTCATGAGACTAAAAGTGCGATGATCTTCGGAATTAGTGGCATCTGACCTCTTTGGGATGGTTATAAAGATATATTTTTTTAGGTCTTCCGGTATGTGTCCTGTGTTATATATGCGAATGAGTAATTTTGATATGGCTTGTATTCCCAGCATCTATCTATTCGATTGCTATTTTATCGGTAGTTGGAGCTTTGCCTGTTTTCATGTGTTGAATTGCTTCCTCCACTTCACTCTGGATTATTAGTGGTCCTGTGTCTCACTTTAAATTGTTTAGCTCTGGTCTTTTATCATCGTAGAGTTAACTGATATGTTCTGTACATCTTTCTTTTCTCCGATTTTAATATTTTTTATTTTGATTTAACACACCCTCTAACTTTGACTTATTTTCTTCCTGTTAATTCATTTAACTGATGGTCACATTCAACCATAGTACCTAGAGTGAAAAAAAATGTACAGGAGAATCAAACTCAATATGTGGCAATAGCAGGAATTTAAACATTTGGTGCTCATAATATCATTGTTCACATGATTGTATATGTTTTGCATTTAGAAAAAGAAAGAAAGAAAGAGAGAGAGAGAAAAACTAAAAATTTAAAATTCTTATAATTCCAGATTTGAATTACGATTTACCATGCGAATTAAGCAAAATATCACGATGATACTTAATGGTGATAATCACATTTTATCTTAATATTAAAAGAAATATTTTTGTTCATGAAATACAACACAAATGATAGATTTAATGGAATGTGGTGATATTTACTTAAACACAATTTAAACAAAACAAATGATATTTTTGGGCTATGTTAAAAGACATAACAGCTTATTAAAGGTAATCCTGGAGGGAAAAATACAAGGTAAAAGAGGCAGACCAAGACTAATATGGACGAGTAATATCAAAAGATGGACAAACCAGCCTATGACAACCTGCACCATCAAAGCAATAGACAGAGTCAGAATGACGCTCAATGGTAGCCAACCTTCACTGCGGAGATGGCACACGATGACGATTATGATGATTTGCACTAATTGCGATAATAACGCATGCAAAGTACTGACATGTACAATATATAATTTGCATATAATCTGCACATTTTTTTTTTGCGTTGAGAAATACATTTTGCCTTATAATATTTTTGACACATCATATCTTTCTATCACATATTTTCCTCTGAATATATTTTGCTACGAGACATTGTTAAAAAAAAAAACAAAAAAAAAACAATATGAAATTAAATACATAAGCTGACTACCCGCATATTATTTATGTCCAGTTCCTCCATTTATGCTCATTTGCTTTCATCCTTCTATATAGTGCCATAGCCAGGACATTCCTAGTTCATTTATCACAATAGTAGAAACAGCCCTTAAAGTGTAACTTGTACTATAATAATAAATACTTTAATTATAATGACGCTACTTTAAATTGAACGCAACAGCCAAAAACCATCTTGACACTAACATGTGGGTACTACATACATCCAGTCAGTAATATAACTACACTTTGTAACAGCGTTAATTAAATATCATTTTAAACAAGACATATTCATATTAGAGTGGTGAAAGCAATAATTCATGTTTCCAAGTTAGTTTAATTGCTACCTAGTTGTTGATGATTATCTTGTTCTCAGAAAGTCTGTTCATTGCTTGAAGCATGGTAACTTCCGTCAGTCATAGATGACTATGGATTTTGCTGCGCCCCTAGGAAATGTTATTTTTTTTTCTTTTCTTTCTCAGTATATTCTCTTTTTCCTTTTTTTAACGCTGGAAACAAAATGAGTGAGATAATAAGAGAACACACTTCACGCGAATAACTGATATAAGTGAAGCTCTTCACTAATCACATACAATCCAGGAAAAATGAAACATAACAGGATGAAAGTCACAAAAAGACATAATATCAATGTAATTAAAAAAACATAAAAAATAAAACTTCAGCTACACAAGTCTGTGGATCTTTATTCAGAAATTTATTTACACAATTTTTGTTTCTTAGCGTAAGAGAAACTCTTCATCTGTTACATTCAATACATCCAGAAGGAAAGAAGTATAAGAGGACGAATAGTTACAAAGCAAGACGTCGTCGCGTATCAAGAGAAAAAAAATGTATCTTCAGCTACAGTTGTACTTGAATCATGAAGTGGTTTACTTATTTACAAGTTAAAAACAACAATAAAATAATACATCAAGAAAACGATTAGCATCTGAAAGTGATCGTTTGATTACACTTGTCTCTTAGTTTTGGTTATAAATGTAAGCTGGAAGGAATTTGACAAAGACTGTGTGGTAAAATAAGTGTAACATGGTGGGTGTGGCAACATAGAATAATTAAAATATCGACAGAATGGTGCTATTTATTAACATATCACATTCTGCAGCGTCTGGTGTGTTTGTGTTCAATAACACGGGAGATGAGGGAAGAATTCTGACAAACGAATGCAGACAAATATTTGAGATTGTTAACTTTGTTTTTGTTTGCGGAGTCGTTGGTATTTTTGGAATTGCGGCCAACGTTATCAATATCATCATCTTCTACCAACATGGCCTGTCTAACACTGTCAACATTGCGCTTCTCGGGCTCGCAGTGTCAGATCTCGGCTGCCTCATCACTTTAGAGTGGATATCGACTTTAATGAATCCTTTCTTCTCTACCTCTGGAGTCCCGTGGGTTCTTCCTGACGTCATGCTGCTGTCAGCAGCCTGGCCCCACGTTTGTTTCTGTCGCATCACCAGCTACATCACGGTTTACATCACAGCAGAAAGGTACCTCTCTATCGCATTCCCGCTTAAGATCAAACAAATTATCACACCACGAAGGACCGCATCAATCATCTGTATCATCTATCTCGTCAATATCTTTACTCTCATCCCAGAATACTCTACTTCCTACCTTGGTTGGAAATCTATTCCCAACAGGAACACGACTCTTTTAACATTAATGTTTACAAGTAGCCGGCAATACGTGGAAGGATTGTGTTACGCCTTTCATTCATTGCTTAGTTCGACATCTTTCCTTGGCGTAATTTTCTTCACAATTGTTTTAGTAGCTAAACTTAGACAGTCTTCAAAATGGAGGAAATTGGCAACTACCGGAAGTAAAGAAAACGGACCAAGTGCTAGCCGGGATCAGAAGACCGTCAAGATGGTTGTGGTTATTGCGAGTATTTTGATTTTCTGCTACACACCCGGAGCGGCAGTTTCAATGACGACGTTTCTGGTTGGTCCAGAATTTAGCGTTGTGGGAAGATACATCAATATCTGTGTGGCTGCCTGGTCTGTGGCTTATTCGTGTCAGACGCTCAACTCTAGTGTCAATATCTTCCTTTATTACACAATGAGTTCTAAATACAGACATACTTTCAAATTGATGTTAATCAAATGCTCAAAACGATGTGGTAAATGACAGAGCAGAAAAAACGTGTTTCTTGATAACATATTTTGATAAAATTCTGTTGCCCACAACAGAAGCTTGGACGTTCTTCTCAGGATGTCTCGAAATGCCGACAGCCTTTAACGAGTCATAAAATCGTGCTGTATTAAACACTGCGCACCATTTATGACGAAACCTAATTGGATAAAAAGAAGAAAAATTAACACGCAAATGATTTTTAATTATAAATGCTACTGATGCAGACACATCATTGAGAGAAGTATCTTGATCGGTATATTTGTTTCATTTAATTAAGATTTACAATATAATGCCTTAATTAAGGATTCCCGTTAAACAATCGATGAATCTAGAATATTGTGTTGATGCATGTTTTCTTCAATGGCTGTCGGAACATTTATGTGAGTGAAATGGCCAACATCTGGTCAGGCGGCCATATATTAGATTAAAATCCCTGGTTTTTTTTTCGCCGAGTGCACGCTAAAACAATGAAGGTCAAGGTGTGGAAATTGCTACAACTATCATCAGGTGAGCAGCTGACAGGAACACCTCCCAACTCGTCACCGCGGTTTCAACCAAATGCGCAGTACAACTTCAAGTGAAGATTTAACTATTCAGAAAAGTGTGCAAGACTTTTGTAGTGTATCATTTTGCCTTTTCTACCGAATAAACGTCATGCTTGTATCAACACAGAATCTCGTCACAACCTACATCACATAAGAAATGTGGTATAGTACCAATACTTTTTTCCACCGGCACATAGGAATGGGTTTTATGGTCAGCATTACGTCAGTACTGTGGCCAAGACAGCTCACTGGTTAGTTAACTGGACTACATAGGACAAGAGGTCGAGTTCGATACTGATTGACAGCTTCCGGGTTCACCCAGCCTTAAATGGTTTCCGGATTTTTTTTCGGGGAAAGAAGAGCGCCACAGGCGTAATACCGACCACTTTACCCCAAAAATTATGTGCCGAAGATCTATACAATTTATGGTCACTAACACCATATTCCCTATACGCCACTTGGTGTGACAGGTGTTACATTTACTTTTTATAACTTCAGTACTGTCCTTATTCTCCTTCCCCTAAAATCACGGTGCCCTCTTAAAGCTGGTTGAACCTAGTAGTGATTCATTGAAATCTTGTCTTCACTAGACCTGTAGACGCACGCTTTATCCGAAATGAACCACAAGATGTGCAGTGCATGAACAGGTATGACAAATGTGTAGATAAGCGCTGAAAATAACAGTTATAGATCTTGACTCCTAGGATATTCAACTTTAATTTGCATAGAACTGATATTTTTGAATAGTTCCTGCTATGACATGAAAAATCTAGTTCCAAAGCAGACCTACCTATTGCTGCACACCCGCTATTCTGTCTCAAGTTTTGACAGCACTTGCTGTTCCGCCTCCCCTAGGGGTGTTCGATGTTTCGCCTCAACGAGGTGTCCGATGCGCTGCCTTAAACAGGAAGACAGCACACCAGAAGTCAGTTTTTCAATTCCCACGAAAAGACGCATTCTCACGATATTTTCTTTTAATTCCTGAGATTTCTGCAAATATTCACCCACTCAAGGCAGAGAAATTGTAACTCTCCTGTCTTAAACTGGACGCCTTTTGGTCCGCCTTGAATTAAAGACCCACGCTACATCACAAATTGCACATTCATGGTTTTATCCTTAAAATGAACATCAGTTTTTTTATTCTTAAAGTGAACATCCTTTTGTTATCCTTAAACTGTCCATCCGTTTTTTAACCTTAAACTGAGCATCCGTTTTTTTATCCTTCAACTGAGCATCAGTTTTTTTTATCCTTAAACTGAGCATCCGTTTTTTTATCCCTTAACTGAGCATCAGTTTTTTTATTCTTAAAGTGAACATCCTTTTGTTATACTTAAATTGTCCATCCGTTTATTATTCTTAAACCGAGCACCGTTTTTTATCCTTAAACTGAACATCGTTTTTTTTATCCTTAAACTAGACTTGAAATAATGGAGAAACAATCGCGATCGTACAGACATAACGCAATTTTTCTACCAACTCTGTGCTATCAGTGCCAGAATTGGACGCTGGACTCTAGAACAATAAGAAAGATAACGACCACCGAAATGAAATGTGTCAGAAGAATGACAGGAAACAGCTTAAGGGACAGAGTAAGAAACACTGACCCGAGGAAGAAACTCGAAATTGAACCAGCCATCAAATACATAAAGAAACAACAGATAAATTGGTTCGGCCACATAACAAGACAGAAAGAACTAACAATGAATCAAAGAGCCATAAACAAACGCTACGAAAACGTCAGATTAAGAGGAAGACCGAGAAAGAGATGGATAAAGGGAATACTAGAATCACTAGGAGGAATAACATCAGAAGAGGCCAACAGAAGAGCAAAGAATCGCAGATTGTTTCTCCCCTCGACGCCAACGGCAACAGAGGAAGGATAGAAGAAGAAGAAAAAACTGGACTTCTGTTTTTTATCCTTAAATTGGACATCTGTTTTTTATCCTTAAACTGGACATCGGTCTTATATCCTTAAACTGAACATCCGTTTATCCGTAAGCTGAACTTCCGTTTTTTATCCTTAAATCCGTTGGTCTCTTTTGATCTGGGCACATGCAGTTTTGCCTCAAACTGTTGAACCGCGACGTACTACATTTCATTTGCCTAACTATGTAGTTGTGGCTACGAACAAGGACACAATGAACGATATACAGATCACGTTCTACTCAGCAACAACAAGTAAGGCTGCACGTAATCGCAATTATTAAAAAATACCTATTACCACTTGTGGACTCCTATCCAGATCTCAAAGTAATCAACGTTGCTCGAAGGACTTGGATAATTAACTGTCAATATTGCTGCGATTCAGAAATCTGAACTTCTTTTTCTTAGCTCTTAACGGTAAAGACATGGATAGAATAAGAATGCATACAAATGCGAAGCTGCAGTAAAGCTGAATGTGAGGAAAAAATAGAAAAAAATGGTATGCAAGAAGCTTTACGTGATAAGTGGACGACACAGACTAAACGACGTTTCGGCCCAATAGGCCTTCATCAGGAACAAACAAAACACACACACACAAAACTATTTTCGTTAATAGTTTTGTGTGTGTTTTTTTATTTTAATTTTTTTTTTAATTTTTTAATTTTTTTGTTCCTGATGAAGGCCTATTGGGCCGAAACGTAGTTTAGTCTGTGTCGTCCACTTATCACGTAAAGCTTCTTACATACCATATTTTTCTATTTTTAATTTTTCCATCGAATAAGAATCTATCTATCTATCTATTGACCTTTCGAGCCGTAACCGGCCCATAGGGCGTAGACCAAGATACACCTTCTCCTATATGAATTTTTGTTCTAGCAGTTTTCTTTTAAAGATATTTTATTAAATCTCGCCATCTGTCTCTGTTCTGTGCAAGCAGTTCTATCTCATTGAGGGAGCCGATTCCTGCTGCTCTTGCCTCTCTCATCAATGTTCTTCTCAGTGTCTCCCTGGGTCTTCCTCTTTTTCTTTTACCTGTTGTTTCCCATATGAGGGCTTGCTTCGCTATTCGATTATTATCTCTTCTCATCACATGTCCAACGTATGAATAAGAATGCCCAGGTCATATTGCTGCATGCGTGATAAATTTTTTGTTTTATTTGCAAAGTTGCAAGTGTGGTTGCTAGTAGAAAATAATACAACAACGAATGTATGTCAAAACAAGAACTAAGCAACAAATAATGCGGATTTTCTTTCAAATAAGTTATAAACAAAAGTTACTTTTGTCTTACAGTGTCGAAATCGACTTCTTGTTTTCAAAAGCCGAACAGCTGCTCTATCGCTGGCAACTTCTCCTGTGAAAACTGACACTAAATAAAATGACCCGATTGAATGGACAAATAACAAATAAAAATATTCTGATTGATAGGACAAGTAAAAAAAAATATCCGACAGAAATGACAATCTTAAAAAAAAAATGATCGGACAAAAAGGACAATCTTAATAACAATTATCCGACAGAAAGGACGATCTTTAAAAAAAAAAATATCCGATTGAAAGAACACGCCATATATGAAACAAAAATGAGATAAAAAAAAAATCTCATCATGAGAACTAAACGGCTTTCTGGAATCATCTTTCAGTTTTCGTTTGTCCCAAAAATGGTTCATTACCCTTTGTCATTCTACAGAATGGTGCCATGGCGGCTGCGTGTAGATAGTTCTTTTCTGACTCGGCTCTTGTTGATGTGCTTAAATGATTTGCGCGACAGTCATTAGTGAAATAATCTGCTGCTATTCTCCGTTGTTGTTATGTTTACTTCTGACGAGCGAATAGATTGTAAACTTTATCGATATTTCAGTGTAAAATAATTTATTCTTCTTTTGCCTATATGTTTGACCTATCTTCGATAGGCAAACGAGTGTTAGCAGTTCGATAGGCAAACATCTATTTTGACAACAATGGCGCCTACCAGGAATGTCCATCCTGAATGTACAAAGTCTGTGACGGTAGATGGGATGGAAGAATCAGAAATAATCAATGGCTCAGAAAACGAAAACAGGAAAGTGTGTGGTACACAAGAGTCACACACAGGACACGAATAAAGAAGATCGCTGACCGCCTTGAAAGAGTTTGGAGCCTCAGCACGTAATATTCCAAAGAAAGCCATGGGGATAAATTATAACTTGTGTCAGACAGAAGAAAGATCTGTGAATATGCACAGGGAATGTTAGAACTCTTTAACAAGAAGGAAAACTGGGAAATCTTACTTTAGAAGCAGAACGATTAAACATATATATTTTAGGCCTATCAGATACAAGATGGAAAGTATGTGGGTACATATAGCCGCGATAGCTCAGTGGTTAGTGAACTGGACAACAAAGGACAAGAGGTAGGGTTCGATCCCAACCGACGGCTTTCGGGTTCATCCAGCCTTAAATGGGTACCGTATTTTTTTCTGGGAAAGTAAAGCGGCACAGGCGTAATACCGACCACATTACCCTAAAAATCATGTGCTGAAGGTCTGTAAAATTTATGGTCACTAACACCATATTCCCTATACACCACTTAGCGTGACAAGGACTCTTTACTTTACTTTTTTATGTGGGTACATACAGGACAAAAATATACATTTATACATTCAGACAATAGAACAGAAAATCAGAGGCGTAGGAATACCAATAAAACTATAGCTATAAAATATATAAGTACCCACTGTACATACAATGATAGGATTATACTACTCCAAATGAAAGCAAAACCATTCGACTTAACAGTAAAACACGACATATACACCAACTAAAGACTATACAGATGAACACATTGAGGTAAACTATGAAGATCTAAATCAAGTTATGAAGCAAGTGAAATCTTCGGACATTTTGATTGTAATGGGTGATATGAATACTAAGGTAGGAAAAGGTAGATATAAGACCATTAAAAGAAATCATGGTTTAGGAAAAAAAAGAAATAACAGAGGAGAAAGATTAATACATTTGTGTGAAGAAAACAGGCTGATAATATGTAACACCTAATTTGAGCAAGAGAAAAGGTAACTATACACATGGAAAAGCCCTGTAGTTAAGAAGAGGAATCAAATAGATTACATAATGATAAAAGATAGGTTCCGTCTAACCTATCCAGGAGCAGATATTAACTGAGATCACAATCCTGTAATGATTAAGATGAAAGTCAAACTAAAGAGAAACAAACAAAAGTCTAACTCATCAACAAATCCACTAGATACAACAGCTTTAAATCAAAATGATATTAAAGATACCTGTACAATACAAGTAAAGAACACATACCATAAGCTGCTAGAAGAAGGAATTGAGCGATACAGAAGAGAAAATCCTGATGAAAAAATTACAACCTGATGGCAATGCATAAAGAAAAACACACAATAAACATACAACATCTTACTCAAAAAGGAAAAGAACAAAAAAAAAAAAAAAAAAAAAATAAAAGAAAATCGATAACTGACGCCATCTTTAAAAAATGGAAGAACGAAGAGACGTCAAGAACACTACCGAATACAACGAAATAAATAATGAAATACGCAAAATGTGCAAAAAGGCAATAGACGATTGGCTCAGCCAAAGATTTAAAGAAATTGAAAATATAGAAAATGAACAAGATTTAAGAGAGATGCACACAGAAATAAAGAGAATGACTAGTAACAATGAAAAAAAAAACCCACACAAAGTATATGTATTGCACACAAAAAAGGAAAAATGCTAACGGATAACAAAGATATAAGAAAAAAATGGCAGGTGTATATCATCATCAAGTACCATGCCTGTTTGGCGTAGGTGATCATGTCTCTCCACAACTTTCGATCTCGACAGTTATTTATCGTTTCGGTTGTTGACCTGCCACGCAATTCTCTTAAGCTCTCTGGTATTTTTTCTCTTTGCTCCCCTGTATCTCTTCGTCCCTCAATTTTCCCAGTTGTTACAATATATTCCAGCTGTTCTCTTCTCATTACACGGCCAAAAATGATAATTGTTTCTTTCTAATATTGGAAATTAGCTGTCTTTTTGCTTTGGCCTCTGTCAGAATGTTTGCATTAATCTTCTTAGCTGTCCATAGTATTCTCAACATTCTTCTGTAAAACTACATTTCTACAGCCGTCAGTAATTTCCTTGTCTGTTATCCTATTTTCCATGATTCACATCCATATGTTAAGACTGGCTTTACATAATATTTAAGAACTCTTTTTCTTGTTTCTATTGTCAAAAATGGATTGCATAGTATCTTCCTTATTTTTTGGAAAGCTGCTTTCACATGATCCATTCTGCACCTCACCTCTATTGTACATTTACCATCTGAGGTTAACAATGTTCCCAGAGATTTAAATTCATTTACCTGTTTTAATATTATTCCACTTGTCTTAATAGTGCACTGCGGACATGCCTTTTTCTTTGTTGTTACCATTTCCTCTGTACTTCTGTTTTTTTTTCTATTAAGACTGAGTCCTTTATTTATTTTTTTTTTTCTCACAATAATGTCTAACATTTCTTGTAACTCATTTTCACTCTTAGAGATTACTGTATCATCAGCATACCTTAGACTATTTATATTATGATCTCCGATCGTTATTCCAGGCATGCCCCTTATGGATCTTAAAAAAAAGGTGTATATAGAATAGTTATTTTATGACGAAAGGGACAAGAAACCAATTATAAAATGTACAACAAGCTGTACAATTTTAAAGTCTGAGGTGGAAAAGGCCATAGAAACAATGAAAAAAAAGAGAGAAGTTGCAGGACCTGACAACATACAGATAGAGATGATAAAGGCTCTAGAAGATTTTGGCGTTGAAGTAATTACGGATATATGCATTAGACAAGTAAACAGAACAGAAAATTTAAGCCTTTGAAATGTGGATTTATAAATGAATAGATGGAATAGGATGAAAGAAAATAAAACAAATGATAAATTCTTAAAACAACTAAACAGGAAAAGAGAACTTCTAAACACAATCCGAACAAAACAAATGAAATTTTTGAGGTATATTAAACGATACAACAGTCTACTAAAAGTAATCTTGGAAGGGAAAATATAAGGTAAAAGAGACAGAGGAAGACCAAGATTAACATGGACGAGTAACAACAGGACAAATCAGCCTATGACGATCAGCACCATCAAAGCAAGAGATAAAAGGAATTTCACTCCATGGTAGCTTGCCTTCGAAGTGGAGACTGCACTTAATGAAGGAATGCATTTCCGTGGTGGTAGCTTTACTAAAAAAATAATATAAAAAAACTAGCATTGCAATACCTCGAGGCAAGACTAGTCACACAGTTTTCCAGTCATAACCTGGAATTATACGAACTCTAACTTCTCCAGTAAAAGCCGGGAATGTCAAGAAAGCTATTCTGTCCTGCCATATATCATTATTGAGTCCAGGGATATAGCATCTTTTCAACTCGTAGTATAAGTATAAATGTCACGCAAATTACTTTCTTCCCTTGTTACATGCTATGCTTCTTTTTATTATCTGTGTAAGGATCCTATCCGATGTTTTTTTTTTTTTATTTTGTTCCTTTGTGCTCGTAAACAATAAAAAACTTTTCTTAAATTGAGTTGCCATTCTCTAAGACTAGCTGGATCTGTCTTCAGCAAACTTTAACCAAACTGTTTTGTCATGCTCAGCTCCCTCACCTTAGTAAGCATCTTTGTAGCGTAGAAGGGGTTTTCTTTTTATTCTCTGAAAACTGACTCTCCACATAGAATGTCTTTGGGAATACCGTCTATTTCATATTCATACTCAACATAAGTAGTGTATCCATCACAGTCAAAGTTTCTGGAAAGAGGATAGTGTATATTCTTGTACAACCCTCCCCTCCCCCCCTTCTCCTTCTCCCCCCCCCATCTCCCCCCAAATCACGATCTAATACATCAAGCGTCACCCCACAAGTGTAGACAACTGTAAAAAAAAGTAGACCCCGTCACGCCAAGTGGCATATAGGGAATATGGTGTTCTTCTACCTTTTCAGCTCACTGTGGAGCATAGGTCTTCAACAAACATTTTCCAAGTCATTCTGTTTTTTGCCATTCTTTTAAGATCATTTAATGTCTTCCCCATCATCTTCATCTCTGCTTCCTTCTGTCTTCTCCACGAATTCCTTGGTCTTCCTCTTTGTCTTTTCCCCTGGGGATTCCGAAAAAGGGCTTGTTGTGTAATACTCTCAGTTGGCTTCCATACTGTGTGTCCTATCCAACGCCATCGTCTTCGCTGTATCTCTTTATCCACTGGTATTTGACTGGAACATTTCCATAATTCTATGTTAGTAATTTTGTCCTGTCATTTCCATCCTTTTATTCTGCGTAAGCATCCATTAATGAAAGCCTGTATCTTCGTGATTGTCAATTTTGTTGTTCTCCATGTTTCAAAGCCATATAATAGGACCGACATAACATTTGAGTTGACAATTTTTATTTTTGTATTTAACCTAATTTCTTTGGATTTCCATATGTTTCACAGTGCAATGAAAGCTCCTCTTGCTTTTGATATCCTTTTTTGGTATCATTTTCTGTTCCTCCCTCTTTATCTATATTACTGCCCAGATATATGTAAGATTGTACATCTAAGAGGTAATTCTCCTAGTTTTATTTGGTTATTGCCAACTGTATTAATTCTCACAATGTTGGTCTTATCATTATCATTAATCTTCAGTCCTAGCTGTTGTGATCTCTCATCAAGTATGCTCTTTTTATCCTGCATCTGTTGATGGCTGTGTGATAGGAGAGCTATGTTATCAGCAAAGTCTAAATCATCAAGTTGTTTGGCCAGTGACCACTGGATCCCATTTCTGTTGTTTTGAGTTATTTTCATAATCCAATCTATGGCCAGTAGAAAGAGAAATGGAGACAGAAGGCATCCCTGCCTTACTCCTGTTCTTATTTCAAATGCTTCTGTAAGCTGTCCTTCATGCACCACGCTACATTTCGTTCCTTCATACATTGTTTTTATCAGGTTAATAAACTTTATGGGGATTCCGTAATGACTCAGCAACTTCCAAAGCATTCTTCTGTCTAAACTATCAAATGCCTTTTCGTAATCTATGAATCCAATATAAAGTGGGGATTTTAGTTCTAAACTTTGTTCAACTATTATATGTAGAGTAGTTATTTTATCAGCACATGATGTGTTTTTCCTAA